>JBBBDQ010000542.1:500000-720000 GCA_037127315.1 Ascarosepion bandense
ATCTACTCCAATTGAAAAAAAAAAAAAATAAAAGAAGAGAGTGAAAAGATTGGAAAAGAGAAAGTCGGAAACCACATCCTAAACAGGGAACAAGGGATGAGCCTCTTCACCTGTTCAATACACGTGGGTGGAGTGTGAACCGGGCGATAGTTTAGTCTATCTACTCCAATTGAAAAAAAAAATAAAAGAAGAGAGTGAAAAGATTGGAAAAGAGAAAACCGGAAACCGCATCCTAAACAGGAAACAAGGGATGATCCTCTTCACCTGTTCAATAGATGTGGGTGGAGTGTGAACCGGGCGATAGTTTAGTCTATCTACTCCAATTGAAAATAAAAATAAAAGAAGAGAGTGAAAAGATTGGAAAAGAGAAAACCGGAAACCGCATCTTAAACAGGAAACAAGGGATGGTCCTCTTCACCTGTTCAATAGATGTGGGTGGAGTGTGAACCGGGCGATAGTTTAGTCTATCTACTCCAATTATGTATATATATGTATTTTTTTCTATTTGATGACATAATTATTGCAAGAAAAATAAAATAATTATAGCTTATAAAGAGCAAATACGCGGCAAGAGCTTTGATAACTGGTAGTAAAGTTTAATAACTGATAGTAAAGAGCTGACCAAGGCAATAGAACCCAATCTATCCTGCTATTCAACTCATAACTGGAGGGAGAAGAGATGGATTACTATCTTTCCCAAGTGAATGCAACGAATTCAACTGGAATTCGAACTCGGCTCTACCGACTTCTCATTCCAAGCCGATATTTATTGCACCACAACGCACATCCGGTCAGATGAGATCTGATAAAAAGAAAATATCGGGAGAGGTGCTATAAAAAGAAAACTACGACATATATGAATTCGGCATTTAATCTTCTTCGAATAAGTCACATCGTGGCAATTCTCTTGGATTTCATTGGCGTCCACTAATTTAGTTTCCTTCAAGTGGAATTTGATTTTTAGAAAGAACAAAAAAACGTAAGAAGCAAAATCAAGGGAGTATACTGCGTTGTGGCGCAGTGGATATCGGCTCGGACAAAATCGGGGAGCCGAGTTCGAATTCCAGTTGAATTCATTGTATTCACTTACGCGCAAGTACACTTGGGAAAGGTATTAATCAGCCTATTCCTTCCAGTTATGGGTTAAATAACAGGACAGATTGGGTTCTATAGCCTTGGCTGGCAACCAGTCTACCGCAGAAAGCAATGGCAACCTACTGCGGGATAATCTTCTGCCCAGTCAGTCATGTCTCTTTTGAGACATGATCGCTCAAGCGTGTTTCACGTATGGCACTTAACTGACTGATACTGCTTGTTGGACATGGGGAATATTCGCCAGAAACTGATACATAAGCCATGGTCACTAATAGAACCTCTGTGGTGTGATGAGACGACTACACGCTACACAGTTTCCTTTCAAGCACTGCTATATATCCTCCTTCCTCCACTAGCTTAGAGGTAGAATCCGCTGACTGATGTCAGTTCAGTTGGATTTCAATTCTGGCTAAAAGCAAACCGTGCTGATGAGCTGTGATACAGCGAAACAGAACTATTTGATCTGATTATTTACGCGGCTGAACAATGAAGGCTTTAAAAAACTGTGGCTACTCACGTATTTACGCATTGTTCATTCAGTAATGAATTTGAACACTCTCGGCTACTGGCGTTTGTTTACATTGGGTATATAACACACTAAAATGCGCCTTCCTCTACCGAGCGCCCATAGATTAGGAGTAGAATTGCCGACTGATGTTAATTCGGTCGGGTTTCAATCGGATTTCTAACCGTATTGATGAGCTGTAGTACAGCGAAACAGGACTGTCTGCGGATATATATGTATATATATATATATAGTATAATTAGCATTCAAGGAGAGAAAACTTTCTGAAAATGATAATTTTTTTATCATATATATATATATATATATATATATATATCTTAAAAAGTAATGGATTTTTTTTACATTTATAATTCCACGTTTTATCACTTTAATCGTTATTTTTAGTGGATACCCATATCTGAGTAGACGTCTCGTTTATTTTTTAAACAGTATATATATTTTGGTTTACCGGATTTAATATTTGAGATATCTTATTTAAGAAAAGGTTCGCCCTCCGAATGTAAGTGTGGAGCACCCACTGAGAGCTAAGCTCAATACACTGTTGCAGTTGATCTAGCGTTACAAGATGGTTAACCATTACACCACGTCGAAGTTTAGTCAGTCAGTTAAGTACCATACGTGATACATGCTTGGGCGATCATGTCTCGAAAGAGACATGACTGATTGGGAAGAAGATTATCCCGCAGTAGGTTGCCATTGCTTTCTGCGGTAGACTGGTTGCCGACCAAGGCTATAGAACCCAATCTGTCCTGCTATTTAACCCATAACTGGAAGGAATAGACGGATTAATACCTTTCCCAAGGGTATTTGCGCGTAAGTGGATACAATGGATTTCGCTGGAATTCGAACTCGGCTCCCCGATTTCTCGTTCCGAGCCGATATCCACTTTAATTTATGCAAAAAACGTATGTTAAATTGTAGAATGTTATGAATGTAGCCGTTTTCTTTACTTTTTTAAATATTTCTATATTCATGTCTGTTGGATTGCTAAACTGAAATTGTATAAATATTTATTATAAATTCTAAAATTATATAAACATTTATTATAAATTTTAAAATTATATAGTTATTTATTATAAATTATAATATTATATAAGCATTTATAATAAATTAGAAAATTATATAAATATTTATTATAAATTCTAAAATTATGTAGACACTTTTTATAAATTCTAAAATGATATAAATATTTATTATAAATTCTAAAATTATGTAGACACTTTTTATAAATTCTAAAATGATATAAATATTTATTATAAATTCTGAAATTATGTAGACACTTTTTATAAATTCTAAAATGATATAAATATTTATTATAAATTCTAAAATTATGTAGACACTTTTTATAAATTCTAAAATGATATAAATATTTATTATAAATTCTAAAATTATGTAGACACTTTTTATAAATTCTAAAATGATATAAATATTTATTATAAATTCTAAAATTATATGATTATTATAAATTTTAAAATAATAAAAATATTCATTATAAATTTTAAAATTATGCATGTATATATATATATATATATATATATATATATATATATATATATATATATATAATATAATTATATGGTTATGTCAATTTTTCATTGCTACATGGAAATTTCTATGTTTCGAGATTAATTCTCATCATCAGGCGATGCTGGTTTGGGTGTGCAGACGATTTACATTTACATACTTTCGGTTTACTGTGAATGTATGTGGGTGTTTTTTTTTTTGTGTGTGTGTGTATGTGTGTGTGTGTGTGTGTGTGTGTGTGTGGCTAATCAGAATGGAGATTCACTTAGGGGTTTGACCCCGAGGAATTTTTGTGCTAACCAACTTTTTCCTCCTCTTTTTTTCTTTTTCCTTGACCCTATTTCTCTCTTGTCTGCTTTCCTTCGCATTTATCTGATCTTATCATTTTTCCATTCAGTTTTATTACATTTGATGTGATATTCCTTTTTAGTAGTACCAATCTCCTTCCCTTTAGTCTATTTGTTAAAGAAAAGATTTTTTCCAAAAGGAAACCTCGAACTGCTATTTTTTCGATCCATCTATCAATTTGCTGTTAAGTTTATTATCCTGATACAAAGGGGGGAATTATTAAAAAAAGGAACAACTGACTTATTGCCTGATGATGAGAATTAATCTCGAAACATAGAAATTTCCATGTAGCAATGAAAAATTGACATAACCATATAATTATATTATATATTATATTAAGCTCTATAATACTCATTATATTGAGCACTGTTTATAATATAAAAAAATATAAAAAAATCTTCACTTGGAATTATATATATACATATATATTTGTCATCCACATACAAACCTGTTTCGCTGTATCACAGCTCATCAGTGTACCTATACACACACACACACACACACACACACACACACACACACACACATATATATATATATATATATATATATATATATATATATATATATATATATTCATTTATAAACGAGTTATTATGCGACCTAGGTTTCTACTAAGTGCTGTCTTCAGGCGATTTGCAATAACTGATTTTAACTTTTTTTAAGAACGCTCACGTAAAGGGTTTTTTTTTGAACGCGCAATTTTTAACATTAGAAGAAATTATCACGTTTTCATCCATGGTTGTATGAACCTATATATATATATATATATATAGGTTCATACAACCATGTTGCTCTACGTTTGTATTGAGCACTTTAGTGTTAGGGTTTTCCTCTTATGGTTTTTTTCTTTCCTACCACTTTTGTTCATGTGCTTCGTTTGTTTCTTTTTTCACTTCCCCTCCTTTTCCACCCGAGCTCGTTCTCGGTGGTTTTTTTCAAGACGAACTTAATTATAGTATAACTATTACTAGTATTAGCAGAATTATTTTTGTTACTATTAATATTGTTTTAATTATCATAGTTGCTATAGTTATTATATATATATATATATATATATACACTAGGTTTGCCAGAATGTCCTAATTCATTCAAGAAGTGGAAAGCAAACAGCAAATTTTGATCCCTGTCAAATGAAATTTTCAAGGACAAGTGCATTTCTAGCTTTTTGTACATGGTCATGCCATCAGTGCTAAACAGGACCGCGTGTACGACAAACAAAAGAAGGATTATCCGGCTTTGATCAATCGAGGTGGGGTTTGTTTCAGCAAAGACAATACCAGACACCGCCAGGTTAACTCAAGAGAAGTTGAGATTCTTCCTCATCCATCATTCAGTTCCAATGCTGCTCTGAGTGACTAAGGCCTATTGCACTCAATGTCACACTTCCTCAGCGACTCGCCATTCAAAACTTTTGATGAAGTAAGAGATGCTTATTTAGAGTTTTTTTTTTTTAATATAAAGCCAGCGGACGGGTATCTGGGACAGACTCCGATACTGTCTAGTCGCTGGCAGAAATTAGCCGAGAATAATGGACTTCATTTTGAAAAATAAAGCTTGGTGTTACTCGATAAAATTTTGTTATTTTTCCTTTCGTTTCCAAAGTGAGTTTGAGTTTGAGTTTTGTTTAACGACATATCAACACCTCTGTGGGTTATTTAATGCCAAAAAGGTGAGGTTTTAGGGTATTTTTTTCAATGTTGATTTATTCAAATTTTAAAGAAAATGTTTTTGTTCTTATTCTTTTTTATTTTAGAAAACTGAAACTGTCTTCTAGTTTTGTATTTAAAAATGTTTTGTTGAGAATATTTTTTCTTTCAAAAATGTGTTATGGTAATCATTTTTTCTTCAAAAATGTCTTGTTGGTAAAATTTTTCCTTTAAAAATGTATATTTTTCTATAAAAGTCTAATTTATGTATATATTTCTATAAATGTGTATTTATATACTTTCATAGTGTTTTGACCCGAGTTGGGGGGGGGGTTAACTATTTGCCCATACCTGGGACCCTAACAGGTGCTACCACTCCGGGTGAAGATGGACCTGAGAACAACAGCAATTAAGAGGTGGTTACATGCTCCTCGCAACCTTCTAATGAGAGACCTTGCTGCTGGATGCAGTTTACCGTCATGCCCAGGACCCGTTTCCTACGTGAGTCATGATTTTCTGGCCAATCTAAATAATTTATAAAAGTATATGTATACTAATTACATTATTAAAAAAATTAACTTTTGTTCATTAGACATTAAATTATGTCACTTAGTGCTGGGGCGCTCTTCACCTTTCCACGGAAATGGACTATTCGAATCACTATATAAAGTAGTAGTGATTATACCTCGAGGAAGGAAGTCGAGTGAGCGAGTCAGTCGGGTATTTCCGGTATTGCACCGGAAGTCTTCTACTAGTCAATCTATCACGTCTCTACGACGATACTGTATACTAATTACCTTGTTCTGTATTCTACTAATCCTCACCTCTTGTAAATACTTCTCTTTCCTGTCAATACACCTACTTTTATACTATTACATTGTTTTGTATTATTTCACATAATTCTGTTACCCGACGTAACAGTTAGCATTCTCCATAATCTATCTAGACTTTTCACTACAAACACAAAAGACACTTACATTTTGAATAAACGTTCTAACTCTCTTGTATTATTTCAAACGATATGAAACTTTGATTTCATTAATGACAGCCTAAATAAAAAAAGAGCATAACCTTTTAATAGCATTACTACCTGCCATAAACACTCGCTTAAAACATTGCAGTAGTTTACCAAATATATATATATATATATATATATATATATATAAACCTATTTATAAATGGAACTTTGTCTGTGTGTGTGTATGTGTCTGTGTGTGCGTGTGTCCGATAAATGTAGACTCCGAAACGGCTGAACCGATGTTCATAAAAATTTACACAGATGTACTATAAGCGTCTGCGAGTGTTCTCCGCTAGATTTTGTGTCTAGGCACCCCCGATAAATATCGAAAATCGATAATCGAAAAAATCGGGTTATAGAAGGAGTGGTCCGATTTTAATCAAATTTGATACACTCATAGACAAAGACATAAGAAACGATATTCAGAAGTTTCAAGGTTGCAGTTCTTACAATAGTGCAGAAAATCGATAATATATATATATATATATATATATATATATATATATATATATATATATAAAAGGCAAGATGTTTGTGTGTGTCTGTTTATCTGCCTGTATGCCTGTATGTTTTCAGCGCTTTTATTTTCGGTTTTGCTTAGGGTTTGGCTATAAGTAGGTATCATTATGATTTTTAGTTTCAGCCATGATACCATTTACTCAGAAGACTTATTTAGCCTTCAAAATTCAGTTTACGACGGAAAACTTATTTGACATCGATGCCGGAAATCAAAATTTGACTTACATCCATTCATTTTTCTTTCAGTCTACGGTTTCGCTTTAACTTTTTAGTCTTTCGTGCCAACTTCAAAAGAGTCTGAGCTCCAGGACCATGGATTAGTTTTAAAGCTTTCATTACACTCGAGCAACGCCGGGCTATACTGCTAGTATCTATCTATCTATCTATCTATCTATTTATCGATCTATCTATCTATCTATCCGATTCTGATTATACTATCTATCTATCTATCTATCTATCTATCTATCTATCTCAATATGTTCATATCTATCTATCTATCTATCTATCTATCTCATTCTGTTTATATCTATCTATCTATCTATCTATCTATCTATCTATCTATCTGTCTGTTACGCCTTTCGTTTTCCGAAACATATAAGCAATTAAAAGATTTGATTACTTTTCATCTATCGGCCTGGAAATCGAAAATCTTATTAGCTGTCTTTCTGATGATGTCCTAAAAGACGACACGCGGCAACCGAAGCTTTTAACAATTTGTCATAGATAAATTGTCATGCAATATTGGTGAAATTGAGACTTTCCTTGAAGCACTCACAACTTCGCCGGGCTGGTCATGTTGCAAGGGTGAGTGACGAGGGAACACCTAAAGTTCTCATATATAGCCAGCTTGACAGTGGACAAACGAGTGCTGAACGACCGTGGCTCAGGTATAACGACAAATTAAAAGAGTAACCTCTAATCTGTCAATGTGCCTCATACTTATTTCGGGCGAGTTATTAGAGATGATGTGCGTTGTGGTGCATTGGATATCGGCTCGGAGCGAGAAATCGAGGAGCCGAGTTCGAATTCCAGCCGAATTCATTGCATTCACTTACGCGCAAATACCATTGGGAAAGGTATTAATCCGTCCATTCTTTCCAGTTATGGGTTAAATAACAGGACAGATTGGGTTCTATAGCCTTGGCTGGCAACCAGTCTACCGCAGAAAGCAATGGCAACCTACTGCAGGATAATCTTCTTCCCAGTCAGTCATGTCTCTTTGGAGACATGATCACCCAAGCGTGTATCTCGTATGGCACTTAACTGACTGACTATTAGAGATAAGTGCCAGAGTTGTATAAGAAATGTTGAAATTCGTTGTATCGACTGGCTAAGAAACAAAAGACAACGGTAAAAGGTTTATGTTTCGAGGCCGATGTATGCAAGTCCCCAGTGGAACTGAAGAGTTGAATCCTCATTCGTCGAAATCGAAGGGAGAATCTGATTATTAACGCTCTATCTTTACCTTGATATCGATTAGCGCAAGACAAAATGTATGCTTGCCTAAAATGCCTTTTCTAGCAGTCAGTCACTCAGTTTGTCATAAGTGATACACGCTAGAGCGATCATGTCTCGAAAGAGACAAGACTGACTGTGTAGAAAATTTTCTCGCAGTAGTTTGCCATTACTTTCTACTTTGTCAACCAAGGCTGTAGAACGCAATATTTCCTGTCATTTAATCCATACTTGAGGGAGAAGAAACGAATTAATACCTTTCCCAAGGTTCTTGTGGGCGACAAATTATTTTCCAACGTATATCCTTTTCTCACAGACCAAACGTTGCAAGCCTCTCACTGGTCTATCGGCATTTCCATAGAAAATGCCAGATGAATTGTATTCCTTAGTTTCCCGGCTAAGACCCGCCATACCACGCACATGGTAGCTCTCTCCCCTCATTCACTTCATATTTCATTGGTGAGATGTAAATTCCACAGAAGTCTCTTCCAACGAACTGCTGCTTTGTGGAACCGACTCCCAAGAGAATGCTTTCCCGAACACTTATATTAATATATTCATATCTAGGGTTAAATGTTATTGCCGCCACATAACTGTATAAAACTGTGCCCATTAATTTGATACTCTCTACCACGAGTGACTGTCGGGCCTTTGTACAGGCTTAAAATCAATATGAAGAAAAAAAAACTATCCCTTTCCGTTTTTGTCATGTATCTCATTCAACAGGAATGTTGTAACGCTTTCTCTCTACTTCGAGTGGCACTTGAGGCTTGAATTTGGGTGAGATCAACTATTAAAAATTCCTGCTCAAAATTTCAATAATTTTGCTTTGAAGCATCTTTTTTTTTTATATGAAGAACGCAAAATTTGATTGAATTTGACTGATTTGAACTTTGTCAGATGAAAGAAAACAGAACAAAAGAACGGCGGAGGCGGAGGCGGCGTCGGCGGAGGCGGAGGCGGCGTGTGTCGGTTGACGAGCGGATGTGTGAAAGCGGGCGGACAGAGAAAGAAAGAGAGAGAGAGAGAAAGAGAGAGAGAGAGAGAGGGAGGGTGATGAGGGGGGAGAAGTGGTGGGGGAGGTTGAATCGATATGTTTGGCGCTAAAAGTTCTAATAGCGTTATCGCAATTTTTTTTTTCTTGCAGAACATTGGCGGATGTTAAAATGAAAGAAAAGAAAAGAAAAGAAAGTAAAGGAATGAAGGAAGATTTTCTAAATAGGCAAAGAAGAAAGAAGAGTTTTATTGAGGCCGGGAAGTCTGCATGAATATAGATCGGAAAACGTGAACAGAAATACATCGATAGATGTCAACAGATCGATTAAAAGATAAGTATATGTTAACAAAATTAAAAAGGAAAGGTAGATCGAGGCAGAGAGAGAGAGAGAGAGAGAGAGAGAGAGAGGGAGAGAGAGTCAGACAGACAGACAGACAGACAGACAGACGTGGTAGATAGATATGAACAGGCTAAGACAGACAGACAGACAGATAGATAGATAGATAGATAGATAGATAGATAGATAGATAGATAGATAGATAGATAGATATGAAGAGGCTTAGATTAATAGATAGATATGATCAGGCTAAGATAGATAGATAGATAGATAGATAGATAGATAGATATGAACAGACTAAGATAGATAGATAGATAGATAGATAGATAGATAGATAGATAGATAGATAGATAGATATGAACAGGCTAAGACAGACAGACACATAGATAGATAGATAGATAGATAGATAGATAGATAGATAGATAGATAGATATGAACAGACTGAGATAGATAGATAGATAGATAGATAGATAGATAGATAGATAGATATGAAGAGGCTTAGATTAATAGATAGATATGATCAGGCCAAGATAGATAGATAGATAGATAGATAGATAGATAGATAGATAGATAGATAGATATGATCTGGCTGAGATATATAGATCAGGAACAATATGGCTTATGCTTCGCCATGTCTACCGCTGATGTGCTAACAGCCATCACTGAATATGGCTCTCTATTCCAGCCGTGGCTCTAGACATCTTGAAAGCATTTGGCATGCCGGCCTCCTACACAAGCTCTAGTGTTACGGTATTACATGACGTTTGTTTGATTTAATTCAATTATTTCTATAAAATAATGAAACGATGGTCGTTTTGAACGGGCAAGATTCCAGATGCTTTCGCACGAACGAGGGTGCCTCTCAAGGCTTGATCCTTGTTCCTACGCTGTTTATGATGTCGTAATTTCACGAAATAGGCATCTATGCAGATGACACCATTATGTAATGCCGTCTCAATAGGAAATTTGGAAAGGCTGACAAAGTAAACCGGGCTGCTGCACTTCAAAAAGACCTCCAATCAGCGTTTAACTGGGACAGGAAATAGATAGATAGATAGATAGATAGATACGAACAGACTAGGGTTGATAGATAGATAGGTAGTCACATACATACCTATATATAGACAGACTAAGGCAGATATATGTAAACAAATTAAGGATAGATAGATAAATTTGATTGTGTCAGACTGTCTGCTTCAATCAGCCATACAAGTCATCAGAATATTCCTATCCATCAATCGATCGATCAACTGATCGATAGCGTTGGCGATCAAGCTGTTTGTCTTTATCAATATTTAAGATGTCTGGAGTCAGCTAATCTATTTATCTAGGTTGGTCTACACATAGCTTCTATCTATCTATCTATCTATAAGTTTGTTTCTAGCTAGCTACCTACCTACCTAAATATCCACCAAACTCTCCTGTCTCTGTCTGTCTGTCTGTCTGTCTCTCTCTCTCTCTCTCTCTATATATATATATATATTTCTTTTTCCCTCTCGCATCATTATTTTATTAAGATCTATCTATCTATCTATCTATCTATCTATCTATCTACCTTCGTAAATATCCACCAAACTCTCCGGTCTCTGTTTCTCTCTCTCTCTCTCTCTCTCTCTCTCTCTCTCTATATATATATATATATATATATATATATACATATATATATTTCTTTTTCTCTCTCGCATCATTATTTTATTAATATCTATCTATCTATCTATCTATCTATCTATCTATCTATCTATCTACCAGTCTCTTTCTCTTTCTATATACATCTATCTCTGTCTGTCTATCTATCTGTCATATATATGTCTCCCTCTCTCTCTCTTTTATATATATATATATATATATATATATATATATATATATATATATATACACACGTTTTATGACATTTCTGGCCTCCTTCAGGTGCTTGGAATTTCGAATCGAACCGTTAATTACAATTAGGGGTTATATTATTCTCATTTCTTGCGCGAAACCACTTCTGGTAATCATGAATTATCTCCCTTTCACTTAACTCTCCTAAGTTATTTATTCACCATTGCAGTAGCCTGGTATTGAACTCACAATTCTATGGGTCAAGTCACTAGAATTAACCAACCGCTATATCCACTGGGCCATGTGTCTTAGTGTAAATAGAGTAAACACTATCTCATCTCAGAAGTATAAACATATATATATATATATATATATATATATATATATATATATATATATATATATATATTTCTTTATTTCTTTATATCATTGTAATAGCATCTATCTATCTATCTATCTATCTATCTATCTATCTATCTATCTCAGTCTCTACCTACCTACTACCTACTTTTCCTTTTCTTTTTCTTCCGCTCTCTCTCTCTCTCTCTCTCTCTCTCTCTATATATATATATATATATATATATATATATATATATATCTTTTATTCTTTTAGAAATAGCTATCTATTCCAATCTCAGTCTCAGTCTACCTATCAAGCTAACTACCTCCACTCCTACTATTCTGTATATATTAGTTTCTGTCTGTCCGCCTCCCCCTCCCCCTCTCTCTCGCTCTGACACACGTATATATATATATACATATATATAAACCTGTTAATTCTTATCTGTGTGTTTATGTATCCCAATTTGTTTAAATTTTTCTTTGTCTAGAAATGATAATGAGAGTGACAACATTTTTATATATATACTAATTGCTTACTCTCTCTCTCTCTCACTCCTTTTGTCTCTCTCTTTCTCTATCTCGCTTTATCTATCTCTCTCCGTCTGTTCATATCTATCTATCTATCTATCTATCTATCTATCTATCTATCTATCTATCTCAGCCTGCCTATCTATCTATCTATCTATCTATCTATCTATCTATCTATCTATCTATCTATCTAAGCAATCATTTATTGTACAATTTTTATCTGAATGTGTAGTAACGTATATTTTGATAGCAATTAGCATTTCTTAACGAAACCAATTCGTGATGTCTTTTTTGAAACAAACCTATTTTAACTGCGTTCTTCTGACGAACAAATCAATGGCCGGTTTCTATGCTGGTTCATTTGCAAAGTATTTTTTGTCAGAAACACAATGGGTAAAATGTCGAATAAAATCTTCCCTCCAGCCATATCTTTATCATATTAATTCGCAAACGAACTTTCAAGGTGGATACGTTTTCTTATCCATTAATGAAATTCCCATTTATTTAGCCGGCATCCTTACAAAAATTTTTGAAGAGAATCCCAGAGAAACAGATAAATATTTTTTGTATATTTTGATATTAAGTCCTTTTTCATTTTTTAAAGGAGTTGCCATATTTGTTCTCAATCATTACAAATAATTTGCATCAACGCCATAATCATTTTTCGATGGTTTTCCTTAATCTTGAGATTTGAAATAAATTATTTGTAAGAAAATTTGTTTAATTTGTCCTTGCATACTTGTTTCAATGGAAATTGATCTTCAATTTCCTTCCAAATCGTGAAAATACCTAATTTTCCCAAGGTCTAAACGAGGTTTGAATATCAACCAATGGCGCCGATAGGGAAGAAAAAAATCTTCCCAATCGTGTATCGACTGCGTTCAATGGTATACATCACTCGTGTGTTTTTAAAACTCCGCTCTCCTTTCAACAGGGAATGAAAACGGTAACATTGCAGATTTTTTTTATAGATTTTATCGAGAATCTATAAAATTCAAAGAAGCATCTGCAATGTTTTTAGTCCTGACCTGGCATTATTTATAGATTTTTTTTTATCGTTTCACCCCAAGGAAGGAGGTACCGCCACTGATGCGCAGGGGGCTACATAAGAGAGTAAAAGTTAAAGTAGGAGAAGAGCGAATAGAAAATTGAACGAGTTACTGGGGGTGTCAGAGGAAGGGAAAAAGAAGGATGGGAATACAGGTGTGATGACAGCTGCGAAGGTAAAGTGAGAAAGGAAAAGAGCAAGATACGCAGGGAAGGACCGGAGACAAATGGATAAGTGATGGGAATTGACATTGCATTTAAACTCCTCGAAGTTGTAGCTGTCAGGAAAGCAAGTATACAGAAAAGGAGGAAAGTGTGAGAAAAAAGCTGATCGAGTAGAATTGTCTGTTGCATTTGGTAGATTTAACTGTAAAATGGTGGGACCTTTTTACCAGTCTGGTTGCTCGATTAAATTCTTGTGGAGGGAGCACCAGTGACCTAAGTTCGTTGGAGCAGAAGCCATGAAAATATTTGTAGGAGAGACAGAGGGAAGCCACATCCTACCGGTGAGAAAGTGGCTGGAGTCGAGCTGCTAAGTCTGGACCGATCACATTACAGATTCTCCTTTGGAGTCTGTCGAGAACTCTGAGATGAACAGCAGAGGCGCCCGACCAGATATGACAACAGTATTCTATGCATGGTCGGAGAGTTGATTTGTATATGTGCAAGATAGACTCAGGCTAATAAAAACTCCCTGACCCGACACAGTAACCAACCTTCCTAGTAGTGGATTTAGCTATTGATTCAATGTAATATATATATAACGTTAAATTGTAATGGTAGTTCGTGCCAAAATTGATGTCAATAGTTTTACTGTTAGAAAGGTATTTTAGACAAGCATGTTTTTTGTCATGAAGTACTCTCTATCAAGATAGTGATAGAGCATTAATAGAATTAATGCGAAGAAGCTTGTCCCTTAGGTGAGCAGTGCAATTTCTGTCAAGCCGACTTCGAGGTTGCGCGAAGGCATTATTGTAATATCTTCATTCTTCATGCAGAAAAAAATGACTCTGAATATCTATACATATAACAGGCAATCTGTGAGTCTGTGTGTGACTGTTCCCTATGCACGCCTACCTTTTTAAAGCTACGCCATTCAAACTTTCTAGGGACACATATCTACAGGGAAGCCAGGTCGATACATACTTTTTGAGTTTAAGTTCAGCAATTTTCCTGTTCGCACTTTTTGGCCAATGGTACAGATTGTTTACATTTGCTCCGTAAAACATCTAAGATCTAAGATGGTTGCTAGATTACTCCACAGAAATCAAATCACACGTGTCAATCGCGACTAAAATATTTTTTATTAAAAAAAAAAAATGAAAAAAAAATGAGCCTTTACATGTAATTTTTATTCCGACGCTTTAAAAAATCATTTGGTTAACAAAAAATGTGAATATTTTCCCCCGTAATTTTAAAACAAAAGAAATATTAAAAAATGTTGGCGTGCATAGAGAACAGTCACACACAGATTCACAGATTGCCTGTTATATATATAAATTATATTTTAAGTTTCTGCAGGGAATTTAAACGTATTTGTTTCACCCGCTGAAAAAATCAAAATGCTCTGAGTTGCACAGGCAACGCCGGGCTATGATGCTAGTATATATATATATATATTCGTCATCCACATACAAGCCTGTTTCGCTGTATCACAGCTTATCAGTGCGGCTAGACATCGACTTGCTTCTGGCCGGGATATATTAATATTGTTACCATGATTCTATCTGCCTATGGCTTAGCGGGTAGCGACTCCGACTGACACCAAATCGGTCGAGTTTCGATCCCGGCCAGAAGCGAGTGAATGTGTTTAGCCACACTGATGAGCTGTGATACACCGAAACAGGCTTGTATGTGGATGACTAATATATATCTTCGTCTATCTTTTTTAGGAGGTCTTGTAGTTTTCTTTCCGTGTCAGCTATCAGCACTGTATCATCTGCCTCTCTTATATCGTTCAGAGTGTGAGCGCCAATGACGAATCTTGACATAACTTCTAGGGTCTTCAGAATAGTCTCCCGGTACAAGTTGAATAGAACCGGGGAAAAAGACACATCCTTGTCTCATGCCCCTTTCTATCGTTGTATATCTGCTGAATTCGTTTCCTGTCCGTATGCAGGCGGTTTGATGTCAGTAGAGTTTCTTGACTAATCTGATGTCTTTGCCAATATGTCGAGGTTGCTTAACGTTTCTATCAATTCTTTGTGACGAACTTTGTCGAACGCCTTTGCATGGTCTAAAAAACACAGATAAACATTCTTTTTCATTTTATTCATTGGATAAATGTAACCATCAATTTGATTTTTGAATCCCGTTCATCTTTTGTCAGTTAAGTGCCATACGTGATATACGCTTGGGCGATCATGTCTCGGAAGAGACATGACTGACTGGGCAGAAGATTATCCCGTAGTAGGTTGCCATTGCTTTCTGCGGTAAACTGGTTGCCGACCAAGGCTATAGAACCCAATCTGTCCTTCTATTTAACCCACATAACTGGAAGGAAGAGACGGATTAACACCTTTCCCAAGGGTATTTGTGCGTAAGTGAATACAATGGATTCAACTAGAATTCGAACTCGGCTTCCCGGTTTCTCGTTCCGAGCCGATATCCACTGTACTACAACGCACATCCTTTTGTACTTTCCTTTTATTTTTTTCTTATACTAAAATTGTTATAACTTGTCCATACGTTGAGACCCATTTAGACTTAGAGCAAACATGGTGAATAATAACTGAGCAGTATTAAAACTAAGAACTAGACGAGATAACTCGAGTCATGTTTTGAAATAGTTTTGCCTCATCTGGAATGATATGGACACTTCAGGCAGAAAATATTGGGGAAGACTCTTCTGGCTTTTTTGCTCGCAGACAATTTTGACCTTCAAAAGTTTAAATACGATGTCAATCGTTATCTTCTGTCTTAATTCTTGTTCTTTTATTGTTCTCTCTCCTTGATTAAGTTTTCTTCTCATAATATTATAAGTCCTATGCTAACAGTTTCGTGGAACTCTCTTCCGGCTTCTTGCTTCTCAATCATATTTGATGTTCAAAAATTTAAATGCAATGTCAATTGTTATCTTCTGTCTTCTTGTTTTTTTTATTGTTCACTCTCTTTAAGTTTTCTTATGCTATTATAAGTCCTATGCTAACAGTTTCTTTTCTCTCTTGAGGAATTCATTTCTGACTTCTTGCTTCTCAATCAACTTTTACTATACTTGGCAGGTTATGCTTTGTTTCCCTTTGTATATATTGATTTTTAATTGTATTTTTTTCATATTTTTTAATACTCTTGCATCTTAGTGACTTTACTGCCATTATTGTGATAAAATGATTTAAAAAAAAGTGAAAATAAGTCGTTTCTATATTGAAAACATTCATTAACGGAAAATGTTAGCGTTAACGCCAGTTAAAAATTATAAAATGATTTCCATGAAACAATTTTTCAGGAAACTGGTTTGTCACGTCCAGTAATTGTTATAGATCTTTTTCATATTACTGGAAATTTCCTTTTAAACATATTTATTTTTTGGTTTGGCAATGTGAAAAGCCAGCTTTTCGTTCTACCGACATGTGTTATCCAGTTTTATTGTTTCTATTAGAAGCGTTCAATTCATGTGGATTTTGTTATTTGTGCTTGAATTAATCTTAGTTTCAATTGGATAGAAATTGGGGATCAATAGTCTGTTGCTAATAAAAGAAGAAAAACAACAAAAGGACAAATTATTAACAACATAATCGAAAAGAATATATTTACGCAAAAATACATTTATGTGAAACATTTTAACTGCCTTTTCCCCTGGTGCCCTTAACCTAAATGTGCTACTCGATTGGCAACTAGGTACCATCGTTTTACCTTTGAAATAGCGAAATGCAACTGCCACTCCGACTGATTCTCTTCTCGCACTTCTCACCTGTGGAACACCTTTCCGTTTACTTCCTTTCCTGATGACTGCAATCATCAAAAATTTAACGCGATATCAATCGCCATTTTCTGTCTTCTTGAATCCCGTTCATCTTTTGTACTTTCCCCACTCCCCACCCATTCATACTCATCTCTATAACTTTTACCCCTTCTCTGTGTATTAGTGGCACTCCTGCTTTGCTTGAGGTGAAATTATAAAAAAAAACAAAAAAAAAAAAACTATATTTGTTCATCATATATTGTAAAGATTAGGACAATCTGATGAACCCGAATATTTTTAAAAAGAAGCTGTTCGTTTTTGTATGAATTTATTCCTGCAAAATTTGTAAGTACGGAGGTTCATACCTGACATTTACATTAAAATGTCACGTGCTTACGGAAAAAATATTGGGAGCTTCGTGTTTAATTTCCCTTTCTCTTATATTAAAATTGTTATAACTTGTCCATACGTTGAGACCCATTTAGACTCAGAGCAAACATGGTGAATAATAACTGAGCAGTACTAAAAATAAGAACTAGACGAGATACCTCTTTTCGCCCGAGAGCTCGAGTCATGTTTTGAAATAGTCTGACCTGATCTGGATTGATATGGACACTTCAGGCCGAAAATATCAACTATGTTCCCTCAGATCAATGATTAAACACAGTTTTAAGCAAATGAATCTTCCATGACATAAAAGAGAATATCCTTCATCAGATCTTATCTTTTGCTACAGGATCATAAACAAAGAACTTTACCAAATAACAGAAACCACACCAGTTAGAAGGAATCAACAGAAACAGTAACAAGGCTAGTGAGCGCATGTAACTAGAAAGGAAAATAATAATATAATCCAGATGTTGACTTTGCACACAACCAAAAACAAAAGGTTTGGTATTAAACATCAAAACAAGAATGAGAGCTACAGTGAACATGATAAGTTTTCTTCTGTCTGCCGTCTCTCTTCAGGACAGAGGTGATCATGACTCTCCCCAATTTCCTGATCTTTGCAACTTTTCTTCTATTTTCAGTCTCCTTTCAGCAGATCATGGCTCTCCACAATTTCCTGCTTTATGTAGCTCTTAATGCATTTTGTAACTTTTGTTATCTGTCCTAAACTTTGCTCCGCCATCCATTTACTCAAGCACGTTCTTCTTTTATATGCCCTGACTCTTTAGGACGTTGGCGATTATGGCTCTTCACAATTTCCTTTGTAGCTCTTAATAAATTTTGTTTTTTTGTTATTCTTGTAAACCTTGTTCCATGATCCATTCACTCTTCCGTGCCCATTCAGGACGTTGGCGATTATGACTTTCCACAATTTCTTGCCCCTTGTGGCTCTTAATAATTTTTTTTTGTTATCTCTTCTAAACCTTACTCCGCCATCCATTAACTCAAGCTCATTCGTCAATGTGCCGTGTCCCTTCAGAACGTTGGCGATCATGGCTCTCCACAATTTCCTGTTCTTTGTAGCTTTTAATAATTTTTTTCTTGTTGTTATCTCTTCTAAACATTACTCCGCCATTCATTTACTCAAACTCATTCATTATCATCTATGTGCCGTGTCCCTTCAGAACGTTGGCGATCATGGCTCTCCACAATTTCCTGTTCTTTGTAGCTTTTAATAATTTTTTTCTTGTTGTTATCTCTTCTAAACATTACTCCGCCATTCATTTACTCAAACTCATTCATTATCATCTATGTGCCGTGTACCTTCAGAACGTTGGCGATCATGGCTCTCCACAATTTCCTGTTCTTTGTAGCTTTTAATAAATTTTTTCTTGTTGTTATCTCTTCTAAACATTACTCCGCCATTCATTTACTCAAACTCATTCATTATCATCTATGTGCCGTGTACCTTCAGAACGTTGGCGATCATGGCTCTCCACAATTTCCTGTTCTTTGTAGCTTTTAATAAATTTTTTCTTGTTGTTATCTCTTCTAAACATTACTCCGCCATTCATTTACTCAAACTCATTCATTATCATCTATGTGCCGTGTACCTTCAGAACGTTGGCGATCATGGCTCTCCACAATTTCCTGTTCTTTGTAGCTTTTAATAAATTTTTTCTTGTTGTTATCTCTTCTAAACATTACTCCGCCATTCATTTACTCAAACTCATTCATTATCATCTATGTGCCGTGTACCTTCAGAACGTTGGCGATCATGGCTCTCCACAATTTCCTGTTCTTTGTAGCTTTTAATAAATTTTTTCTTGTTGTTATCTCTTCTAAACATTACTCCGCCATTCATTTACTCAAACTCATTCATTATCATCTATGTGCCGTGTACCTTCAGAACGTTGGCGATCATGGCTCTCCACAATTTCCTGTTCTTTGTAGCTTTTAATAAATTTTTTCTTGTTGTTATCTCTTCTAAACATTACTCCGCCATTCATTTACTCAAACTCATTCATTATCATCTATGTGCCGTGTACCTTCAGAACGTTGGCGATCATGGCTCTCCACAATTTCCTGTTCTTTGTAGCTTTTAATAAATTTTTTCTTGTTGTTATCTCTTCTAAACATTACTCCGCCATTCATTTACTCAAGCTCATTCATTATCATCTATGTGCCGTGTACCTTCAGAACGTTGGCGATCATGGCTCTCCACAATTTCCTGTTCTTTGTAGCTTTTAATAAATTTTTTCTTGTTGTTATCTCTTCTAAACATTACTCCGCCATTCATTTACTCAAACTCATTCATTATCATCTATGTGCCGTGTACCTTCAGGATGTTGGTGATCATGGCTCTCTACAATTTCCTGCACTTTTTAACTCTTAATAAATTATTATGGACGAAAAAGAACTACAGAATTCCAAACAAAAAGCGTTGCCAAAGCGCTACCAAATAATAAACGGCATTACTTGAGGACTTCCAGCAACAGCAACAACTCAAATGGATAGTACATATAACTCAAAGGGAAAATAATGATAGAAGCGAAATGTTGACGTTCAACTTTTTCACATTCATAAAAGGTTAGGAAGGAAACCTCCATCACTACTGGAAAGACATATAACAGATACTGGATTTAAGAAACCTTCTTCTTCTTCTATGTGCCCTGTCCCTTCAGGACGTAGGCGATCATGGATCTCCACGTCTCCCTATCCCTTGTGGCTCTTAGTATGTTTGCTCCTGTTGCTCCTGGCAACCCCCGTTCCGTCATCCACCTGATCAAACCCTGCAAATATGTTATCCGCTGCCGTCCTCTGTCTCTCCTTCCTTCTATCTGTCCAGTCAGTATCAGGTTCTCCAGGCTCTCCTTCCTCATTGCATGTCCCAGGAACTTCAGTTGTCTCTTCCTGATGCTCAGCATCAATTTCCTTTTTGTTGCCATTCTTTCCAACACCTCATCGTTGCTTTCATGCTCAGTCCACGATATCCGTAGCATCCTTCTGTAGAACCACATTTCGGCCGCTTCCAATTTTGTCCTCATTTTCGATGATATTGTCCAGCATTCACAGCCGTATTGAAGAACTGACATCACATAGCAGTCTAGCACTCTTTTCTTCGTTTCTATTGAGATCTTCCTGTGTGTTAGTATTTTGCTCACCTTCTGGAACGCGTCCTTTGCCATGCCAATTCGCCTTCGGATCTCCGTGTCGCACTTTCCATCTCCTGTTAGAACACTTCCTAGGTACTTAAATTCTTGGATTTGTTTGATTCTGTTATCCCCCACCTGTATTTGGCATTTTGGGTTGTATCTTTTGCTGATGACCATGCACTCAGTTTTCTTAAAGTTTATTTGTAGTCCCTTCTTGTCACTCTCCACTGCTACTTTCTGTATGAGATCTTGCAGTTTCCTTTCCGTGTCCGCAATCAGTACTGTATCGTCCGCGTATCTTATGTTGTTCAGGTTGTGGCCTCCAATAACAAATCCTGGTGTGTCATCTAGGGTCCTCAAAATATTCTCGCTGTATAGGTTGAACAAATCCGGTGAAAAGACACATCCTTGTCTTACGCCTTTTTCTATCTTTGTGTATCTACTGAGGTCGTTACCTATCCGTATGCAGGCCGTTTGCTGCCAGTAGAGATTCTTGATTATTCTTGTGTCTTTGCCGAAAATGTCGAGTACTTTCCTGAAAAATACTTTAAGAGAAAGATTTTTAAAATTTCAACTGAAAAAGAAAATAATGCCCAAAATCACGGTGCTGACATGTTACACTACTTAAAAAAACAAAGGTTAGGAAGGAAACCCTTATCAACAAGGTAAGAGTGACAACAGCTATAGGACTTGAGAAACTTATATTCTTGAATAACTGTTTTAAGAGTAAGTATATTTCAACCCAGGTTAGTGCTGGCTGTTCTGGTAATGAATGTTAAATATTTCCTTATAAGAAAACTGTTATGGTGCCCTCCTACGAGGAATGAACTCTTCCTCTTACTATATAATTACCTGCAAGAACGCAGTTAAGAACGGCAGTTAAGGACTTCAGTTAAGGATGACAGCTAGTACGCAGTTAAAGCCTAGCTACTAGTCAGGCAATAAGCAGCGTAACTCTATCGTTCGGACTTACTTCTTTTTACTTAATACTAACACTTACTGTGTATATGTTGTTCTTGAACTGTTCTCCGACAGGCAATATGGATTCCGCTTTGCCAGGTCCACGGCCGACCGGCTAACAACCGTAACGGAGTACATGCTACAGGCCCTTGATGAGTATGACGAGGCTCGCGCGGTTGCTCTGGACATCTCCAAGGCTTTCGACAGGGTTTGGCACTCTGGCCTCCTATGCAAACTACGCAGTTATGGTATTACCGGTCGCCTGCTTGACCTAATCCAATCTTTCTTTCTTAACCGCAAAATGAAGGTCGTTCTGAATGGGCGTGCCTCTTCGTCCTACAGCACGAATGCTGGTGTCCCACAGGGCTCTATCCTGGGCCCGACGCTCTTCCTTATTTTCATCAACGACCTCCCAGATGAGATCAAGTCCCAAGTAGGCATCTACGCAGATGACACTACAATATACTCCCGCACCAGTAAGAAACCTGTCGTGGCGGACAGACATAATCTCGCTGCTGACCTTGAACGGAAACTTACCTTCTGTGGTGAACTTGGGGCAAGAAGTGGCTTGTCAACTTCAATTCATCTAAGACTAAGTTGTTGTCTGTCAACCATTACAGGCAACCTCTCCTGCCTCCCATAAGCATGGACCAAGCGATTCTCCCGGAGAGTAATACACTACGCCTCCTCGAATTTACCCTGTCCTCAGACCTCAAATGGAACCACTATATTGAATCCATAGCAAAATCTACTGCTAAGAAGGTTGGGTCACTATGTCGATCCAGGATGTTTTTTCCACCTGAATCCATTCTGCATATATACAAGTCAACCATCCGTCCGTGCATGGAGTACTGCTGCCATTTATGGTCAGGTGCCCCTGCCGTTCTCCTCAGTGTTCTCGACAGGCTCCAAAGGAGAGTCTGTAATGTGATAGGTACTGATCTGGCGGCTCGACTGCAGCATCGTCGAAATGTGGCCTCCCTTTGTCTGTTCTATAAATACTTTCATGGCTTCTGCTCAGACGAACTTAAGTCACTGATGCCTCCTCAACAGGTGTTTACTCGTGCAACCAGACTGGCAACTGGGTCCCACCCATTCACAGTCAGGTTAGCCAAATGCAGACGACAATTCTACTCCTGCAGCTTTTTCTCTCGCACTTCCCGCCTGTGGAACTCGCTCCCGTATTCTTGCTTTCCCGACGGCTACGACCTCCAGAAATTTAAATGCAAAGTCAATACTCATCTACTAACCACTGGACTCTAGCTCTCTCCCCACCCCCGTATAACCTTCCCTTTTTCTCCACCTATGTATCTGTCATCGCACCTGCTTTCTCAGCTTTCTATTGTTCCTTTCTAACTAGTTTGTACTCCTCACTCTTTTCTAATTAATCTTTTTACATTTATATAGCCCCCTGCACATCAGTGGCGTTTCCGCCTTGCTCGGGGTGAAGTGATTAAAAAAAAACACACTGTTTTGAACCTACCTCCTGTATTCCGTGTCTTACTTCCGACCAAACCGGTCACTACAAATTTGAGGTGAAGTTTGGTTACAACAAATCCACAAGAAATTGGCGACGAAGATCCACAACAGAATCAGTTAATATGATTATTATTATCCAATAAAAATTATTATTAAATATAAAAATTATTATCCAATAAAAATGTAAAAATTATTATCCAATAAAAACATTTTAAAATTATTCACTACCCCAGTTCGTTCTTATATGATGCCAGACGAAAAGCATGCACAGTCCATTGAAATAATAAAGAATAATGCATAAGAACTAAAACTAAACAGATTATATTAATAACGAACAAAACATCCACCTGAAAACTCAAATAATATACACCTTAGTGGAAACTAATTGAAACAAAACAAATTATGTCTTCCTAGGATCTTTCACACTTTTCCTGATCACGTATACGTCGTCTCTTGGCGTTGTTTTTCTCTTCCGACCGCATTTTTCTTTATGTTTTGGATTCATGAATCCAGTTTGTTTCTTCACCATGATGACATGATTGACAGTTGAAAGGCTGACCCCAACAATATCCGCGATCTTTCTCTAAGGATTGCCAGTGTGTTCGTGAAGCGTTACAATTTTCGTACGCTTCCTTGGAGTAACGTCCATCCCAGACATTGGCCGTAGGACAACTAATCGACAGTCGAGACAATAGTGTTTGGTCGTGATAAAAATTTGGTGCAATCACGGATGAGGTAATATTTTTCAAGGCCAAACAAATTTGATCATACAACCCGAAAATGGATTCATATTACTTCACACCACTGCAAATGCAAATCTAAGGAAAAATAGAAATCGATTGCATCCTGCCACTGCAGTGGGTATAAAACTGACTGTATGACGGAAAAAAAGGGAACTACAGTAGTTTTTTTAATTAATTTGCAGAAGGGTGTACTTAAATAACCTTGTTAGATTGAGACTTTCATTCAGGTATAATACATGTCGACAAACCCGTTTAGAAATATCTAGACTGTCAGCTGTATACAAACAGTAGGGAAATGTTCTGTAATGTTTTACTGAATTTAGGGTACACTGGCTTTAAATTCACTGTAGTTATCGCCCTTTTTTCTGGTAATATTGTGCATAGACGATCGTATTGGCAAAAAACGCCACGTTCATACGCACGAAAAATGTTTAAAAATAATTTTTTAAAAATATTGGTGGTCAATGAATTGTACTAAGATTTTTCAATTAACATTAGTAATTATAATTTTTAATGAATAACAGTATCACTTAACGAGGACAAATAATACAGAAATTAAAAAGATTTAAAACTTTATAACTTATTTTAATTAAAATTTAAAAAAAAATGAAAATTCTTTTTGGAAAAATTCATTATTTATAGAATTTTTTTTTTAAGACAAGAGTGTCCATATTCCATGAAATAGTAAATCATAAATTATAAAATGCAATAAATTTAAGACATAAGATTTTAATTGCTTTTATGAATCAAATATATATTCATAAAAACAAAATTTTATGTCATAGATTTATTCTGTTTTTTATTTTACGATTCAGTGTAGATTGATTTAAATTCTTCAAGGAATTCTGCTCTTAAGTATTAGGACCTTGAATAAGTTCTCGCTGATTTTCCATGAAAGTAATGTTTTATTTGCAAAAATTAGTAAGAAACATGCCACTAGAAGTATTGTCCATCGCTAGCCACTACTTTTTCTCATCTTACTAGCAACATTTGAATTCCACGTCTTTAGAGTCTAACTACGATTCAACCTATTTTTTTGGCATCTTCATAAGAATGAAAGTCCTGCTCAGCCAGGCCAAGTGACATCAATTGGAATAAGTGATAATCGGATGGAACAATGTCTGGTGAATAGAGTAGGACTTCCCATTTAAGCGTTTCACCCGTGTGGTAGCATATGGCCTAGCTTTGTCATGTCGCAAAATCACTTTGTCGTATAGCGGTCGTATTTTCGTCAATTTCGGTTCAAACACATCAATCGTAGTCGATAGTGTTTGCCCGTGATGGTTGCGGTCGGTTTGGGCAGCTCATAATAAACTAGTTGATCTCACCAAATACAGAGGATATTCGGTTTTCCCACCGATGTTGATACATAGCCGGGCTGACCCAGTCATCTTCTACGCTTAAGGGTTATCGTAGTGTATCGACTTTTCATCGCTGGTCACGATAAATGTAAAATACCCCCTCTTTTTCTGCCGTTGAATCAGCTGTTCATACGTGACAAGACGCCGTTCGACGCCGATCAGCTTCAACTCATACGGAACCCAATGTTCTTACTTTTGAATAATTCCTTATGCTTTCAAACGTTTCGAAACTGTTATGTAACCAACTTCTAATGATTTTACAAGTTCAGTCTTCATAAAGTAATGCCTCCAATTCTTTGTCTTCAAATTTTTTCGGTGCGTCAGAGCATTCTTTATCTTCAACATCAAAAATCATTTGAAGCGTCTAAACCAATCTCTGCATGTTGTTTCTGATAGAGAATCCTTGTGCTTTAACTGTAAATTTCTATTGAATAAATTAGTGCAGTAAAATTTCCCGCAAATAGACTTTTGGCACGAAATCCGACATGTTTAGCGCTATGAAAAACAAAGTTGTTTACACTTCGGAGGAAATGACATACACTGAATTTCAAGTTTGCTTATAATACTTCCTTTATAGATGCATTCTGGGAACGCCATTAGTTAGAGAACACCGAAATCCTAATGATGTAAACATTAAGCGGGACAGAAGTTAATTTCTCGAAATTTTATAAAATTAAGTAAGTGGTGGGCAATTGAATTAAAAAATGTTTTCTAAAAAAGAAACATTTTTAAATGATTTCATTCATTTGTGGGTAAGCGCTGAAAGTTTCATTAAAGTAAAACAATTATTTTATTTTTCAAGAATTTCCAAATCAATTTGTTTTTTTTTTACCGTAAGAAGACGCTAAAATTTCCTATACTAATTTTTGGTCTCCACGCTGACGAAAAGAAAATATATGAATTTTAAGGTTTATATTAATGAGCATTTTTAAATTATATATATATATATATATATATATATATATATATATATATATATATATATATATATAAGAAACCAATAGGATCTTGTTGCATTTCGGAATGAGAAGTCAGACAGTCGAAATTAATGTTTCGGACGAGCTCATGTGCGGTTCGTCTCTAAATGGAAAGTGGCTCTGACTGTCGCCAATCGGAAGCATTTGCAGGGTTTCGTACTGGGCCTAAACGTAATTTTCCAGTGTCTGAAAGCGCTTATCGAGGGTGGGCCGGAGGCTAATCATCTCTGGTCGGGTCGGTGCGGTGAGGGGGTATGATGTTGAAAGACCCGAAACCCCTAGTGATCCTCGCGATGACATCACTGATGACACCCTCTAGCGCCCACATCACGGTGCGTATGTTTGAATGAATATATATATATAAGAAACCAATAGGATCTTGTTGCATTTCGCAATGAGAAGTCAGACAGTCGAGTTCAAATTTTAGTTGAATTCGTTGCATTCACTTACACGCAAATACCCTTGGAAAAGGTATTATTCCATTGCTTCTCCCTCTAAGGGTTAAATAGTAGAATACCGCATAGAGTAATGACAACCTCCTGTTGGAAAATTTTTTGACAAGTCAGTCATGTTTCTTTCTAGACATGATCGTACAAGCGTGTATCACGTATGGCACTGAGTGACTGATGATGATTTAGGAAAGTAATAATTCTTTCAGGAATGGAAATAAAATAAAAAATGAAAAACCGTAACATTTTCATCCTTGTATATATATATATATATATACTTATTGCAAAATAAAATCCTTGCATTTGCTTTGATAAAGTCTATCAGAGGAGAAAACACGCCGGTTAAGATCAGTTTTTCTTTTGATTTTATTAATCTCTCTGCTTCTCTCTCTGTTTCTTTCTTTCTCTCTCTCTCTCACACCCACTCCATATATAGATATATGTATTTAAACAAACTTTTTGTTGTACAAAATCTTACAATAGCAAAGAATAAGCGTAATTTAAAAGCAATTATTAATGTAAATTCTTATAAGTAAAAAACAACCGGCTTCGTCCCAGTCTTATCAAGTTTACTCCTGGGAATTAAAATAAGAGACGTGTAAAAGAAATAGTGGATAACAAATGGGGGAAAAATGTGTAGAAGGAAAACTAGAGCCTAATAACATTCAATCCCAGTAAACAATCCATCTGCTTGCAGAAGGAAGGCTTGCGGGATCTGATGTATAAGGATTCCAGAACCTTTAAGTTATATGAAAAGTGGGACCTTGATAAGATAGAAAAACGGTTCACACTAAATTCTGAGACACATTCCTGCTATTTATAATATGCAAATAAACCGGACAATTTTAAAAAAGATGCGGCTTAACCCAACGAAAATTATTGATGACATCACGAACAACAGGATGTAAAACGTCCAAAGGATATTTTTAGAAAGTGCCATCTTAATAAAATCAGTTTCACCGCAGAGGAAGGAATCGGATCAAAAGCGCCCTGAAACTCAGGGTCTTAATGAAATTTATCTTACGTTGTCGTGAACAGAAAGAGTCCCAACGTGTTTGGAGATTCACTATTTGCCCATTATTGGGACTCAAACTGCTGCTACTACGGGTCATGGTGGGCTTGGGAACAGCAAAATCGTTAATCGGAAAACCGAATTCTAATTCGTTATATTCACTTACCCTTGGGAGAAGTATGAACCTAACACTTCTCCCCTCATCTATGGATTAATTAGTAAAACGTGTATAACTAAAACCAGTGAGTCAGTTAAGTGCCATACGTGATACACGCTTTGGGAAATCATGTCTCGAAAGAGACATGACTGACTGGACAGAAGATTATCCCGCAGTAGATTGCTATTGCTTTCTGCAGCAGAGTGGTTGCCGACCAAGGCTATAGAACCCAATCTGTCCTGTTATTTAACCCATTACTGGAAGGAAAGGACGGATTAATACCTTTCCCAAGAGTATTTGTGCGTAAGTGAATGCAAGGAATTCAACTGGAATTCGAACTCGGCTTCTCGATTTGTCGTTCCGAGTCGATATTCACTGCACCACAACGCACATTCTCCCGAATAGGTAGCCTTCCTAAATACAGAAGTCAAAAGCTCGTCACTATTCCTATGTACCAAAACATCTAAAAATGAAAGACAAGAATTAGACTCCTTTTCTACGGTAAACTTAAGAGAAGGATAAACAGTTTAATAATGTGAAAAATAAGTCAGCTACAACCTCATTATTAAAGATGCAGAAGGTATCATCCACATAACGATGATACATCAGAAGACGATCAATACGAGAGAATAATGAAGCCTCGTGAAAACCAATATAAATATTAGCTAGGGCAGGACCCAAAGGCGAACCCATCGCTGCACCATCAATCTGCCGATAAATAATATTATTAAAACTAAATTCAACAGATGCGAGGGTGAACTTCATGAGATCAACAAATACACTCAGGAAAATCCGGAGGTGACAATGAAGTACGATACAAAATATCACATCACATCTCAATTGTCTCAGACAAGGAACACAGGTGAACAAGGAGCATATGTCAAAAGAACACATGAACCCACTCCTGGAAAAAAAAAAAAAAGAAGCTATGTCAATAAAAGAAAAGGAATTTAAAGTGCAACAAAACTAGTTGTAGCACTGTCGAAAGCCAACTAGCGACTTTATGCTGGGAGGACGCAATAATAGACAGAATGGGTCGTAATGGGACATCAGACTTATGAATTTTCGTTAGCCCATACAAACGGGGACGAATAGACCCAGTGGGTCTAATTAACTCAGAAATATCAGATGAGAGTAAACCACTCTGGACCGACTTTAACAATTTCCTTTGAAACTTAGCTTCAATAGAATCGTTGGTCTCAACTGGATTTAATTTTAACAATTTAGACGTATTATTAAGTACATTACACATATTTAAGACGTAATAGTCCAGTAGAGCAACACCAGCACCTTTACCAGGTTTAGTAATAACCAGATTATAATTATTACCAGGTTTAGTAATAACCAAATTATAATTATTACCAGGTTTAGTAATAACCAGATTATAATTATTACCAGGTTTAGTAATAACCAGATTATAATTATTACCAGGTTTAGTAATAACCAGATTATAATTATTACCAGGTTTAGTAATAACCAGATTATAATTATTACCAGGTTTAGTAATAACCAGATTATAATTATTACCAGGTTTAGTAATAACCAGATTATAATTATTACCAGGTTTAGTAATAACCAGATTATAATTATTACCAGGTTTAGTAATAACCAGATTATAATTATTACCAGGTTTAGTAATAACCAGATTATAATTATTCTTTAAAAATTCTAATTACCCGTTTTATTTGCATCTTCCCTTTATTGGTTCAAAGTGGGATTTCACGTCCTATTAACAATTGCTATTTTTCGGCTAATGTTCCTGTAATATTTAGTACTCGACTAATTCTTTCTTCCATTCGTAAGGATGTCCTTTCCACTCATCATTAATTCTGTAATTTACAAATATGAATGTAGTTGTGGACACGACTTAATAGGGAGGACATTTCAACGTTTGGGTTTGAGAATAAAACAACACTTACCGTCTAGGATTTTGAAGCCGGCTGCTAACAATGGCGAATTAGTTAATACATCCGGGTCGTCTATTGCACAGCATAATATAAATAGCAGGAATTGTGTCTCTGGATTTAGTGTCGACCGATTTTCTATGTTATGACGGTCCACTATTCATACCACTTAAATGTTCTGAAATCCTTATACATCAGATCCCGCAAGCTTTCCTTCTGCAAGCAGATGGATTGTTTGCTGGGTTTTAATGTTATTAGGCTCTAGTTTTCCTTCTACACATTTTTCCCCTCCATTTGTTATCCTCTATTTCTTTTACACGTCTCTTATTTTAATTCCCAGGAATAAACTTGATAAGACTGGGACGAAACTTGTTTTTTAGTTAAATTACGCTTATTCATTGCTATATATATATATATATATATATATATATATATATATATATATATATATATATGGGCAGCAATGTAAAAATTGTCCGAATGTTTTGTTTATTTTTTTTTGGCTATAACTTTAGCCATTATTGAAAATGGGTTTTATTTTACATGTAACAGAATGTATGTAGTATTATATACGTTTGTAAAGTAGTGTGTACGTTTTATGTTCCGAACACGGTAAGCTTGTTGTTAGCTTGTTCGTGTTTGATATTATTGAGTGTTGGGTTTTATTTTATTATCAATGTTTTCATGATTTTTAGCTGTATTTTGCATGTAGATGAAGCTATGATATTTGTGTTTTTGTGTTGTCAATAAGTATATATATCGTGATTTAAGAGTCGGTGGAACAGGTTTGTGTAACGGTTGTATTTCTAACAAGATGAGGGCCTCTGTCCATTTTTTAAGAGCGGTCTGTAAATATCTTGGTGAATCATTTCCTGAGGAAATAGGTTGACTGAAGAGCTTCAATTGATTGGCCAGCCCTTTCACCTGACTTGACCCATAATGGATTTCTTCTTTTGGGCAATACTCAAGGACAAATTTTATAGCAGAAAACCAAGAAGTGTTAATGATTTGAAAAATTACGTATGAGATGCATTTCAAGAAATTTATACACAAAGAGGCACTTGTGCAAAAATGTTTTTCGAAACGTGAAGAATAAACGTCAAAGCTGTATAAATTTTGATGGACAACAGTTTTGTACACAATAAAATTTCATTCTCAATACAATTGTATAATTAAATATAATTAATTCAATATGTTATCTCAAAATAAATGTTATCATTTGTTTATCATTTTGGACCATATATAGATATATATATCACTTTGTAGTAGATGATAATTTGTGCATGTTCAAAACTATAATTTATAATAAACACATATATACACAACACTGAGTTTTATGCATGTCTGCAATCCCCGGGTGCTTATCATATCCTACCTCTTTACCTATATATATATATATATATATATGGGTTTAATGCAAATATTTTTTTTAATTATGTTACTCATTTTAGATGAAGGGTGAGATAGACAAACAAGCAATAACAATAAGTCACACGAACTCGCTTCCTTTATCTGAAACACACTCAATAATATATATATATATATATATATATATATATATATATATATATATAACAGATTCTTCTCAAAAGTTTTCAGAATACCTACGAAAATAGACAGAATATATACATTAGAAGCTTTGCTCTCTCTCTCTCTCTATCTCTCTCTCTCTCTCTATATATATATATAGAGAGAGAGAGAGAGAGAGAGAGAGAGAGAGAGAGTGAGAGAGAGCAAAGTTTTTAATGCTGTTAATTGTAGGATATGTGTTGGGGAAGTGGCAGATGTCCCTATATATGTGACTCGGCCCACATGAAGAGGTGGCGGCGAATGATGAAGAGACAAAAAATGCCGGAGGCAGGCATGTCATTCAGGAGAATTTGGACAGGAACTTGCATATAGAAAAAATATAGAAATAAAAATAAATGAAAAAAATGACCCAACCCCACAAAAACAAACCAAAAAAAAAAAAATATACAAACAGACCGAAAAGCCTTAAAAAAAGAATGACGAACAACACAGAGAGAGAGAGAGAGAGAGAGAGAGAGAGAGAGAGAGAGAGAGAGAGAGAGAGAGAATTACTCCAATCAGCACGTGCGTCTGCAGATATGTTTGAATCAGCAATTTTTTCTTCTTTACACGTACAGAAGACGCTTGTTTACAACCATGTCTCTCTTCCTGCCGAGGCGAAAATCATCGCAAATTACCAATGATATTTTAAAAGGGACAAATATTTTACAGGGCGCTTGGTGTAGAGCAAAGTGTAATACAACAGGCTGATCGGTTGAGACACACTTGTAGGAAACTAAAGCTAAGATGAAATCTATCTTGGGAAATTTGAGTAAATAGTCAAAAGATTGTCTATTTTTTTGTTTGTTGATTTAATATTAGTATTGCTTCATTTCTTTTTGCAAAAAGAAAAAAATATGCACATTATTTAAATAAGTTTTATTAAACTCAACACTAAGGAGTATTTAAGAATTTTAAGTGATCAACTTCATCGTATGCTTCACAAACTGTTTCCAGAAAGAAATACCATCTTTCAGGATGATAATGCATCCATTCATACTGATAACGTTGTAGCTGAAATATATTTTAGTGAAGTAGAACATTTTATCTGACCAACACAGTCTCCAGATCTTAACATTATTGAACATTTATGGTTAATTTTAGCAAAACAAGTGAGAAGTCGATATCCTCCACCATCATCATTGAAAGAAATGGAAACTGTTTTAGCTGCAGAATGGATACAAAATTCCTGTTGAAATAATTCAAACTTTGTATGAGTTGATCTCACGCAGAATTCAAACTGTAATTACTGCCAAAGGCGGTCTTACTCCATGTTGAAATATATTTACTTGAAATTTCAAGGCGTTTCCATTATTTTGGACACTCCCTATATATATATATATATATATAGCTCAAAAAATCACTAACGGAAACAGCTCTCAAGGGATCCCTTTCGCCAACCACACATCAGGAGAAAACCGTTGGTAGTGATCAAAGAATGAAAAAATATCCACGTGAGCAAAAAGGTGGGAAAACAGAGGCGTGTAAACAATTAGAAAGAGGGGAGAAAATTGAGGGGAAATGATTAAATATATACAATTGGATAAAATATCTACAAAAATATGTACAAAAATGAATAGGTGAAAAAGGGGGGGTGAGGGCTAAAAATATCCCCGAACAAGTCCAACGACTTGACGAACTCATTCTGTCGACAGAGAGAGGGTTTACGCCAACGAATCGAGACCGACTCCAGAATCCTTAAATGGAGTCGGCTCTGTGTAGCACCCTGAACCAATCACCTTTATAGGTCTTGGCACAAGCTACATTATCCGACAGATGCTGGCCGTTGGTCGATTCCACGGAAGGGTGCGAAGGCAACTTATTTTACCCAGTCTAATCTGTGAAGGGATGTGTTGGTTGATACGGGTTGATACGTAAATTGTTTATACTCCTCTGTTTCCGCCGTTTTGCTCACGTGAAAACTTTTTTCCGTTTTTCTTTGATCACTACCAACAATTCTCTGCTAATGTGTTGTTACCGAAAGGAATTCCTTGAGAGATGTTTCCGTTTGTGATTTTTAAAGCGATTTACAAGTTTTGTACCGTCATATATATATATATATATATATATATATATATATATATATATTAATGCAGGTTTCATTGAATAATATAGACAAGTTTTGTCTATTAAATTTTGTGTAGGATCCGTTCATACCGTCTGATATACTTGATGGTGATGTCATTAAAAGACAACAAAAAATCACAGTATTTGTTGAATTTTTTATCGGGTCTAAGCTTTCGGCTCACATAAGCCATTATCAAAGAGTAAACATTAACACACAGTAAACATAGAACATTTAAGCTATTAACAATAAAGATAATTGAATTGAAAATATAAGTCCATCCCTACCGTGGCGGATGGCCGAAGACAGTGACAAAATAGTGGTGTTGTGGTCCCTGGTCTGATTACAGACATTTGAGTACGTTGTTGGAAATATCGAAATTGATTGTATTCAAACCAGGTTTAAATTGTTTAATGTAGAGTGCTTCGAGGATTTTTAGTTTCTGCTTATTATTTTCTTGTTTGAGTATGTACGTGTTATCAACAAGCGTTTTTCTCAGAAGTGTGCGTTGATAACCGTGTTGTTCTAAATGACGGAATATATTTGAATTTTTATTTAAGTGCAACGTCAGACGCCGTGAGAGCGAATTTGTGGTGTGGCCGATGTAGATATTATTGAGGTTGTTAGAGATACATTCTCTAAATGGACATATGAATTTATATACTACATTGGTTTTTTGCAAATCACTAACGGTGGGGGAAGAGTCGTTGCGGACAAATGAATTAGATGTAGTGGATTTAGTGTAATATATAATGAACTTAATTCTTTTGTTAGAGTCTGTCGGAGAAATATTAGTATTTATGAGTTTTTTTAGTATGTTTTCATCTAGTTGGTAGTTGGAGTGCATCTGGCTACGGTATAAGAGAGTGATATGTTTAGGATTGGTTGGGTTAGTATCATGTGTTGTTTTTTCCATGTTAAGCTTTTTAAGAAAGTAATGTATTTGTTCATCAACTATGTAGTTGGGAAAATTATTATTGATGAGTGTCTGTTTTATGTTTTTTAGTTCACTGTAGAAGATCTGATTTGTAGATGAATTGACTTTTGCACGATATAATAGATTTTTTATAATGGCTATTTTGTAATAGTGGGGGCATTCACTAATATAATTGAGTGTGGAGGGATTTTTATTTTTATATATATAGGATTAATGTAGAGAACTTTATCACTTAACTGAACAGAGTCATGCCGATTTTGAAGTTTCCTGAAGGCCCCACTATGATGCCCTCACTACTCAGTTTACTTATTTCAACAGTATCTCTATCTTTTCCCGTTTTTTTAGGTATAAGAAAATTGACAAAAATTAGTCGGATTATTAAATAAAAACTATTACCTCTTTGAAAATTACTATATGTATATAAATTAATATTTTATAATATATATATATATATATGGGAAAAATGGCTCCAGTATATGCAACACTCACATTCGCAAACCAATACAACCAAATAGGACACAAATATGGGGAAGACATAAAAACAGAATTTACTAAACCATGGAAGAGATATCTAGATGATTGTTTTATCTTTTGGTGATCAACGTGGAGGGACATAAATAAACTACACAATCTGCTCCAAAACTTGCATCCCAAAATTAGGTTCACACTAAAATATAGCTATAGTAAATTGCCATTCCTAGACATACTAATAAAAAATCAAAAACAATTACATCATCACAGACATTTACCATAAACCCACAAACACACAAAACAATACCTCTATCTCACGACTCATAACCTTAAAAGTTGTCCAAAATCCATCCCCTATTCCCTAGCACGACGAATTTGCACAATAGTAGCTGACGAAACCCTTCGTAAAATACGCTTAGTAGAACTACGGAAAAACACTACAAATAAGAGGATACCCACTAATAAACAAGGGTTTCCAACTGGCAGAAGAAATTTTTTTTTTTTTTTTTTTTTTTTTAATCATCTCACCCCAAGCAAGGCATTCCACTGCCACTATTGCGCATGGGGCTACATAGGGGAAGGTAAAGAGAAGGAGTGGATAGACATAGGGAATGTCAGGAGAAAGGTGATAGATGAGTAAGGATAGCGAGGATGAGTGTCGGGCAGATGGGAAGAGTGCTTGATAGAATGGGAGCAGGTTAGTGTGTTAGGAGGTGTCTATTGACCTTACATTTAAACTCCTGGAGATTGTAGCCGTCGGGGAAGCAATCGTTTGGAAGAGAATTCCACAGTCGGGAAGTGCGAGGAAAGAAACTGTTGGAGTAGAAATGCCATTAAAATCTCTCCGGAATAAAAAAAATTTAAAAACATGAAAAAGAAGTAAGCATCCTCGCATATGTCTCCACACGCAACAAAAACAACACAGAAGTATTTACAAAGATAAAACGACACATAAAATTACTCAACAAAAACAATAACATAAAGAAAATCTTAAAGACCACTAAAAAAATTAAAATCAAATGCCAAGCCAAAAATTTAAAAAACATACTACTTCACCAAAATTCGAGCAACACACAGCACAGGGGGTCACAAAACGCAACAAAAAAGGTGTGGGGTCTGCAACATAATAACAGAAGGTAACCGCTTCAAATTCGAAAACACACCTACATTCGAAAAAAAACAAAAAAAAAAAACAAAAAACAAAAAAATCTGAGCTGCAATTAAAAAAATGTAATTTATGCTCTAAAAATCGATGAATGCGCAAAATATATGTGGTAGCTACACAAGGCCTGAATAAACGAATAGCCCTGCACAGAAGTAACATTAAACTAGTCAATGACAGGAAATTGTCCGCTTCCCAAAACTTACACAATTATAGTGAAGGTAAATTCAGAGTAATGCGTATCTATCAAAATGCAGGAAGACACATTCATAAAAATACAAGTTCTCCCTCAACAAAACAACATGAAAAAATAACACACACACACACACACACTAAATTCAAACGCGCCCTGAATTAAAAAAAAATCCACGAGCCGTTGCAAAAAATAGTAATTCTGGATTAAAAAACAACAGAACTTGATGATATGATATTTTTTATCACTAAAAAAATTAAGATTTTGCACACACAAAATGAAATCAAAATCGCGAAAAACAATTTTGGAGAAAAAACACGAAATCATATTTCGTGAGTCAGTGTAAAAGAATTTTCTTGACAATGAAAAGTGAATGATCCTAAAAACTGAAAAAAAATTAACAAGCCGGTGTGAAAATAACCAACAAACGAACACGGACGCACACAGACTTTCTGACCTGCTCACCGCCTCCTTATCTATCTATCTATCTATCTATCTATCTATATATATATATATATATATATATATATATATATACATATAAGAATATGTATCTTATATATCTTATTATATGTATATCTTATATAATATATATATAGATGTATATATATATATATATATATATATATATATATATACATTGTTTTCGGCCGTCAAAAAAAACAAACAAAAAAAACAATCTCGATATGTAAGGTTACAAACTTATAGAAGAAAGTCAACTTTGGACTCGAAACACGTGTAGCTACAAAAATACAATCATAAACACTTAATGTATTATACAAAAAGCAACTAATATTATTAATAATAATAACAATAAATCTACACTTTAAACAAACCTTCACGCTTTCACACACTTTTTCTCACCTCTACCAAATTCTCTCATTGGAATAAACCCTATTTTTGTTTTCAATATATATATATATATATATATATATATATATATATATATATATATATATATATCAGTAAATCCCGAAATTTACATTCCGTTGAATAGCTATTTCAACGAGAAAACTTTCGATTCACCAGCAACGATTTTTTTCTCGCTGAAATAGCTCTTCAACGAAATGTAAATTTCGGGATTTACTAATACAATATATATATTTAGATCTGTAAATAGCTAATAGTATTTACACCGAGCTCTCTACTTGGATCATTTTTTAATATTGATAAAATTAATATTAATAGAATCTGATTTTTGGGATTTTACCTAAATACACTTCTTTTTTTTAATTTTATATATATATATATATATATATATATATATATATATATATATATATATATATATTAGATTCCTTGAAATTTGGTAAGGTAAATTCCAATAGAAACAAACTTCAAAGAGAACGCAATGTTAAAATTTATTGTTAAATTTAACAGAGTATTATAATCAGGTAACAAATTTTAGATATTTAAAAAAAAATCATTTATATAATATATTTCGCGACTGGCTCCGCCGCTCGTCAGACGAAATTCATACAACAATGAATGTTTCAAATTTATCCAGCCAGGAAGATTACGTTGGAAACAAAGAAAAGATTATTTGACTGTTATGTGATATCTGTTATCCTATATGGCGGTGAATGCTGGACGATTTCCTCCGAGACGAAGGAGAGACACGAAGCAAAAGAAATGCAGTTCTACAGAAAGATGCTGAGGATACCATAGAAGCGAAAAAGAAACTTATACTTAGCATCAGGAAGCGACAGCTGAGAGTTTGAGGACACGTAATAAGAAAGGACGGCTTGGAGAATTTAATACTCACTTGTCGGATAGAGGGAATGAGAGATAGGGGAAAACAACGTGAGACATATTCGATAGGCTTGAGAAAGTGGATGGCTGAGCGGGGCTTGGGAGAGATACCAAGAAGAAAAATATTAGGAGCGACAAGGGATAGGGATAAGTGGAGGTCCATGATCACCTACGTTCAGTAAAGATACGACGTATAAAGAAGAAAAGACACTTGTCAGAAGATTTTCTCGCAGTAGGTTGCCATTACCTTCTGCACTAGACTGGTTGCCAACCAAGGCAATAGAATCAGTCCTGCTGTTTAATCCATAGCCAGAGGGAGAAGTGATAGATTCATACATTTTCCAAGGGTATTTTCGCGTAAGTGAATGAAACCAGTTGCGAGCCGATATGAGTTGAATATATGGATCGGAATCCGACAAGATGAATAAAATAAAGTAAAAGAAGAAAATAGGAAACGTATCTCAATCTAACACGTTTCAATTTTATTAAAACTTCTTCAGAAACCGAGAGAAATATGAAAAACTAAAAGTCAGAGAATACTGGTATGTTATGATTTTGGGTGAGTTCGTATTGGTCAGATATTTGTCACGTATATTAAGAATAGATATTTTAAAAATATATGTGCGAGGAATATTTTGGAAAGTAAATTATATAATACAATATGTGCGTGTTTGTGAAGAAATCGTTGTCTGTCTAGGTTTATGTTGGACAGTAACTTTAGTTAATATATGTATATTTGTGTATGTACTTTAATACACGTGTTACGCACAAAATGCAATTGACAGGTATTAAATATGTGTGAAGAATAGTTTAGACGGTAAAGTATTTAATATTGTATGTGTGTATGCGAAGAGACCGTTTTGTGTCTAGGTGCACGTTGGACATATGTGTAGGTGTGTGTGGAATGTCTGTAGACATCATTTATCTATCAGTCATTAAGTGCCATACGTTATACACGCTTAGGTGATCATGTCTAGAAAAAGACATGGTTGACTGAACAGAAAATGTTTCATGCAGTTGGTTTCTATTGCTTTCTGTGGTAGATAGATTGCCAACAAAGGTAATCTTTCCTGCAATTTAACACATAGTTGGAGGGAGAAGAGACCGATTACTATCTTTCCCTCTATCCGACAAGTGAGTATTAAATTCTCCAAGACGTCCATTCTTATTACGTGCCCTAAGTGAATGTCACGAATTCAACTAGAATTCGAACTCGGTTCTATGATTTCTCGATATCTCGAGCCGATATCCATTGCACGACATCCACACATTTTCGTATAGGTCGGTGAAGTGTAGCGATGAAATGTAGCGAGGTGTTGCGATGATTTTGTATTTGGTTGGATTTTTTATATCTACGCGCACGCATGCGAGTGTGTGTGTGTGTGTGTGTGTGTGTGTGTGTGTGTGAGGAATGCTGTTGTGACTATTGTGCGGGCCAATGAAACGCATCTAGATGTGATAAACTTGTTTTTTTCATCAAAGTATTTCTTATGCGTTTTTTGAAAATTGCTTTTCTATTATTTCATTTATTTTTATGCATTAGACATAAAATAGATTCATGAAGAATAGATCTGTAGAAAGATGGTGAAGTAATGTAACGTTTTAAGCGAGTGTTTATAATTAGTAGGAATGCAATTGTTATATCTTCAAAATATTTTCTCCTTAAATGTTATGATTTTTTAAAAATTCGCTTGGCATTAGCTCAATCATACTGTATTTCACGTTGTTTCAATGTAAAACGGGCGAGTTATAACATCTGTCTAAACGCAAGTGACTACATATATATATATATATATATATATATATATATATATATATATATATATATATATATAAACATGTAGGTAATATCAGAGAGATTTTAGTCAACAATACAATAATCCTTACTCATACACACAGCAAAAAGAACCTTCAGATATTGGAGGCCATGTACATTAAATCCAAACAACCCACACTTAATAAGATCACGTTTAAATCTGGCCATAACATATTACATTGCATTTGAATACATGGTTCTGTTGTCATTTCGCGCTATCACGCTGTGTGACGTCATAGAACCGCATTGCAAATTTGCGAACTGCGTTTGTTATTTTTGGTAACTATTGCTGTTGCCTAGCGGAGTTTTATGTTAACACAAAGTAAAATCGTCGGTGATGGTGGATGTTATTGTGTTATCGTCTTAATAACCTCTCTGAAGATGGCTCATGTGAGCCGAAAGCTTAGAACCAAATTAATAAAAAATTATCCAAATGTTGGAGAATTTTTGTCTTTATTTTCAACTGAAATTAAAGCCAAAATACGACGTTTAGAACGGCTCATGATTAAGCATAATAGACATTCATTGTCTCTTATATTTAACAGTATATGTTTAGAAATATATATATATATATATATATATATAACCCAGCCTTGATCGGGGGTTTTTAGTGGTTATGTTGAAATGAGGTCAAGTGCTTATTCAAAAAGATCTAGTATGATGTCGTAAGGCGTTTGTTAAAAAAATGCAAAGTAAGTATTGGATTTTGTCCGCATTTGAGTGTGGACAAAATCCAATACTTACTTTGCATTTTCTTCATCAGCAAAAGATACAACCCAAAATGCCAAATACAGGTGGGGGATAACAGAATCAAGCAAGTACAAAAATTTAAGTACCTAGGCAGTGTTCTAACAGGAGATGGAAAGTGCGACACGGAGATCCGAAGGCGAATTGGCATGGCAAAGGACGCGTTCCAGAAGATGAGCAAAATACTAACACACAGGAAAATCTCAATAGAAACGAAGAAAAGAGTGCTAGACTGCTACGTGATGTCAGTTCTTCAATACGGCTGTGAATGCTGGACAATATCATCGAAAATGAGGACAAAACTGGAAGCGGCCGAAATGTGGTTCTACAGAAGGATGCTACGGATATCGTGGACTGAGCATGAAAGCAACGATGAGGTGTTGGAAAGAATGGCAACAAAAAGGAAATTGATGCTGAGCATCAGGAAGAGACAACTGAAGTTCCTGGGATATGCAATGAGGAAAGAGAGCCTGGAGAACCTGATACTGACTGGACAGATAGAAGGAAGGAGAGACAGAGGAAGGCAGCGGATAACATATTTGCAGGGTTTGATCAAGTGGATGACGGAACGGGGGTTGCCAGGAACAACAGGAGCAAACATACTAAGAGCCACAAGGGATAGGGAGACGTGGAGAACCATGATCGCCTACATCCTGAAGGGACAGGGCACATAGAAGAAGTATTGGATTTTATTGTATTTGTAAAACGGGGTTCATGCTTGGTCAATTTTGTCAATAAACGGGAATGATGTATGTACAATTGGAAGAATGGGGGCGGATGTTACGGGGGCCTGTCATGTGATGCGATGACGTTGTGACGCAGAAGAAGTGAATGTATTGTTTCTGTAACGTCGAAGGATTGGCACCTTGTGGAAAACGTAAAATTGATATAGGCATTTAACAAGGTAGAAGTTACAAAAAGGCCCAATTTTTGTTGGAATACAAGTTAGCGTTTAAAAGAAATAAACGATCACAAAAAGCAATATTTTCCATTAATTTCTGTCGCACCCTGTGTGTCTATTAAAAGTTTTGTCGCATATCAAGGGATCAGACTAGTGAATAGATTTTGGTTGAGTTTGAGTGAAGCGTCCTGAAGAAATGCATAAAAGTGTGCAAAAGAACACCCGAAACTATGTTTGTCATTGATTTTTGACGAACCCTGTATATTGATTCGAACATTTTTTTGCGTACTACAAGTTGTCCGATTTTGGTTGAATTCGCATAAGGCGTCTCGGAGGAGAAAATATCGTGAATTCTAAGCGTTTCGGCCGTACCCTGTAGATCGATTCGAAAAATGTTTGCGTACATCAAAGGTTCATGCTATGATCGACAAGTGAGCCAATTTTGGTTGAAATTGGACCAAGCGTTTCGGAGGAGTAGGGTTTGTTAGAATGGAGACACACAAACACACAAACATATATATATATATATATATATATATATATATATATATATATATGTTGGGTGCGTGGCCGAGTGGTTAGAACTTTCTGACCATCAAGCCCGGGTTCGAATCTCACCATGCTAAATTTGTCAGGATGGTGACTTCTTGATGCTATCGGTCTGGAGGAAGCGATCCCAGAGGCGACACCCTTAGAAAAAGCCTCAAAACCTTACATGAATGACCCAAGCCTTGTGAGCAAAATTGGGTAGACGGCTTCCTTTGAAGTGTCGTCGATAGTTGTGCTAGCTCGAAGTAACAAGTCATCGTGATCGAGGGTTTGAGCGTTCTGGCCTTGTTCATGCTAGATAACGTGCTCTCTCCCAGAAACTGTAACTATGGTCCGCTTAGCATACTTGCAGTATAAACCACAGGTGGGCTCTGTGGGTGTTGAATAAACACAAGTGCGTCTGAGCAGGCGTCTGAAATGGGGATTAGCTAGCCGCCCTGGTTGACGGATATCCTCGAATACGAGTGACCAGTCATTGTATATATATATATATATATATATATATATATATATATATATATATATATATATATGTGTGTGTGTGTGTGTGTGTGTGTATTTCATTGGCCGTTTAAAGGAATTCGAGGAATAAAAAGACAACAAAATGATGAAATTATTGTTAATATTTTTTATATTCGTCGGCCTTTTGACTAAATCGAAGTACGAATAAAAAGATTTCTAACTCGGAATTTTCGGACACGCCTGTGTCCTTTATCAACGGCCTGTGTCCTTTATCAACGAGATGAGAAATATTTGTGACTATCCTCGGGTTAACAAAATCACGTCGTCAATTAGCTTTGTAATCTTATTAAGTTCAACGAAACTTCTACTTTAGTAAAGTTATTTTGCCAAATCCCAGATACAAGTACAATTAAGCCTTCGAACAAGTATAATTAAGCCCCCTCTATATATATATATATACGAGTATAGAGGGATTAGAGAGTGTAGAGTCAGAGAAGAATAAGTGTCCGACGCTTCGAAGGCTTAATTATACTTGTAATTTACTAAGCGCAGCTTAGATATGGCACAAGGCCGAAAGTATGGAGCGCCCAGTGAGGATCGAACTCACTACTGAATTGCAATAGTTCTAGCGAGACAAGCTTGCTAACCATTGCACCAACTCGAGGTGCTCCTTAATTATACTTGTATCTGGGATTTGGCAAAATAACTAATATATATATATATATCCTACGTGTCACGTGACCCCCCAGCAGAACAGTACCACTAATTACTTGAGAACGAGATCGACTGTGTTTAGACCCTGGCGTTCCGTGTTCGAACACAAGTGTCAGCAGTGACACATTAGTCCTATATGACAGAAATAAACTATAAAGTGAGACCTTATGGAATTTTGTTGTTTATTTATTTATTTGTCTCTATGTCTTGGATTACTGTAAGAAATTTACTGTAAGCTTTGAACTAGAAGTTTGCCATAGTTAGATTTGCAGGAGGTTTGTAGAAAGCTTTCTGTGGAAACTGTATTCCCTGAGTAAATTTAAGTAACCTGTAAACGTTTGATAAACTATAAAAAACCCAATCAATCAATCAATAATATTTCACCCCAAGTTTGATAACAAAGACTCCGAGACACATGGTGATAACTGAGTGTGAACGAATATGAGAAAAAACATTATTAGGTAGCAATGGAATAGACGAATATACGATAACGACTGACGTTGTATTTAAATTTTGAAGGTCAAAGTTGACTGGGAAGCAAGAACCCTGAAGAGAGTTCCACAAGCGAGAGAAGAAACTGTTAACATAGGACTTATAATAAAATGAGAAGAAAACTTAATTAGAGAGAGAGAGAGAGAGAGAGAGAGAGAGAGAGAGAGAGAGAGAGAGAGAGCAATAAAAGAAAAGGAATTAAGAAGGCAGACGAGAATGATTGACATTGCATTTAATTTTTTGAACATCAAAGTTGACTGGGAAGCAAGAAGCCGGAAGAGAATTTCACAAGTGAAAGAAGAAACTGTTAGCATAGGACTTATAATAATATGAGAAGAAAACTTAATTAAGGAGAGAGAACAATAAAAGAACAAGAATTAAGAAAACAGAAAATAACAATTGACATTGCATTTAACTTTTTGAACATCAAAGTTGACTGGGAACCAAGAGACAGAAGAGAGATTTTATAAATATTTTCATGGTAATTTTCAATTACCATGAAAATATTTATAAAAAATGTACAGGGAAGCTACATTACTGTAATGGGAAATGGACGGAACATATTAGGGAGGCCGTGGGCTTTGTGTGCCCAAGATCAATCCAGACCTCAATTGGAATTCGTGCATATAATCCATCGCGAAAGATACTGAAAAAATGGCCGTTTCTTTATACGGTTCCAGTAAGTATCTAACTTCTGCTAACCTCTACTCTTACAAGAACCAGATCAGAACCAGATCAGAACCAGATCAGACCGAAAATGGAGTCTTTCTCTTCTTTTATGTGCCGTGTCCCTTCAGGACATAGGCGATCATGGTTTTCCACATCTCCCCATTCTTTCCCCACTCTCTCTTGTTATCGCTCTCAAACCATGCTCTGCTACTCATTTGCTCAAGACAATCAAGTACACCATGCGTTGCTTTCGCTGTGTCTTTTTTCCCTTTCTATACTGTGAGTATCAGATTCTCCAAACCATCCTTCCTCACTAAATGTCCCAGAAACTTCAATCGTCTTTTCCTGATGTTAAGTATCGGTTTCCTTTTCATGTCCATCCTTTCCATTCATATGTTCAAACCCATCAAGTACATCATGCTTTGCTCTATTTCTCTCTATCTGTCCTGTGAGTATCAGATTCTCCACGCCCTCCTTCCTCACTAAAATGTACCAGAAACTTCAACTGTATTTTCCTGATGTCAAGTATAAGTTTTTTCTTTTCCGTCTCTCTCCAAAAGCTTGTCATTGTTCACATGTCCATGTTATCCACAGCATCCTTCTGTAGAACAACATTTCGGTTGCTTTCCTTCATCTTTGATGAAATTTTCCGGTATTCACTTCCATAAGGAAGGACAGACAGCACATAACACTCCAGTAGTCTCTTCATTGTTGCAGCAAAATTATTCTGCCTCTCACTAGTCTATTGAACTTCTGGAATGCACCATTAGCCATGCCCACATGCCTACGGATCTTCCAAAAAATGGGGTACTGTTGCCATATATATTTGGCAGGAGGTGTCCAGTCTTCAGTTTCTAATCTCGGCAGGGCCCGAAAGTATCTCCGCGTCCTTGTGGGTTATGAATTATCTTACAACCTCTAATCTCACTGAAGATATGCATTGTGGTACATTGGATATCGGCTCAGAACGAGAAATCGGAGTGCCGAGTTCGAATTCCAGTTGAATTCTTTGCATTCACTTACACACTGATACCCTTGGGAAAGGTATTAATCCGTCTCTTCCCTCCAGTTACGGGTTAATTAACAGGACAGATTGGGTTCTATAGCCTTGGCTAGCAACCAGTCTACCGCAGAAAGTAATGGCAACCTACTGCGTGATAATCTTCTGCCCAGTCAGTCATGTCTCTTTCGAGACATGATCGCCCAAGCGTGTATCACATATGGCACTTAACTGACTAACTGAATAGTTGGAATCATCATTAAGGCGTCTACTGGGCATAAAATGGGGGATCAGCTTTATATTGTTATAAAGTAAAAAACTGATCCCCAACTAATTACTACTTAATAATATATCTCTTCTGCCTCAAGCTATGAGTCAAATAGCAGGACAGATTGGGTTCTATAGCCTTGTCTGTCAACCAGTCTACCACAGAAAGTAATGGCAACCTACTGCGGGATAATCTTCTGCCCAGTCAGTCATGTCTCTTTCGAGACATGATCGCTCAAGAGTGTTTCACGTATAGCACTTGACTTAATCTCACTGATGAAACGCTACAAACCTATCGCTGCCTTGTCGCTATTTTCATGGAAAGTGTTCATTTCTAAGCTCTCCCAGTTATAACCTTCACGGCTAAGACACGCATGTTTTAGCAAACGACACTCATTTCCGTCGTATTTCATTAGTGAGATGTAAGTTCCACTCGAGCAGATTCTTCCCATGAGTCTCCACTTTTTGGAACCGACTCCCAAGAGGATACTTTACAGATTACTACAATCTTCACTTGTTTAAGGTCAACTGTTATCTTCTCCACATATATGTTTCGGAAGAAGAAATCGGAAAGCTGAATTCCGACTCTATCCGGGTTCATTATTTTCACTTACGCACAAATACTAAATCCATTGCTAGGAAGGTTGGGTCACTGTATCGGCCCAGGAAGGTTTTTTTTCCGCCTGAATCCATCTTGCACATATACAAATCAACCATCAGTCCGTGCATAGAATACTGCTGTCATATATGGTCAGGCTCCCCCGCTGTTCATCTCAGGATTCTCGACAGGCTCCAAAGGAGAATCCCGGTCCCGGCTTTGGCAGCTCGATTCCAGCCACTTTTCACCGGTTGGATGTGGCTTCCCTCTGTCTATTCTACAAATATTTTCATGGCTTCTGCTCTGACGAATTTACTGGTGCCCCCTCCACAAGAATTTACTCGTGCAAACAGACTGGCAACAATGTTCCACCCATTTACAGTTAAATCAACCAAATGCAACCGACAATTCTACTCCATAAGCTTCTTTTCTCGCACATCCCGCCTGTGGAACACCCTTCCATATACTTGCTCTCCTGACGGTTACAACCACCAGGAATTTAAATGCAATGTCAATACCCATCACTTATCCACTTGACGCCACTCCTTTCTACATCACCCCGTAGATCTTGTTCTTTTCCTTTATCGCTACCTTTGCAACTGTCTTCACACCTGTATTCCCATCCCTCTCTTGCCCTTTCTCTGACACCCCCTGTTAACTGTTTCATCTTTCTCTTCACTCTACTCCTGACTAAACTTTTACTTGAATGTAGCCCCCTGCACATCAGTGGCAGTACCGCCTTGCTTGTGGTGAAACGATAAAAAAAAATCTAAAATTGATTTCTGGCATTAAATAACCTGCAAATGTTTGATAAACTGTACAAATTCTGCCTCTTACTCTGCATGTTACTACCTCGAGTGGCTCTTGAGTCTTGTACAGGATAAACACCATTAGAAATCAAGAGTGAAAACTGAAGATTGTCCTGATGTTACAGAATTTATCCGAGAAGTAAAAACTTAATAATGATAATTCATTATTTGAAAATGGTATTGGTAAATTTTTGTTTTGTTCCCCGAAGGCCTTTACCCCTTCAAATTTTTCGAAAACATCCTTATTTCCGTGCAAAAGTAAATGCTGAACTCAAATCGATAATTGTTTATTTACGAGACCTAACTTTTTTCAATTTTACAACCAGAAAAATATTGAACTACTTTTCGCTGTTTATCTCACCCCATAACCACGGTTCAAAACATGTTATTCACTGCTGAATGACTTCACGCGTAGATTGGCGATTTTTCGACAAATTTGTCTTCCTTTTTGCTATTCATGCGCGGAAATTGAGTTCCGAACCCAAACAAATCGCGGACTAATCGCTCAAATGAAGTAAACGGGCCGTAATAAGTATCCTACGCCCCAAGTCATTCAGCGGTGAATCAGATATGAAAATGGTAGTAAGGGGTGACATATAATCCGACTTTTTTGTGGTCGAAAACAGGAAAAAAGGGAGGTTTCTTCAATAAACAATCATCAATTTGATTTCAGCATATATATTTGCACGTAATTAAGGAAGTTTAGGAAAGATTTGACGGGGTAAAGGCCTTTGGGGAACAAAACAAAAATTTACCAACATATTTACATAAAAGTTTTCAGAATTGCAACATGTATATACATATCTATCTATCTATCTATCTATCTATCTATCTATCTATCTATCTATGTCTGTTCATATCTATCTATCTATGTCTGTTCTATCTATCTATCTATCTATCTATCTATCTATCTATCTATCTATCTATCAATGTCTGTTCATATCTATCTATCTATGTCTGTTCATATCTATCTATCTATCTATCTATCTATGTCTGTTCATATCTATCTATCTATCTATCTATTTCATACTCTATCTATCTATCTATCTATCTATCTATCTATCTATCTATCTATCTATCTATCTATGTCTGTTCATATCTATCTATCTATCTATGTCTGTTCATATCTATCTATCTATGTCTGTTCATATCTATCTATCTATCTATCTATCTATCTATCTATCTATCTATCTATCTATCTATCTATGTCTGTTCATATCTATCTATCTATCTATCTATGTCTGTTCATATCTATCTATCTATCTATGTCTGTTCATATCTATCTATCTATCTATGTCTGTTCATATCTATCTATCTATCTATCTATCTATCTATCTATCTATCTATCTATCTATCTATCTATCTATCTATTTCATACTCTATCTATCTATCTATCTATCTATCTATCTATCTATCTATCTATCTATGTATGTCTGTTCATATCTATCTATCTATTTATCTATGTCTGTTCATATCTATCTATCTATCTATGTCTGTTCATATCTATCTATCTATCTATCTATCTATCTATCTATCTATCTATCTATCTATCTATCTATCTATCTATTTCATACTCTATCTATCTATCTATCTATCTATCTATCTATCTATCTATCTATCTATCTTTTTCAGTTTTTTGTTTGAAGTTGTGTAAGTTTCTTAAGACAAGCATTTTCATTGTAACCTACGACAGCTACCTGACCGGTGTTATTTTTAATCATTTCTTTTCGAACGCCATTTTTATCTTGGCGTTACTCGAACTAAGGTCAACTTTGGGTAACTTTTGTTTCAAAATAGCTTGTCGATTCTTGATCCCTGAATGATCCAAAGGCGATTCTCCAAGAAACATTGTTCGCTAGGGAGTCGGCAAATTGTCTGTTTTGTTATAAGCAGTAACCTGTCTAATATCCTCCACTGTTTATTTCATCGGCTCCAGAAAAAATAACAATAAAAACTAACCATGAAATATCGAAGAACTGGCCTTTTGCCCAGGCATTTATGGTCTGATTATGATGTTTTGTTTGTAGAGGGAGAAATATTGCAAACGGTTTGACTTCCTAAGGCCAACAGTGTCCAAACTATCATGAAAGATACTTGATATATTTTATCTCCTTACAAAGAAGAGTTCCCCGTCAAGACACTATACGATAGAATCAGCACTATTTATAGGTGTAAACAAATTCCATCAAAACAAGCAAAAGCTCCATTATTTTTTTTACAATTTCATTTATAGAATTTTTATCTTAGATTTTTATATGACTGTATGCTCATAAACACATGCTAATGGTAGTAATAACCGTTTCCCTATAAGGAAACATTTGTCATTCATTGACCGAGCAGCCAGTATTTCTTTCGGTTGAAGTTAATAAAACATTTCTTTTAAAACAATTTTTCAGGAAAATGTTTTTTTAAAGTCCAGTAGTTGTTATCACTCTTTCTATGGATTGGTGTTCTCTTCCTAACCTTTTATTTAAAATTGTGCAGAACGTCATAATCTTATTTATGTTATTAATAGCAGTATAGCCCGGCGTTGCTCGGGTGTATTGAAAGCTTTAAAACTAATCCATGGTCCTGAGCTCAGACTCTTTGGACGTTGGCACGAAAGACTAAAGCGAAACCCTATTCTGAAAGAAAAATGAATGGATGTAAGTCAAAGTTTGATTTCCTGGTATCGATATCAAATAAGTTTTTTTCGTCGTAAACTGGATTTTGAAGGCTAAATAAGTCCTTTGAGTAAATGGCATCATGGCTGAGACTAAGAACTACAATTATACCTACTTAAAGCCAAACCCGAAGTAAAAACTAAAATAAAAGGGCTGAAAAAAATACAGACATACAGGCAGATAAACAGACACATACACGAACAAACATCTTGCCTTATATATATATATTATTGATATTGATATTAAAAACTGCAACCTTGAAACTTCTGAATATCGTTTCTTATGTCTTTTTCTATGAGTGTATCAAATTGGATTAAAATCGAACTACTCCTTCTATAACCCGGTTTTTCGATTATCGATTTTCGATATTTATTGGGGGTACCTCGACACAACCTAGCTAAGTACACTCACAGACGCTTACAGTACAACTGTGTAAATGTTCAAGAAAATCGGTTCAGCCGTTTCGGAGTCTATAGGTAACAGATACACACACACAGACACACATATACATACACACAGAGACAAAGTTCCATTTATCATATAAGCTTAGATTTTCTCTCTGTGTTATATATGCAATACATTTTAGTTGTTGTTGCTGTTGGCAATCCTCAAGTGGTGTAGTTTCTGTTATTTTACGGTTTTGTAGCGTCATGTTCCACAAAAGGTGGTTTACGCCAATACCTATAATCATTTTTAACCACTGGTTTGAGAAACAATTGTATACAGTTGGCAGTTTAGATATTTCTGAATGGCGTGGTGCAATGCATGAAATCCATATGAAAGTCTCTCGATTAAACGATGCCATTAAACATGAATCGAGTTTTTCTCACACACACACACACACACACACAAACGGTGTCTTGAGCTACGAACACGCAATCCGGCGACGTGGTGTGAACACCGGAAGTATTGGCGGGAGAGCGTCAGTTGCAGTGTAGTTTCCGCTTCATACACACCCCTGCACGAATTCGCAGTACCTTCTCTTGAAATTCACTGTGTTTTCTTGTAAATTTCTTCTTCTTCTTTTATATGCCGTGTCACTTCTTGACATCGGCGATCATGGCTCTCCTCATATTTCTATCTCTTGTAGCTCTTAATTTTTTGTCTTGTTATTTCTCTCAAACTCTTCCATTCATTTTGTCTGTCAGGCGCTGTTTTCCCATGTCTCTCTTTCTCTATATTCGTCATGTCAGTATCAGATTCTCCAGGCCCTCTTTCCTCATTATGGGTACCAGAAACTTCAACTGTCTCTTCCTGATGCTACACATAGTTTTCATATTTGTTTCTCTCCAAAAACTCGTCGTTGCTCATATATTCGGTCCATAGTATCCTTAATATCCTTCTGTAGAACCACATTTCACATTTTTGTCGCTTCGAGTATTTATTTAATATTTGATGAGATTTTCCAGAATTCTTTCGCTGCCATATTGAAGGACAGACATCACATAGCAATCCAGTACTCTCTTCTTGGTTTCTAATGAAATTTTTCTGTCCCTTAGACTCAGCTTCTGGACTGAATCGTTGGCCATGTCAATATGCCTTCGGATCTCAGTGTCGCAATTTCCGTCCTTGGTTAGAGCACTCCGCAGGTAATTAAATTTATGTCAATGAAGTATCATGCGTAATACACGCTTTGGTGATCATGTCTCGAAAGAGACATGACTGACTAGGCAGAAGATTTTCTTGCTGTAGGTTGCCATTACTTTCTGTGGTAACTGGTTGCAAAAGAAGACAATAGAACGAAAATTTTCCTGCTGTTTAACCCAAGAGTGCGTACGTAAGTGAATGCAACAAATTGGAATTGAAATTCGGCTCTCCGATTTCTCGTTCCAAACCGATATTCACTGCACCACAAACTTGTTTGATTTTAGTATTCCCGACCTGCAATTGGCCTTTTGGGCTCCTCTTTTTGCTGATGAATCTTAATTCAGATTTTTGTAGTTTATGTTTAGTCCTTTCTTTCTGCTTTCTTTAGCTACCATCTGTAGGCCTTGTAGTTTCCTTTCCGTGTCTTGTTTAATTTTAGTATCCCCAGCCTGTAGTTGGCATTTTGGGCTCCTCTTTTTGCTGATGACCATGCATTCAGTTTTCTTGTAGTTTATGTTTAGTCCTTTCTTTCTGCTTTCTTTAGCTACCATCTGTAGGCCTTGTAGTTTCCTTTCCGTGTCTTGTTTGATTTTAGTATCCCCAGCCTGTAGTTGGCATTTTGGGCTCCTCTTTTTACTGATGACCATGCATTCAGTTTTCTTGTAGTTTATGTTTAGTCCTTTCTTTCTGCTTTCTTTAGCTACCATCTGTAGGCCTTGTAGTTTCCTTTCCGTGTCTTGTTTGATTTTAGTATTCCCAGCCTGTAGTTAGCATTTTGTGTTCCTCTTTTTACTGATGACCATGCATTCAGTTTTCTTGTAGTTTATGTTTAGTCCTTTCTTTCTGCTTTCTTTAGCTACCATCTGTAGGCCTTGTAGTTTCCTTACCGTGTCTTGTTTGATTTTAGTATCCCCAGCCTGTAGTTGGCATTTTGGGCTCCTCTTTTTGCTGATGATTATTCATTTAGTTATCTTGTAGTTTACGTTTAGCTCTTTCTTCTCGTTTTCCTTTGCTATCTTCTGTAGGAGGTCTTGTAGTTTTCTTTCTGTGTCTGCGGTCGGAACTGTATTGTTAAGATTGTGGCCGCCAGTGACGAATCCTGGCAGGACTACTATCTCTCTTAGAACTACCTCAATTTATAGCATGAGTTTTGTTTAACGGATTATCAACCTCTGTGGGTTATTTAATGCCAAAAAGGTGGGGTTTTAAATTATTTTTAAAAATTATTTTTTAAATGTTTGGTTATAGTGAGAAGCTTGATTTAGTCAGATTTTGATGAAATATGTTTTTTTTCAGAAAAATCAAGATGTCTTGTATTTTTGTATTTTTGAAAACTAGTTTGTATATAAGGTTCCATTGACATGTTTTTTGTTTTATGGCATATCAATCTCAATGGGCTATTTGATTCAAACAAGATTTTTACAGTAGATTTGTATGAATAGAATATATATTTTTTGTAATAAATACGTTTGTAGATTAGCTTTCTTTGACGTATTTTTGTTGAGAGTCAGATTTATTGCTGGAATGTGTTTTTTCCCCACAATTTTCTTGCTGATGAATTTGTTTTCATTCACAATATATTCCTGGAATTTTTAGTATAAAAGTCTATTTTTATACTTTTATAGTGTTTTGACCCCAGTTTGGGGATAAACTATTCGCCCATAGGTGGGACCCTAACCAATGCTACCACTCCGGGTCAAGGTAGACCTGGAAACAACAGCAATCAAGAGTTGTTTCCATGCTCCTTACAACCTTCCAATCAGAGGTCTTGCTGCTGGATGTAGTTTATCGTCATACCCAGGACCAACTTTATAGGTTGAATAAATCCGGCGAGAAGACATAAAATATTAAAAACGTATAGAAACACTTGTCTCACTGGTTTTAGTGGGACAAATGTTTTAATGAGACAAATGTTTTAGTGAGACAAATGTTTTAGTGAGACAAATGTTTTAATGAGACAAATGTTTTAGTGAGACAAATGTTTTAGTGAGACAAATGTTTTAGTGAAACAAATGTTTTAATGAGACAAATGTTTTAGTGAGATAAATGTTTTAGTGAGACAAATGTTTTAATGAGACGAATGTTTTAGTGGGACAATAGTCAGGTGAGTCTCAAACAAAGTCGCTTGCTGATTAGAAACAAAGATGAGAAAGAGAAGAAACCCCAGAAAGATAGTTATTTGTTGTTTTTTATTTTTATAGAAGAGGACTCTTCTTTCAAACAATACCGTATCTCACTTTCTCTTTCCCCTCTTCCCCTTCCTCACCACCTTCTACTTCCGCCATCAATTTCCCACCCTCGTCTATATTTTATCTGTTTAATATTGTGTTTATTTAAAGATACCCAGGATGTAGTTTATTGTCATATCCAGGACTTCATTGGAAGTTCTGGGCATGACAATAAACTACATCTGGCATTAAGACCTCTGATCGGGATATTGGAGGTTTTGTGGAGCCTGGAACCACCTGTTAATTGTTGTTGTTACCAAGTTCACCCTGGCCCGGGATGGGAACACCTGTTAAGATCCCAACACTCGCAAATCGTGAACCCCCAAAACAAAGACACCATGAAAGAATAAAAATATATTTTAGTAATAAAAATCCCAGCATTACATAAACAAAATTGCCCTCTAATTATATAGATTTCGGTATTAAATAACCCATAGAGGTGTTGATATGTCGCTAAACAAAATCAACCGAACAATCAACATGAAAGAATTGTTTCATGATATCGATCCATATAATATCCTACAATTTCTTAAAGAAATCCAACTGTATTCCAAAATATAACGTCAACAAAACTACAACATTAAGTATACATATCACCCCCCCCCAAGTAATTATGTCCACACAACTAAATACATCATAGATAATACTCATCTTAGTTCATATAGAACTAAGCTGAGCATAATTTACCATGTATTCACGTGTGAAAGCAGAATAACATTTCATACATTTATTACTTTAAAGCTTCCAAGAAAAATAAATTTCGGTATGACCTATAAGGATTTCATATTGGGGAACAAAAAATGTATTACTGCTATTTATTTTTTATTTTTTTTTATTTTTAACAAAAATATATTTCCTGGTGCGGATGTGCGTAATGGTGCAGTAGATATCGGCTCGCAACGAAAAATCAGAGAGCCGAGTTCGAATTCCTGTTGAATTCGCTGCATTCACTTACGCGCAAATACCTTTCGGAAAGGTATTAATCCGTCTCTTCCATCCAGCTATGGGTTAAACGACAGGACAGATTGGGTTCTGTAGCCTTGATTGGCAACCACTCTACCGCAGGAAGTAATGGCAGCCTACTGCGATAAAATCTTCTTCCCGGTCAGTCATGTTGATTCGAAGTAATAACCTGCTCAAGAATGGATGATACTGATATTGCTGGTAATTGATATCACTATGAAAGCTAAGACATATTTTAGTGGTAAAAGTCCCAGAAATTGAATTGAGAAGAGAAGACGAGCCCAGCAATCAACGCCATCGTGTGTGCGTGCTTACCTCTGACCACTCCTCTACACAGAACGGTCACCGAAGAGAATAAAAATATCAGTTAATATATTTATATATTCGTGTCGGTTGTTATCACTTATCTACCAAAGCGTATGTTGTTCCAGCAGCAGCAACAGCGTATACTAAAAATGACGATGGCATATATCATATTTTTTTTAAATATCACCCCGAGCAAAGCGGTAACGCCACTAATGTGCAGGGGGCTACATAAGAGAAAAAGATTAAGAGATTGAAGAGAAGGACGAACCAGTTAGAAAGGAGAAAGAGAAAGATGAGAATACAGGTGTGATGACACTTGCAAAGGTGGAGAGAAAGGAAAGGATATACAGGGCGGTGTGGAAAGAATTAGGGTCAAGTAGTAAAGAGATGAGTATTGACCTTGCATTTAAATTCCTGGAGGTTGTAGCCGTCAGGAAAGCAAGAATAAGGAAGCGAGTTCCACAGGCGGGAAGTGCGAGAAAAGAAGCTGATGGAGTAGAAATGTCGTTTGCATTTGGTTGATCTAACTGTGAATGGGTGGGACCCGGATGCCAGTCTGGTTGCACGGGTAAACACCTGTTGCGGAGGCACCAGTGACTTAAGTTCGTTGGAGCAGAAGCCAGGGAAGTATTTATAGAACAGACACAGGGAAGCCACTTCTTGTCGGTGGGAAAGTGGTTGTAGTCGAGCCGCCAAGTCATCACCTATCACATTACTGATTCTCCTTTGAAGCCTGTCAAGAACACGGAGATGAACAGCGGGGGCACCAGACCATATATGGCAGCAGTACTCCGTGCTCGGATGGATGGTTGATTTGTATATATGCAGGATGGTTTCAGGTGGGAAAAACATGATGGCCCGACACAGTGATCCAACCTTCCTAGCAGTGGATTTAATTGACAGGAGTAGAAGTTCATCCCTTGTTCCCTGTTCAGGATTTTTTCTCTCTCTCTCTCTCTCTCTTTCTTTTACAATGATTTAACTATCTTAACTTTTTGGTAATCGAACTAGCTAGTTGTTGTGACTTTCCAATGTGAAGATGCCGGGTTGGTAATTTGTTGGCTGTTGTTCCCGACTAGTCGTTAGAAGCACAAACTCTTTGATAGCACTTAGAGAGGGTGTTCTGATTACAGTCACATAATATCGGGGTATTTGTAGTGCCATGTCGCAAGGGAATGACTTGTTGCGTCTTATCTAAATAATGTTCTCAGTTGACATGAAGTGAAAAGACCAAATTGAATCCATTGCTAGATCATCTACAAAGAAAATCGGTTCACAGTGACGTGTCAGACAATTTTTTATTGCCGAATCTATTTTCACAGTGTATAAATCTGCGATTCGTCCATACTTAGCAAATTGCTTCCCTATATGGTTCAGTGCCTCTACTATTTACCTTGAGCTCTTTGATAAAATTCAAAGAAAAATCAGCAATATTATTGGTTCTTATCTGACAGCTCAGCTTCAAACACTTTCTCACCGCCATCAGGTGTATTTTCTATAATTATTTTCATGGTAACTGTTCAGATGAGTTCTTTACTATGGTACCTATACTAGTACCTAAATTTAAGATTAGTACCTGAATTTAAGACTACAAAGTGCATTTAGTCAGTTAAGTGCCATACGTGATACACGCTTTGAGCGATCATTTCTCGAAAGAGACATGACTGACTGGGCAGAAGATTATCCCGCAGTAGGTTGCCATTGCTTTCTGCGGTAGACTGGTTGCCAGCCAAGGCTATATAACCAAATCTGTCCTATTATTTAACTCATAACTGAAGGGAAGAGATTGATGAATACAGTGGTGCAGTGGATATCAACTCTGAACGACAAATCGTGGAGTTCGAATTCCAATTGAATTCCTTGCATTCACTTACGCACAAATACCCTTCGGAAAGATCCGTTTATTCCCTAACAGGACAGATTGGGTTCTGTAGCCTTGGTTAGTAACCAATCTACCGCAGAAAGTAATGACAATTTACTGCGGGAAAATCTTCTGCCCAGTCAGACATGTCTCGAAAGAGACATGATCGCCCAAGCTTGGATAACGTATGGCACTTAACTGAGTGAATGAAGATAAAACATAAATAAAGCTTCTGGGCATAAAGTGGGGGATTGGCTTTCTATTGTTATGAAGTAGTAAACTGATCCCCCACTAATTACTAATTATTAATGCAATCCGTCTCTTCTTCCTTCAGCTATACTTAAAATAGCGGGATAGTAAATCTTCTGCTCAGTCAGTCATATCTCTTTCGAGACATGATCGCCCAGGCTTGTATCACGTATGGCACTTAACTGACTGACTGACTAACCTAAATTTAAGACTAGTACCTGAATGTATGTGCGTTGCAGTGCAGTGGATATCGGCTCGGAACGAGAAATTGGGGAGCCGAGTTCGAATTCCAGTTGAATTCATTGCATTCACTTACGCACAAATACCCTTGGGAAAGATATTAATCCATCTCTTCCCTCCAGTTATGGGTTAAATAACAGGACAGATTGGGTTCTATAGCCTTGACTGGCAACCAATCTACCACAGAAAGCAATGGCAACCTACTGCGGGATAATTTTCTGCCCAGTCTGTCATGTCTCTTTCGAGACATGATCGCCCAAGCGTGTATCACGTATGGCACCTAACTGATTGACCTGAATTTAAGCACAATCATAGACTAGTGTCGGGATCACATCAATTTACAGATGAACTGGCAAGATGTAATCTTAACTTCTAAATGAGTTTCTTTTCTCGCAGCTCTCGTTTCTGGAAAAGCTTCTGTTTCCTTGCTTTCTAGCCATCTTTAATCTGAAATCTTTAGTCTACTGTCCTCTCGATTACTCTTTTCTCTTTCCACTTATTATTAATGTTTCTATTCCTAATTCTTTCACACCCTATAATCCATTATGTCTTAGTGACTTTACTGCCTTGAATGGGGTGATATCGATTAAAAATTTCAAACGATTTAATTCCTTAAATTAAACCTGTTAAACAAACGCAACGAAGTAACTTTCATCTACCATAGTCGTTATATATATATATATATATATTTTTTTTTTTTTAATCATTTCACCCCGAGCAATCAGAAACGCCACTGATGTGCAGGGGGTTACATAAATGTAGAAAGATTAATTAGAAAAGAGTGAGGAGTACAAGCTAGTTAGAAAGGAACAATAGAAAGCTGAGAAAGCAGGTGCAATGACAGATACATGGGCGGAGAGAAAGTGAAGATTATACAGGGGAGGGGAGAGAGCTAGAGTCCAGTGGTTAGTAGGTGAGTATTAACTTTGCTTTTAAATTTCTGGAGGTCGTAGCCGTCAGGAAAGCAAGAATACGGGAGTGAGTTCCACAGGCGGGAAGTGCGAGAGAGGAAGCTGCAGGAGTAGAATTGTCGTCTGCATTTGGCTAACCTGACTGTGAATGGGTGGGACCCAGTTGCCAGTCTGGTTGCACGGGTAAACACCTGTTGAGGAGGCATCAGTGACTTAAGCTCATCCGAGCAGAAGCCATGAAAGTATTTATAGAACAGACAAAGGGAGGCCACATTTCGACGATGGGAAAGTGGCTGCAGTCGAGTCGCCAGATCAGTACCTATCACATTACAGACTCTCCTTTGGAGCTTGTCAAGAACACTGAGGAGAACGGCAGGGGCACCTGACCATAAATGGCAGCAGTACTCCATGCACGGACGGATGGTTGACTTGTATATATGCAGGATGGATTCAGGTGGAAAAAACATCCTGGATCGACATAGTGACCCAATCTTCTTAGCAGTAGATTTTGCTATGGATTCAATATAGTGCTTCCATTTGAGGTCTGAGGACAGGGTAAGTCCGAGGAGGCGTGGTGTATTACTCACCGGGAGAATCGCTTGGTCCATGCTTATGGGAGGCAGAAGAGGTTGCCTGTAATGGTTGACAGACAATATATACCTTAAAGTATTGTTATTGCTATAACTAGATTCCACTATCAAATTAATATATTGATTCTTCTATCCTCTGATAATTAATTAATTTCTGTTCTCAATATAACTATAACACGCTTTTAAGGAAAAAAACATTTAATAATATTAATAAATAAACTAGTAACCGTTCCACAAGAAAATTAGATACTATTGCTGACATGTCATAAAACAATTGTTTTATAAACTGACACAAAATATAGTATTTAATGACATCTTAATTCTCTCTCCTCTTAACCCCAACCCATCATTGACTTACTTTCTAATGGTTAACATGGTACAACATTTTGAATCACAAAATTGACTTGATATGGTAACAAATGTATTTTTTCTAAATTTTAAAATTTCTATATTTATCAATTTCTAAAAGTAAACTATTTCACTGCCTGATGAGGTACTAACAAGTAGTACCGAAACACAACAGCTGTATATTTTTTATTTTAAACACTTATAATAAAATATATTCACTCTCCCTCTCCCTCTCTCTCTCTCTCTCTCTCTCTCTCTATATATATATATATATATATATATATATATATATAATCTAAACTTATTTATAAATAGAACTATGTGTGTGTGTCCGTTACCTATAGAGTCCGAAACGGCTGAACCGATTTTCTTGAAAATTTACACAGTTATATTATAAGCGTCGGCGAGTGTTCTTAGCTAGGTTTTGTGTCGAGGTACCCCCGATAAATATCGAAAATCGATAATCGAAAAAAATCGGGTTATAGAAGAAGTGATTCCGATTTTAATCAAATTTGGTACACTCATAGACAAAGACATAAGAAACGATATTCAGAAGTTTCAATTTTGCAGTTCTTACAATAGTGCAGAAAATCGATAATATATATATATAAAAGGCAAGATGTTTATGTGTGTGTCTGTTTATCTGTCTGCATGTCCTTTATACAAATCCACAATTTTTATCCGATTCTCACCAAAATTTACACAAATATTATTTAGGCTGAGTCTGAGCTCCAGGACCATGGATTAGTTTTAAAGCTTTCATTACACCCGAGCAACGCCGGGTTATACTGCTAGTATATGTATAAATATATACGAAGTCACAAGTTTATTCTCCTGAAGAGAGTCAAGTTTAGACTCGAAACACGTGCAGCGACACAAATACCATTAAGAACACTTAATATATCATACAAAATGCAAGTAATATTAATAATAATAACAACAATAATTCTACACTTTAAAAAACGTTCACTGTTTCTCGCACTTTTTTTTCTTCGATACCAGTTTTTCTTGTTGGAACAACCCCTATTTCCGTTTTTAATATATATGTATATATATATATGTACACGAAAAAAATCGCAAGATCGCCAAGACCTACCGCGGTCTTGGCGATGAAAAAAAAGGACCCCATTCTGAAATGGGAAATAATAAAAAAGTGCCCTAACGATAATAAAAACAATAAATTTTGTAGGGTATGTGACGAGGAGAAGCTAGCAATAGCTAAATTTGAACCTGCCAACAAACTGATTAACGCTAGAACAGAAATACTAAATAAGTGTAGAATTCACAAAATAAAATTTCTTGCTTAGTGTTTCGGACCTTAGTGTGAAACCCCCCCCCCCAATTTTTTTTTTTTTTTTTCAAACAACCCCTTCCTCAAATGGGTTAGTCTTAATAGGTGTCTATTTATTTGATTAGTCCTTGGTCTGCCTTTGCCCTGACGAGCCGTTGTGCGAAACCGCGGTAGGTCTTGGCGATCTTGCGATTTTTTTCGTGTGTTTTTGCTCTGCGTACCTGCCTCTTTGTTAATCCAATTTGGTTAGTTTTGTATCGAGCACTTTTCTTTCTTTGCGGTTCGTTCCGTTGGAGGGTTTTTTTTTTCTTTGCTGTGAAGAACTGTATGTATTGTCGGTGCTACGCAGCTTTCTTTCTTTTTCCCCTCTTTGTCCAAAGCTTTATAGCCGAGGGCAATAACGGAGTTAGATTCTGTTGGTTATTCGTGGTCTTTAAAAATTACTGGTGTAACATTTTAAGATTTGAATACGTACAGAGTCGAGTTTATTATTATTATATATATATATGATTAATACTAATGTTGCTGCAAATGTTTATGCCAACGTTTGGAATAAGAAGATTCGGTGGTGGGAAAGAAAGAAAGATGAAGACTAACTGGATGACAATTATTGAAGCCCACAGGAAGGTGGATTGAACTGTTGAGAAGAAAATTAAAAACGAATTGCGTTTAAAAATCACGTTTTTAACAATAAATGAAATCCCCAAACAGTTTCAAGGAGAATCGAACCCAAATTTAATTAGACAGAATTCAGTAAAATTGAGTAAAACCAAGACTAATCTTCCTTCTCCACTTCCAGGAGAAAAGAAAGAGAATTTTAATTATCCTCGAAGATTTAATATAGAAAAAACATATGTTGTCGATAAGGAAACCCAGGTAATCACCGAAATAACATTTATGATTCTTCTGAACAAAGAGCCAGGAAAAAAATCTGGTTGCAATCGGCCACCCAGAAGTAAAATTTCCTTACAAAAAAAGGGATTTTTCTGACGGGTTCGTTCGATTTAATTTCTGTAACATTCGTCAAAAATTTAATATCCGACATTCAGATTATTTTTTCTTTTATATAGAAATGATAGAGAAAAATAGATTACTAGCTTGGAGTGACCATGTGCAAAAAAGCTGTATGGTCGTGTTGACTGAGAAACCTATAAATTGGGAAAGATAATTTTTTTATTACTGAAGAGATTGGGAATAATTTGCTTTTCTTGCCCGCACAAAACAATTCTTGAGATTTGCTGACGGGGGCGGGGAGCATATGGATGAGATAGGAGAAAATTCCTTGTTTTGGGTAATGACAGTGTGAGACAAGCCGATAAAGAAAGATTAATGAAAAGAAATGTCTTTTTCGCCTACGTATTATGAAAGTTTGGATTTGTCACAGGATACCTCTAAACTTCAGGAGAGTAAACAAAAGCCCAGATAAGTGAAGACATCATAACGATAGCTTCGCGAAACTTCAAAGACGGCATAACTCTGCTCACTTAAGTGACAAACTTAGCCGCATTAATCCTATTAATACTCAATCTCGATATCGAGCAGTTTATGACAAAAAACCTGTTTACCAAAATAGCTTTCTACCAGCAAACCTGGAAAAATAGCAATCTTGCCACTAAACATTATCCCAAATTATATATATATATATATATATATATATATATTATTCCAGCTATATATATATATATATATATAAGTACATTTTTAAATTCAAAACTTTGTATTAATATTCTTTCCTATATATATATATATATATATATATATATATATTATTCCAACTGTATATATATATATATATATATATATATATATATATATATATATATATATATATATATTTTAATCGTATCACCCCGAGCAAGGCGGTAACGCCACTGATGTGCAGGGGGCTACGTAATAGTGAAAAGATTGGAAAAGAGAAAGCCGGAAACCACATCCTAAACAGGGAACAAGGGATGAGCCTCTTAACCTGTTCAATAGACGTGGGTGGAGTGTGAACCGGGCGATAGATATATCTACTCCAATTGAAAAGAAAAAACAAAGTGAGAAGATTGGAAAAGAGAAAGCCGGAAACCACATCCTAAACAGGGAACAAGGGATGAGAATCTTAACCTGTTCAATAGACGTGGGTGGTTTGTGAACCGGGCGATAGATCGATCTATCTACTCCAATTGAAAAAAAAAACAAAAAAAAAAAACAAAGTGAGAAGATTGGAAAAGAGAAAGCCGGTAACCACAGCCTATACAGGAAACAAAGGATGAGCCTCTTAACCTGTTCAATAGACATGGGTGGAGTGTGAACAGGGCGATAGATAGATCTATCTACTCCAATTGAAAAAAAAAACACATGGTGGTGGTTTACTAAGTTTTAACTTAGTAAAAGTCCAGTCAAGAGATATCCGCTAAAATCAAAAATTATATATATATATATATATATATATATATATGGTCAGTCAATTAAGTGCCATACGTGAAACACTCTTGGGCGATCATGTCTCGAAAGAAACATGACTGACTGGGCAGAGGATTATCCTGCAGTATGTTGCCATTGCTTTCTGTGGTAGACTGGTTGCCAGCCAAGGCTATAGAACCCAATCTGTCCTGTTATTTAACCCACAACTGAAGGAAGAGACGGATTAGTACCTTTACCAAGGGTATTTGCTCGTAAGTGAATGCAATGAATTTAACTGGAATTCGAACTCGGCTCCCTGATTTCTCGTTCCGACCAAATATACACTGCACCACAAGTTATTTTAAACATAAATCTTTTTGTTAAATTTTTTAACAGAGATATATAATATATTATCTCTAGGCTTTCTTCCTGTTTCCTGTTCTTCTTTTATATACAAATTTCCCTTCCTTTCACCATCTGAAGCCTTGTCCCCTTGGCTACTGAATATTTCTAAAAGTCTTCTTCTAATATCGAGTCATGAATCTCTGTCCCTGCCTCTCTGTTTTTTTTTTTTTATGTCTGGACGACAAATTTTAAATAATTTTTTTTCTTTCTTAATCCCCGCTCCCATTTTTTTAAGCTTCCTGTGTATGGATATGTTTCTGAGCTCCGTTAGGTATGTGAATTTTTCTACCATATTTGAATTAGTAATTTTTTGTTTTTGATTGTTGCTGTTGAAGTGAGAACTATCTCGCTGAAATAGCTATTCAACGAATGTAGAATTCGAAATTTTTTTATATAATATACATATTTGGCTCTGTAAATAGATAATAATATTCACATCAAGCCCTCTCACTGGATCATTTTAAATATTAATAAAATTAATATTAATAGGATCTGGTTTTGGGGATTTTATCTATATGCTCTTTCTTTTTGGGGGATTTAAAATGTGTGTATATATATATATTTCTGTTAAATATGACTGTCTATCATGTTTGATCATGAGCCGTTCTAAATATCGTATTTTCGTTTTAATTTCAGATGAAAGTTTTATTATGTTAGTTAAGAAGCTTAGAACCTACATAATAAAAATATCCAAATGTTGGACAATTTTTGTCTTTATTTTATTTTTTATTTTGTAGTGGTCTAATTTAATTATGACCAAAAACTAACTAATTAACGAAGTATATATATATATATATATATATATATATATATATATATATATATATATTCAAAATAATAACTAAATAGACTCTGCAAGTATTTAAGTTTTAAATTTATACTAAGATAAACCTTAAGAAAAACCATTAACAAACAGAACCTAATTCCGTTACAATCCGGTGCACTAAGGCGTTGGATAAGAGGGGAGAAAAAAAAAAAAAGAAATCCGCAGAATAAGGACAAGACATACGATACTCCGCAGTAAAAAAAAAAACCCAAACGGAACCAACCACAAAAAAAAGAAAGAAAAAGTGCTCGATACAAAGTACAAACGAAATGCAAAAGTAGAGCAAAGACACACAAAGAATCTCAAGCTAGCCAAAACCCTAGCTTGAGATTCTTTAACTAACGAGATTCTTTGTGTGTATATATATATATATATATATATATATATATATATATATATATATATATATACGAATGTAGAATTCAAAATTATATATATATATATATATATATATATATATATAATTTTGAATTCTACATTCGTTGAATATTATTATTTTAAACAAAACTTTTTTGTTAAATTTTTTTAACAGAGATATATGTCTCTATTCTTTCTTCCTGTTTCCTATTCTTCTTTTATATATAATTTTTTCCTTCCTTTCACCATCTGAAGCCTTGTCATCTTGGCTACTGAATATTTTTCTTCGTTAACTTTCCCCCTGTCTACCCCATTTTTCCTTTCTTTTTTCTTTCCTTCCACCACTTCTATTCCTGTAACACGGTTAAATTTTAATTTTGATTCTTTAATACAATCTAAAAAGCTTCTAATATCGAGTCAGCAATCTCTGTCTCTGCCCCTCTATTATTTTATGTCTGGACGACAAATTTAAAAAAAAAATCCTTCCATCTTAATCCCCACTCTTTTTTTTTTTTGTTTTTAACCTTCCTGTGTATGGTTATATTTTTGGTCTCCTTCCGGTATGTGAATTTTTGTATCATATTTGAATTTTTGTTTTGGATTGTGATTGAAGAAGCGAGAATTTTCTCGTTGAAATAGCTATTCAACGAATATAGAATTCGGAATTTTTTTTATATAATATACATATTTGGCTCTATAGATAATTGTATTTACATAGAGATCTCCACATAGAGATCTCCACCTGGATCATTTTTAATATTAATGACATTAATAAGAATAGGATCTGATTTTTGGGATTTTACCTATTTCCTTTTCTCTTTGTTGGGGGCGATTATATATATATAATTCTTTATAATTCTTAGTTCATTTATTTTTCTTTACTTTTCTGTATCGAATAAAAAGCAAATTCTTATCTCATGGCTCGAAGGTAAGATATCCATATAACCGTTTTTTAAATGAATCCAGGGCAAATCCTCATCCACTTTTTCAGAATGAGTTGAAAATAAAGGATTTATATGTTTTTAGGTCTGTCTATGGGTTTCCCGTGTCAAAAGTATGTGTTTAAATTAAGCTATAGAATCCAGGTATCCAAATACATACACACACTTTTCTTTCATTCGTTTTTGGATTTGATGAATCTGAGAAAGGTGAAATCTACAGCCTTGTGCAAAGTAATTGAAAAAACTGCATTAGTTTCCTTTTTGTCACAATACGGTCAGACCCACTAGAGTGGCAGGGTGTAATTGATTTCTATTTTTTCCCCAGATTAGCTTATTTGCAGTTGCGTGAAGTAATATGAATTAATTTTCGGGGTGAATGATGAAATTTATTTGGGCCTTTATAATACTGCGTCATTCGTAATTGCATCAGATTTTTTTTTATCACGCCCAGATACTATTGTCTCGCCCGTCGATTAGTTGTCCTACGGCCATTGTCTGTGATGGACGTTACTCCAAGGAAGAATTCAAAAATTGTAACGCTGCACGATCAAACACTGTCAATCTCTACGGAGAGATTGCTGATATTGTTAGTGTCAGCCTTTCAACTGTCAAAACAATGCAAAGCGACGACGTATACGTGATCAGGGAATGTGTGAAACATCCTAGGAAGACATTATTCGTTTTAATTCGATTAATTTAAACAATGATCTATCTATCTATCTATCTATCTATCTATCTCAGTCCAAATCGTAAAGCAAAATTCGACCGGAAGACAAAAACAACGTCAAGAGACGACGTATACGTGATAAAGGAAAGTGTGAAAGATCCTAGGAAAACATTATTTGTTTTGTTTCAATTAATTTGCTCAAAGGTGTAGTTCCAATGAAACGTTTTTCCATTGGTCAAATTCGTTAAAACTTGATAATCGCTTTATATACAGATGACTCTCTTCAGGCTAATAAACTTGTGACTTTACATATCGAGACCTGTTTGCTTTTTTGATTGCCAAGGTATCGTGTATAAATAGATCAGTCAAGTTGTAAGTATGTTAGAAAGTTCATATGCGTGCGTGCGTATTGAGCTTTTTTCAGGTTCGCACGTTAAATCTCTCCTGTCACCTTCGTTGGCTATAAAAATGTTTTCACCGACTTGCGAAATTTGATTTCGTCTTTATACTTCAAAATTGTTTTCAGTAATTTTGATTCTATTTTACTCTACGGGTCATCTAGTTCTTTTTGTTATTTTTGGAATACTGTTTAAATTTAGTGTGTGTGTTTTTGTTTTATCGCGTTTGAATTTTGTGTCTCTGTGTGTGTGTCTTACGTTCTTCATGTTGCTGTGTTGAGGGAAGGCTTTCAGTTTTTATAAATATTTCTTCCTGCATCATGAGCGTGTCATAATCTGCATTTTGTTAGATAGGCATTACTCTGAATATATATATATACTACCATATACTACCATAATTATTAGGCCACCCCAGTTTTAAAAAAATGATGTATTTCATACTATTTTTAGTATTTATTGCCAAGTGGATAATTCTAAATGAAAATAGAATTGTTCTTTTGTTATTATTAGTTTGCAAAATTTTACAAAGCAGCCAGGAAGCATTTGCTTCGGCCAGCCAATAAGAAGAAGAGACTAGCATGGGGAAGAGAGCACAAAAACTGGATACCAGAACAGTTCATTTGATGCACATGTTATTGTGCAGTATTAACAAGGAACAATTTTACTTTCATTTAGAAGTATCCACTTGAACATAATAATAGTATGAAATACATCATATCTTTTAAAAAACTGGGGTCACCTAATAATTATGGCCGGTAGTGTATATATATATATATATATATATATATATATATCTGCAGACAGATCTGTTTTGCTGTATCATAGCTCATCAGTACGGTTAGACATCCGATTGCTTTTTATCCAGGATTGAAACCCGACTGAATTGGCGTCAGTCGGCGATTCTACCTCTGAGCTACGGGCGATCAAGAAAGTGTCAGACTTTTTAGCGTGTATATTATCATTATACACACCCAATAGCTGAGAGTGTTCTAATTCATTGCTTAATGAACGATGCGTATATGCTAGAATAGCTACTGCTTTTCAAAATCTACCATTCTTCCAGAGTGCTCAATCAGGTTATTGCAGATATATCCTAATAATTGCTAGAGGGAGCATCTACGAAACTGTAGTGTCTGGATGTTGAAGATAGCATCAATCGACTAAGTGATATATAAATATATATTAATCAAAATTAAATGATATAACAGTCCACATGTGAAGAATGCGTTGGGCATAAAATACAATTTCGGGCTACCGGTGAGAAAAAAATGTATTTTTTTTTTTTTAATCATATCACCCCAAGCAAGGCGATAACGCCACTGATGCGCAGGGGGCTACGTAAGGGTAAAAAGAATGGAAAATAGAAAGCCGGAAACCACATCATAAACAGGGAACAAGGGATGCGCCTCTTCACCTGTTCAGTAGACATGGGTGGAGTGTGAACCGGGCGATAGTTTAGTCTATCTACTCCAATTGGAAAAAAAATAAAAGAGTGAAAAGATTGGATAAGAGAAAACCGGAAACCGCATCCTAAACAAGAAACAAGGGATGAGCCTCTTCACCTGTTCAATAGATGTGGGTGGAGTGTGAACCGGGCGATAGTTTAGTCTATCTACTCCAACTGGAAAAAAAAAGAGTGAAAAGATTGGAAAAGAGAAAACCGGAAACCGCATCCTAAACAGGAAACAAGGGATGATCCTCTTCACCTGTTCAATAGATGTGGGTGGAGTGTGAACCGGGCGATAGTTTACTTTTAAATATATATACGGCAAGCCTTACAGAGAGTTTGCGGATATTGTTGGTGTCAGCCTTTCAACTGTCAGTCGTGTGATCAATGTGAAGAAACAAACTAGATTCGTCAGTCCAAAACATAAAGGAAAATGAGGTCGGAAGAGAAAAACAATGCCAAGAGACGACGTATCCGTGATCAAGGGAAGCGTGAAATATACTAGGAAGATATTATTCGTTTTTGTTTTTTCAATTAATTTGCACAAGTGCATACGTATTTGTCTTTCTAGTAGGCGTTCTTAATTATGCATGGTAGATGAACGCATGTTGACTGAAGGATGTTCTTACAGGGGTGTATAGTTCAATGGCCACTAGCATCTGAGGGTTCTCGTCTACTAAAGCGGCTTGCTATTCCCTGTAACAGACGCCTGCTCGGGCACGTTATTATGCCTGTCTTTTACTTGAAGTTAATATAAGTGTTTTTGTTGCCATTGTTTCTAGAACTTCGGTCCATGGCAATCTCAGCATTTCAGTTGCTTCAAGTCTTTTCTTCTTCTGTGAGAAGATTGTCCATCATTCACTGCCCTACATAATATTTTAGTCAGTTAAGTGCCATACATGATACACGCTTCGGGCGATCATGTCTCGAAAGAGACATAACTGACTGGGCGCAGAAGATTATCCCGCAGTATGTTGCCATTGCTTTCTGCGGTAGACTGGTTGCCAGCCAAAGCTATAGGACCCAATCTGTCCGATTGTTTAACCCATAACTGAACGAAAAAGATAGAATAATACCTTTCCCAAGGGTATTTACGCGTGAGTGAATGCAAGGAACTCTACTGGAATGTTTTAGTACTCTAACAAAATTTTCTGTTTCTTAATACTTTGCATCGCTTTTAGAAGGCATTTTTCGTTATCTCAGTATGTTCGTTTGACACATACAGAGCCCACCTGTTATTATACTAAACTATGCCAAGCGGACATTAGTTATAGTGTCTTGGAAAGAGTGTTTTATGAAGCGTGATGAACACTCAAACCCTCGGTCACGATGACTTGTGACTTTGAGCTAACAAAATCATCGACAGCTCACAAAGGGTCTCGTCTACCCTGATTCCACTCTAAAGGCTTGAGTCAACCCGTGGTATCGTTTTTCAGACACTTTCAAAAGGTTCCACAAGCTGAGATCACCCCCTCCATACTGATAACATCAAGACGTCACGTTTCCGACAAATCGGCCATGGTAATATTCGAACCTGTGTCTTATGTTCAGAAAACGAACGGTCTAAACACTCGACCACACGCCCATAAAACCGCTTGTAGTATGTATGTATGTATGTATGTATGCCGCATTCACCCTAGTCGGGTTGAGCGGGCTTCCTCCCTGACGGAGCAAGTCTCATTGGGATTTGTTTAAGGGCAGGGTCCCAAGTCCTACCCCGTTATTTAACCCATAACTGGAGGGAACGGACGGATTAATACCTTTCCCAAGGGTACTAGTGCGCAAGTGAGTGCAGTGTGCTCGACTGAAATTGGAACTCGGCTCACCGATTTCCCCCTCCAAGCCGACATCCACCGCACATCCGTGAACGCTAACAGCACCTGGTATTCCCAAGTGGTCACCCACGTAAGTACTGACCAGGCTCAACGTTGTTTAACTTCGGTGATCGAGCGGGAACCGGTGTATTCAACGCGACATGACCGCTTGTAGTGGTGATCGTAACAAGTAGTCATATCTTAATATTATTGTTGTAAATTCTCAAGAACGAATCTTTTATATATTTACATTTGATTACAATTCTAATCTTACCTTTTTTAAAACAAGAGTATTAGTCATTAATAATAGCGGTGTCAATGGAAAAACCGTTCTTTTGACACTTCGTTTTTTGTTTTTGTTTTACGGTTACAATAGTTAAAGCTTTTTCATTTTTTATTTCTTTTTAAATTATTATAAATTCAAGTTACACACAGTGGCAGCATTTATCTTACTCGTCGTCGATGGCCGTCTTTAAACAAGTATTGGGAATAGCTCGATTTTAATTATGAATTCTTGGAAATGTTAAATCCTATATTTGAAAAAGCTTGAATCATATGCGGGATGCAATATTGCCGTATAATTTAAAATCAAAACCCTGTAAAAATTTCAATTTAAATACAGATACAGTCACTTTCTCACCGGCGCAATGTGGCTTCCTTGTGTCTCTTCTACAAATACTTTCACTGTTTCTGCTCCGATGAACTTAGCTCACTGGTGCCTCCTATATATAAATTTACTCGAGCCACAAGATTAGCAACTAGGCCCCACCCTTTTACTATGAAACCAATAAATTGTAGACGCAAATTCTACTCCACAGCTTCTTTTCTCGCACTTCCTGCCTGTGGAATTCCTTCCATTTACTATAATCAGCTATAATCTCCACGAATTGAAATGTAAAGAAAATAGTCATCTCCTATCTCACTAATCTGCATCCTCTCTCTCATGCTCCCTTCTCTGTCCACTACACTCTCATCAGTATTCTCATCCTTCTCTTACCCACTTCCTGACACTCCCTATAACCTGTCACTCTTTCTCATAATTTTCTTTTTGTGTAACCCCCTGCAAAACAGTGGCAGTAAAATGCCTTGCTTGGGGCGATATGGTTATAAAAAAATACTTAGAAAGAATATTTCTATACAGTATGGAAATTAAACTTTGATAATTCAATTTGGATTCTTTTTCTCTCCATTATGGACGTTTATATGCTTTTCTTTTTAAGCTAAACAATGTGAAAATGCTGATTAACACATTTCACCAGAATATGGTTTCTCTCCAGTGTGAGGTCGAATGTATAATTTTAAATTGAAATTCTGTGAGAATCATTTAACAGGCAGATTTGTGCATTATTTTCAACAGAACAATGTAACCCTTTGTTTCAATCAAGTTCGCCATATCAGATATTTCTTGGCCAGCCATAAATAAAATTGATAGACCAAACAATCAAATTATATCTATGTTTTTACGCATTTCACTTTTCATAAACATAAAACTGTTGTAATCTAAAAAGTTTACTGAGTAAGAAATAACGAAGGTTGGAAAATGAAATAGTAGTATTTATAACATCAACGAAATACAATACCCGTCAGCTGCGTGAGGTAGATAGCCACTGCTAATGGTGAACTGCTAGACAGCAATATACAATTTAGCTGTCTCCCCAGACAAAATGTGGTACAAGGTATATTTAATGTAATTAATCCGAGCCGTATAACCCAGGAAAATTTTTACTCTACTATTTCCCCAAACAATAACTTACCGTTTAGTGGAGCCTTGTCTGGGTTAATCTCTGACAATGTCAGATTTGCTTCTAACCGACGTTAATCACGAGACGACAATATGGATATTTAGCTATTTTCCCACTTGAGACAAAATGTAACACAAGATCTTTTTAATGTGCGTCGTCTGAGCCATATTAACTCGGGCAAAAAAATAAGTATACTTTTCCCCAGACGCAATTTTTTTCCTTCGGCGAAGCCTCGTCTGGATTATTCTCTGTCCAAAGGCAGTGTTCGAAAATGTCAGGAAATAGTTTAAGCGACGTTAATCGCTAGACAACAAACTGACCCAACTTCTTCTTCTTCTTCTTCTTCTTCTATGTGCCCTGTCCCTTCAGGACGTAGGCGATCATGGCTCTCCACGTCTCCCTATCCCTTGTGGCTCTTAGTATGTTTGCTCCTGTTGCTCCTGGCAACCCCCGTTCCGTCATCCACCTGATCAGTCCCTGCAAATATGTTATCCGCTGCCTTCCTCTGTCTCTCCTTCCTTCTATCTGTCCAGTCAGTATCAGGTTCTCCAGGCTCTCCTTCCTCACTGCATGTCCCAGGAACTTCAGTTGTCTCTTCCTGATGCTCAGCATCAATTTCCTTTTGTTGCCATTCTTTCTAACACCTCGTCGTAGAACCACATTTCGGCCGCTTCCAGTTTTGTCCTCATTTTCGATGATATTGTCCAGCATTCACAGCCGTATTGAAGAACTGACATCACGTAGCAGTCTAGCACTCTTTTCTTCGTTTCTATTGAGATTTTCCTGTGTGTTAGTATTTTGTTCATCTTCTGGAACGCGTCCTTTGCCATGTCAATTCGCCTTCGGATCTCCGTGTCGCACTTTCCATCTCCTGTTAGAACACTTCCTAGGTACTTAAATTCTTGGACTTGTTTGATTCTGTTATCCCCTACCTGTATTTGGCATTTTGGGTTGTATCTTTTGCTGATGACCATGCACTCAGTTTTCTTAAAGTTTATTCGTAGTCCTTTCTTGTCACTCTCCACTGCTACTTTCTGTATGAGATCTTGCAGTTTCCTTTCCTTGTCCGCAATCAGTACTGTATCGTCCGCATATCTTATGTTGTTCAGGTTGTGGCCTCCAATAACAAATCCTGGTGTGTCATCTAGGGTCCTCAAAATATTCTCGCTGTATAGGTTGAACAAATCCGGTGAAAAGACACATCCTTGTCTTACGCCTTTTTCTATCTTTGTGTATCTACTGAGGTCGTTACCTGTCCGTATGCAGGCCGTTTGCTGCCAGTAGAGATTCTTGATTATTCTTAGTACAAAACGTATTTATGAGGATTGGAACATAACTATAAATGTGCATATATATTAATCTTCGCGTATATAACAAAAAACATTATTGAAGATAAAAGGAGAAAAACCGCTTACAATTAATAATAAACCAACAACTGCTAACCCTTAAGATCTATAAGCAAATGTAATAAAAGGAATCTAAGAACTAGGAATTTGAAGGAAGCTTGTTGGCACTGGATACTCTTGCTTTAGATTTTGTTGAGTATAAGTTAACGTCGTTTGAGAAGAATAAAGTGATAAAAAAAATAAAGAAATAAATAAAAGCGGTCTGAAGAATGCTGATTCTTGGGGAAGGAACATCCTCCCCACCGGAAAAAAAAAAAACAAAAAAAAAAAGAAAAAACGAAAGATGAAAAGTAAGGAACTACAAACTGAAAGAAGAGAAAGCAAATTATCGAAGATATTCAGAAAACCAAGAAAAAAAAATTTAATCGGCCATTTTAGTTAACAACATAAATAAATAAAAAAAAACAAAAAAAAAAAAAGAAAAAACGAAAGATGAAAAGTAAGGAACTAGAAACTGAAAGAAGAGAAAGCAAATTATCGAAGATATTCAGAAAACCAAGAAAAAAAAATTTAATCGGCCATTTTAGTTAACAACATAAATAAATAAAAAAAAACAAAAAAAAAAAAAGAAAAAACGAAAGATGAAAAGTAAGGAACTAGAAACTGAAAGAAGAGAAAGCAAATTATCGAAGATATTCAGAAAACCAAGAAAAAAAAATTTAATCGGCCATTTTAGTTAACAACATAAATAAATAAAAAAAAACAAAAAAAAAAAAGAAAAAACGAAAGATGAAAAGTAAGGAACTAGAAACTGAAAGAAGAGAAAGCAAATTATCGAAGATATTCAGAAAACCAAGAAAAAAAAATTTAATCGGCCATTTTAGTTAACAACATAAATAAATAAAAAAAAACAAAAAAAAAAAGAAAAAACGAAAGATGAAAAGTAAGGAACTAGAAACTGAAAGAAGAGAAAGCAAATTATCGAAGATATTCAGAAAACCAAGAAAAAAAATTTAATCGGCCATTTTAGTTAACAACATAAATAAATAAAAAAAAACAAAAAAAAAAAAAGAAAAAACGAAAGATGAAAAGTAAGGAACTAGAAACTGAAAGAAGAGAAAGCAAATTATCGAAGATATTCAGAAAACCAAGAAAAAAAAAATTTAATCGGCCATTTTAGTTAACAACATAAATAAATAAAAAAAAAGAAAAAAAAAAAAGAAAAAACGAAAGATGAAAAGTAAGGAACTAGAAACTGAAAGAAGAGAAAGAAAATTATCGAAGATATTCAGAAAACCAAGAAAAAAAAATTTAATCGGCCATTTTAGTTAACAACATAAATAAATAAAAAAAAAAAGCAAGAATGCCAAGCGTCGGCTAAAGTTGTGAAAAGTTAATGAAAAAGCCGACAAATTGGAGATGGTATTATCTCTGAAATTGTCTGTCAAAAATTTTCTCTTCATTCAGCGTCGGTATTGCCGGAAGTCTTCACAAAAGTCCCTTATCTTAGTGAGGTAGGCCTCATTATGAGCACTGATCGAATTAGTGAATCTTCCCTATTCCCCTCATCCCAAACACATCGTTGGAGTGCCTAGGCGTGAGCCAATAGTTAGTGAGCTGATCTGGTTGACCACTACGACTGAGTAGCACGTTCGATCCTCATTAGCTTCTCACCCCAGACTTATACCTTTGTAAACTGAAATTTCTGGGGCACATAATGAGGAAGGAGGGCTTGGAAAATTTGAACTCACAAGACTCACAGAAGAAAGCAGTGTGTAACATACTTAATGAGCTTGAGTAAATAAAGGATTTAGTAAGAAATAACAAAAAGACTAAACTTCCTAAGAGCAATAAGGGTCGGGAAGATGTGGAAGGCTAGGATCGACTACATTCTCAAGGGACACAGCACATAAAAAGAGAACAACAAACGCATAATGAAAACAAAAAGGAAACTTAAACTTAACATCAGGAAGAGACAGTTGAAATTTCTAGGGCACATAATGAGGAAAGTGGGCTTGGAAAATCTGATACTCACAGGACAGGAATTAAATCGGTCTGAGGATACCATGGACTGAATATGTGAGCAATGACAAAGTTTTAGGGAAAATGGAAACAAAGAAGAGACTTATACTTAACATCAGGAAAAGACAGTTGAAATGTCTAGGGTATTTAATGAGGATTGAGGGATTAGAAAATGTGATACTCACAGGGCGGATAGATGGAAAGAAGAAAAGGGAAAAACAGCGCTTAACATATTTGACGGGCTTCAGTAAATAGATGTTAGAACAGGCTTTGGGAGGAATAGCAGAAAGACAAAGTTTATTACGAGCTAGAATGGACAGGAAGATATGTAGAGTGGTGATCTCCTACGTCCTGAAGGGACACGGCATATAAAAGAAGAAATCAAACTCAGCTACACTTCTTCTTCTTCTATGTGCCCTATCCCTTCAGGACGTAGGCAGTCATGGTTCTCCACGTCTCTCTATCCTCTGTGGCTCTTAGTATGTTTGCTCCTGTTGCTCCTGGCAACCCCCGTTCCGTCATCCACCTGATCAGGCCCTTCAAATATGTTATCCGCTGCCTTCCTCTGTCTCTTTTTCCTTCTATCTGACCAGTCAGTATCAGGTTCTCCAAGCCCTCCTTCCTTATTGCATGTCCCAGGAACTTCAGTTGTCTCTTGCTGATGCTCAGTATAAATTTCCTTTTTGTTGCCATTCTTTCCAACACCTCATCGTTGCTTGCATGCTCAGTCCACGATATCCGCAGTATCCTTCTGTAGAACCACATTTCCGCTGCTTCAAGTTTTGTCCTCATTTTCGATGATATTGTCCAGCATTCACTGCCGTATTGAAGAACTGACATCATTTAAATACCGGAAACCCGGCTAACAAAATTTTGCTACAACGTTTCTCCCACGTATCCCTTCAGGCGATCACAGCTCTCCACAATTTTCTATCTTTTGTAGGTCTTAAGAAATTTTGTTTTTGATATCTCTTCCAAACCCTGTCCGCCATCCATTCACTCAAACTCACCTTTATCCTGCGCTGTATAAAATTTTCCATTGACTCTTATTTCTGTAACAGACGCCTGTTCAGGCACATTCTTCTTCTTCTATGTGCCTTGTCCCTTCAGGACGTAGGCGATCATGGATCTCCACGTCTCCCTATCCCTTGTGGCTCTTAGTATGTTTGCTCCTGTTGCTCCTGGCAACCCCCGTTCCGTCATCCACCTGATCAGACCCTGCAAATATGTTATCCACTGCCTTCCTCTGTCTCTCCTTCCTTCTATCTGACCAGTCAGTATCAGGTTCTCCAGGCTCTCTTTCCTTATTGCTTGTCCCAGGAACTTCAGTTGTCTCTTCCTGATGCTCAGCATCAATTTCCTTTTTGTTGCCATTCTTTCTAACACTTCGTCGTTGCTTGTATGCTCAATCCACGATATCCGTAGCATCCTTCTGTAGAACCACATTTCGGCCGCTTCCAGTTTTGTCCTCATTTTCGATGATATTGTCCAGCATTCACAGCCGTATTGAAGAACTGACATCACGTAGCAGTCTAGCACTCTTTTCTTCGTTTCTATTGAGATTTTCCTGTGTGTTAGTAATTTGTTCATCTTCTGGAACGCGTCCTTTGCCATGCCAATTCGCCTTCGGATCTCCGTGTCGCACTTTCCATCTCCTGTTAGAACACTTCCTAGGTACTTAAATTCTTGGACTTGTTTGATTCTGTTATCCCCTACCTGTATTTGGCATTTTGGGTTGTATCTTTTGCTGATGACCATGCACTCAGTTTTCTTAAAGTTTATTCGTAGTCCTTTCTTGTCACTCTCCACTGCTACTTTCTGTATGAGATCTTGCAGTTTCCTTTCCGTGTCCGCAATCAGTACTGTATCGTCCGCATATCTTATGTTGTTCAGGTTGTGGCCTCCAATAACAAATCCTGGTGTGTCATCTAGGGTTTCAACTGCATTTTCTTGGTGTTAATATAAGTCATTTTGTTGCCATTGTTTCTAGATCTTCGACGTTGCTCACATGTTCATTCCATGGTATTTTAAGCATCCTTCGCTAGAACTATGTTTCAGTTCTTTCAAGTCTCTTCTTCATCTGTGAGAAGATTGTTCAGCATTCATTGCCCGATATAAGGACTGATATTACAACATTTCAGTAATCTTTTCTTTGTTTCTAATGGAATTTTCTGTTTCTTAATACTTTACTTAGCATTTAGAAAGCATCTTTCGATATTCCAGTGTGCATTTGGATTTCAGTGTCACATTTTCCGTTCTCTGTTAAAACATTTCCCAAGTCTTTAAATTGGTCTCGGCCAGTCAGCTAATTGCCATATGTGATATACGCTTGGGCGATCATGTCTTTTTCGTGACAGAATTGATTAGGCAGAAGATTTTTCCGCGGTAGATTGCAATTACCATCTGCGGTAGACCGCTTGCAAACCAAGCTATCGAACCTAATCTGTCCTGCTATTTAACCCATAACTGCAGGGAGCAGAGATGGATTATATATTATTATATTATTAAACAGAAATTTGGGGAGATCAGTTTCTTACTGCATAATAATAAAAAAACAATCCCTCACTTTAGGCCCAATAGAAGCTTTAATTGTATTCGTTTCCAATTATATGAATGTGTACTAATTCAAGGGGGATCAGTTTCTGACTACATAACAATAGAAAACCGATCCCCATTTTATGTCCAATAGACGCTTTAATCGTATTCGCTTCTAATTATATTAATGTGTACTAATTCTAAAGGCATCAGTTTCTTACTGCATAACAATAAGAAACAGATCCCCCACTTTAGGTTCAATAGAAGCTTTAATTGTATTCATTTCAGATTATATTAATATGTACTAATCATTGGGGGATCAATTTCTTACTGCATGACAATAGAAAACAGATTCCCCACTTTATGCCCAGTAGAAGCTTTTATAATATTTCCATCTACTTTAGTCCATCAATCAGTCAGTCAGTTAAATGCCATACGTGATACACGCTTGGGCGATCATGTCTCGAAAGTGACATGACTGACTGGGCAGAAGACTGGGCAGAGAGATTATCCCGCAGTAGGTTGCCATTGCTTTCTGCGGTAGACTGGTTGCCAACCAAGGCTATAGAACCCAATATGTCCTGTTATTTAATCCATAACTGGAAGAAAGAGACGGATTAATACCTTTCCCAAGGGTATTTGCGCGTAAGTGAAAGCAAGGAATTAGTCCATCACAAAACCAAAATTAAAAGAAAAGTCTCTTTCAGTGCAAGGAAACAGAAACTCAACATCCATTAGCAAATAGGACTCACGATAAACCTTTCAAAAACTGAAATCAAGAGAAGGAAGTGAAATGAAAGCAGTGATTGCAGGTCAATCCCCTATCTTATATTCACTTGAGTTCAGTCCTTTCTACATCAGCCCGTGTATATTGTTCTTTTCCTTTCTCTCTACCTTCGTAACTGTCTTCACTCCTGTGTTCATATCCTTCTCTTGCCCTTTCTCTTTCACCCCCTGTAGTTGGTTCGTCTTTCTCTTCACTCTTTCTACATCAGCCCGTGTATATTGTTCTTTTCCTTTCTCTCTACCTTCGTAACTGTCTTCAAACCTGTGTTCCCATCCTTCTCTTGCCCCTTACTCTGACTCCCCCTGTAACTGGTTCGTCTTTCTCTTCACTCTCCTCCTGACTACACGTTTACTCTTATGTAGCCCCCTGCGCATCAGTGGCGGTACCGCCTTGTTTAGGGTGAAACGATTAAAAAAATTAGTATAGATGATAAGGAAATTGAACATAGAATAGGCCGTGCTAGAAGTAGTTTCACACAACACTGCAAGTTGTTACAAAACCAAAACATTAACCTGAGAATTCGAGTCATATAACAACGACTCTCATCTTTCTTAGTGCAACGAGGAAGGTACTGTTGCGAGGTTTGTATGGTCGAGACCGAGCCACTAAAAAATATGAATAGGTTACCTCACTTCCTGTCCTAAGCGAACACCTTTGCTAGCGGTCATCCAGATCAATGATAAAAAATAATTTGAAATGAATGAAACCAGTAGGTCTTACAGAGGACCATCCTTCTTTCTTCAAAGCTAGTGAGCTTGCGCTACACAATCAAAAATAAAGAACGGTACGAAAGGAGAGAAACCCAATCGCTTGAGGATTTTTCAACAGCAACAATACCTTAAATGGACATCACACGTAACTTGAAGAGAAAATATTGTTATAATCAAGATGTGGACTTTACACACTATTCCAAACAAAAGATTACGAAGAAACCCACATCAATACTGAAAAAAGCCGATAACAGTGGACTTGTGAAGCCTATTTCCCTTGCAAAAATGTGAGAGAAATATTGTGTATCTTTTAAGCGATAGTAGCTGCTTGGTGGAGAAATAGCAATTGTTTCCGTATGAGGAAACGGTTAATATTATCATTGCCATGATCATAGTTAATATTTTGTACCAAAAGTAAGCTAGCATTGTAAATAACAACACGACTTATCGAATTTTGTTCAATAAGGAGCTAAACAGTCGCACAGATACGATTTCTTGTTGTCCCCGGCAGGAGGCCCAAGATTAGAAGCCAAATCGCATATCACCAATATTTGACGTGAGTAAAACTAATATTGGAAGCCTAATGAATTAACAGTGTAAAAACCCCAACTTTCAAGTTAATTTAGGTGCACGGCTGAATTTGTTGCTACTGTTATTGATTAGCTTTTTTTAGACCAGTATCTTCATTCTTGCTGTTTTTATCAAAACTTCTCCGACGTTTTACTTTCGGAATTTCATTTCTGTAACGAGGTGTTTGAGTCTTCTTCTTCTTCTTCTTCTTCTTCTTCTTCTTCTTCTTCTTCTTCTCCTCATCCTTTTCTTCTTCTCATTTTCTTCTTTTTTTCTCCTCCTCCTCCTTTTCTTCTTTCTCTTCCTCTTCTTCTTTATCACTGCCTCCTTTTCATCATCATCAAATTCGTCTTCTTCTCCTCCTCCTTCTTTTCTTCTTCTTTTTCTTTTCCTCTTCCTTCCTCCTCTTTTGTCTTCTACCCATTTTCTTCTCCTCCTCCTCCTCCTTTTCTTCTTCTTCTTTTTCTCCTCCTCCTCTTCTTCTTCTTTCTCACCCGCTCTTATTCTCCTCCTACTTCTTTCTCCACCTCTTCTTCTCCTCCTCCACCTCCTTTTCACCGTCTTCTTTTTCTCCTCCTCCTCTTCCTCCTTCTTTTGTTGTTGTTGTCCTTCTTTTTCTTCTTTTCGTCTTTTTCATTCTCCTCTTCTTCTCTTTCTTCTTTTCTTCTTTTTTCTTCTCCTCTTCCTCTTCTTTTTCAAAAATGTCAAATGAAGATGGACACTTGTATTAATTAAATACAGCCCACCCCACCCGAAAAAACTGCTATGGGTAGCTTTAAACATCGGAATCAAGTTCTTGAACATTAGATTGTGAAGGACATTAAAAAACTACAAGACGTTGTGCAAGACATTAAAATTACCGAAAATTCAAATTTAATCTAAGAAATATGTATCCAAGGCAAAATGATACAATATATATTTAAATTAGCAGACAAATGGATAAGTAAAAATGAGGCCTAATGATCTAACTGGATTCATAACCTGTAGAGTAATTGGCCATTTCATTCAGTCAATTAGGTGCCATACATGATAAACGTTTGGGTGATCATGTCTCTTTCGATCCATAACTGGGGAGAAGATTTTCCCCGTAGCAGATTGCCATTTGTTTCTATGGTAGACTGGTTGCCAATCAAAGCTATCAAACTCAATCTGTGTTGCTATTCAACCCATAGCTGGAAGGAGAAGAGATGGATTAATACCTTTTCCAAGGGTATTTTTGCGTTAGTGAATGCCACGAATTCAACTGGAATTTGAACTCGGCGCTTTCATTTCTCATTCCGAGCCGATCGATATCCACTGCACCCCAGCGCACATCCGTATGGATATATGTAATTGGCAAAAATGCCAAACAAACAGAATAAACAATGAAAAAAGTTCTAGGCAAGGACAATATTAAACAGACAATATATATATATATATATATATATATATATATATATATATTCATTTTTTTCTAAACACATACTGTTAAATATAACAGACAATGAATGCCTATTATGTTTAATCATGAGCCGTTCTAAGCATTGTATTTTGGCTTTAATTTCAGGCGAAAATAAAGACAAAAATTGTCCAACATTTGGATATTTTTTATCATGCTGTTTCTAAGCTTTCGACTCCTATGAGTTTTTTTTCCAGAGAAGTTAAAGAGACGTTAATATAAAGACATCCACCATCGCCATAGAATCGATGATTTTATCTTGTGTTGACATAAAACATTGCTATGCAACTATAACAGTCATCGAATAGCAGACGCAGTTCGTAAATTTGTAATGCGGTTCTATGACGTCACATCGCGTTTGAGAGACCAAAATGTTAACAGAAACCATATATCTAAATGCAATGTAATGGTTTGTGACCAGATTGAAATGTGATTTTATTGAGTGTGGGTTGTTTTGATTTAATGTAGATGGCCTCCAATATCTGAACGTTCTTTTTGCTGGTGTATGTGTAAGTATTATTTAGTGTTTTATCGACTAAAGGGTTTACGGCCATATCACAAACAAAACAACTAATAAAGATTATCGACTAAAATCTGTCTAATATTACCTACATGGCTATGTTTTCTAAGAAATGTTGTTTAATTGAACTATGATCAGAAAAGTGGCAGGTAAGTCTACGGGATACCGTGGTTGTAGTAAAACCAATATATGTAGTGGGTTTATTATTAGTACCAGAGATACAATCTCTGAAAGGGCATGTAAATTGATACACTATAATGGTTTTCTATAGAGGATTTAGTTGTGTGAGTGTAGGGTTAATAGAGACTATGAGATCAATTGTTTTAATTTTTTATAATATACGATGAGCGTAATTTAATTATTATTTATCGGTTTAACATTTCTACGTATTATGTTTTTGAGTGTTAAAGCAAAAATACGATGTTTAGAACGGCTCATGATTAAACATAACAGACATTAACTGTCTATACAATATATATATATATATATATATATATATATATATATATATATATATAAGTAGGATGCGATGGATATATTTACCAAAATTTCCCCAAAATATCTTAAATACTAGCGTAATTTTTTTCAATAAAATCGTCATTCAGACATCTAGACGAGTTCGGAATCTCTTGCAACTCTTGTAGAATCTCTTATTTAAGTTACTGAATGCTGCCATAATCCATGCGTTCAGTTCATTTTTGGTGTGACAAGAAGTTTTGTTGGTCTCTTGCTCAACTGCACCCCACGCAAGGTGGTTGCAGTTTGGAGAGCTAGGGGACCAGATGTGAAAGTGGTCGCAGAAATTGTTTGACAACCATGACTGGGTTCTCTTGATTGTGTGCAAAGTTCTATTGCCAAACACAGGGTTTTTTTCAGCAGCCACCCTCTTGATCCATGTAAGCACTTTCTTCTCTAGCTACTTGGTGTAGGCCTCTGTGTTGAGTCTGAGACACTGGGGAAGATGAATAGGGGCATAAGGTAGCTATGACAAGTACCAATTTCAAACATCTTCGTAATCACCATTAGACTCATCGAGTTCTTATCCAATCCTCTGCGGTGTCCTCAGATAGACACTTAAACATTCTGAAATGTTCGTAATGAAGCTTCCGGTACGAATTCTAAGCAGCGCAGCATGTCGTTCCCAAAATCCTGGTGGAGTGAATTGCGTCATGGTGCTCTTTTTTCTCACAGAGGGTGCCCAACAGACCTTACGATAATGTTCAACCGACAAAATAAAAACCAATACTACACATGTGCGAAATATCAAATATCAAATGGCGACAATTTACCGATATCTAAATAAACCGCATATATATATATATATATATATATATATATATATATATATATATATATATATAGTCATCCGCAGACAGATCTGTTTCGCTGTATCACAGCTCATCAGTACGGTTAACGCAGGATTGAAACCCAACCGAACTGGCGTCAGTCGGCGATTCTACCTCTGGGCTATGGGCGTTCGGTGGAAGAAGGCAGACTTTTTAGCGCCTATATTATCATTATACGCGCCCAATAGCCAGAGTGCTCTAATTCATTTTACTGAATGAGCGATGCGTATATGCCAGAGTAGCTACTGTTTTTCAAAGTCTACCATTCTTCCAGAGTGCTCAGTCAGGGTGTGAGAGCGTAAATATTGTCATCTGCAGACAGATCTGTTTCGCTGTATCACAGCTCATCAGTACAGTTAGACTCCGATTGCTTTTTAACGCAGGATTGAAACCCGCCCGAACTGGCGTCAGTCGGCGATTCTACCTTCATTTGTAAACGAGTTATATATATATATATATATATATATATATATATTCATTTGTAAACGAGTTATTACGCAACACAGGTTTCTACCTTCCGCTGTCTTCAGGCGATTTACAATAACTGATACTAAATGAAAGAACAGAAATTATGTAACCATACCAACAGATACATATTAGGATCATATAATCATGGATGAAAACTTTCTAACTTCTCGTAAATTTGAAAATTACGCGTTCAAAAAAAATCCTTGTTACGTGAGCGTTCTTAAAAAAAAAAAAAAAGAAAAAAAAGAAGTTAAATCAATTATCGCCTAAAGTCACCGGAAGGTAGAAACCTGGGTCGCGTTATAACTCGTTTACAGATGAAAAATATTCAAAAGTTCTACGATATAACTGTATTGAATTCTTTTTAATATAACTGTGTACTGGTCTAAATTAATTATGACCAAAAAGTAAATAATTATATATATATATATATATATATATATATATATATATATATATATATATATATATAAATTGTGTGTATTTTGGCAGCATTTTTTCATTAATGCAGGTTTCACTGAATAATATAGACAAGTTTTGTCTATTAATTTTGTGTAGGATCCGTTCATACCGTCTGACATACTTGATGGTGATATCGTTGAAAAACAACAAAAAATCAACAATTACTGTGATTTTTTGTTGTCTTTCAACGATATCACCATCAAGTATATCAGATGGTATGAACGGATTCTACACAAAATTAATAGACAAAACTTGTCTATATTATTCAATGAAACCTGCATTAATATATATATATATATATATATATATATATATATATATATATATATATATATATATGTAAAAGAACTGAAGAATGAAACGTTGAAAACATTAATTTAAAACGGGACTCAATATAAAAATAAAGCAATACATATATATATATATATATATATATATAGATATAGTTTAAAATTTATTTGTTTCTAATTAATAATATTAAGTCGGTTTAATTTTAGTTTTTATATTGCTTATTAGCGTATTCTTTATTTTACATTCTATAATTGATTTTTGTTTTTCCCAAGTCTTTTCCATTTTTTTGGTTTCTAATTTTCTTTTCTTCTCTTTTACTCTTTATTTAAAGCCTTTTACTTTGTACAGAAAATTTTCCCAAAAAGGAAGTTGAATTGACGCTTCATGAGATTTTATGATAAAAGAGATTATTACCGTCATTATTAACTACCTGATGAGACATTGTTTTTTCAATGTCGAAGCAAAATGTACAATTTCGTAAAGTAGTTCCTTAGATTTTCTAATGTAAGGTACTGCAGTTAAGCTTCTTATTGAATTTTTCACGCGTTCTTATAATTGTTTTCTTTTCTGAGCGTAAATTACAAAGGAATTGTCCGAATATATATCCCATTGCTTTCGGCTATTTGGAGTCATCTCAAAAGTAAGGTCTATGCCAACAAGTCAACAACAATTTAACAGCTGAGATAATAAGACATATTGGTGAGATGGAGGAGCAACAATACAGAGACGTCATCAAAAATTTTGACCATCAAGTGGAGAGGCACCGCCGAAGTTTGAGCGGATATTTGGACGTTATCGTCTTTCATATATAATTGCCATGACTCAAATAACATGATCCAATAATGAAATCAATAAATTTCCACTAATAACATTGTTTTATATACTGCTAACTTCAATTCATCTTAATAGAATACCTTATATATACAAGTCAACCATTCGTCCGTGCATGGAGTACTGCTGCCATTTATGGTCAGGTGCCCCTGCCGTTCTCCTCAGTGTTTTTGACAAGCTCCAAAGGAGAGTCTGTAATGTGATAGGTACTGATCTGGCGACTCGACTGCAGCCACTTCCCCATCGTCGAAATGTGGCCTCCCTTTGTCTGTTCTATAAATACTTTCATGGCTTCTGCTCGGACGAGCTTAAGTCACTGATGCCTCCTCAACAGGTGTTGACTCGTGCAACCAGACTGGCAACTGGGTCCCACCCATTCACAGTCAGGTTAGCCAAATGCAGACGACAATTCTACTCCTGCAGCTTCTTCTATGTATCTGTCATCGCACCTGCTTTCTATTGTTCCTTTCTGACTAGTTTGTACTCCTCACTCTTTTCTAATTAATCTTTTTACATTTAGGTAACCCCCTGCACATCAGTGGCGTATCCGCCTTGCTCGGGGTGAAATGATTAAATATATATATATATATATATATATATATATATATATATATATAGTGATGATCCACGTATACTGTCTTAATATGTATAGGGAAAACTATTAAAAACTATTAACATTTGTTTCTGATGAAGGACCGACGGCGGTCTGAAATATAAAATATAATAATAGAAATAAACAAATACTGCCAAAAAAATACATTTTTAAACTCACAACTTTTTAATAGTTTTTCCAATATATATATATATATATATATATATATATATATATATATATATATATATATATATATATCCGAGTGAGTACAGAACGAAGAAAGAATTTTTTTCAACGTCCAAAACATTAATTTAAAACAGTGCTCGATATATAATATATATAGAACTGTGAATATTTATTATGAATTATATTTTAGAACATGTACATAATGTTTTTTATATCTGTCCTCTACAATCATATGGTTGTTTCGACATTGGGTCTCCAACGTCTCTTCAGGAGGAATGAACAAGAATGGAAATCCTCATTATCTATATTCGGTTCATTGTTAGTGTGAGGTTGGTTGGGGTTATTGACAATAAAGGGAATATGTCTTCTGTGTTGACCGTTAGAATTTTGAAGGAAGTGGAGTGCGAAGTGAAATGGCTGATTAATTACATTAGCTGTTGGAATGTACGTTTTTATTGCTCGGGTATATCTTTTCGTTAGAATTTCGAAGAAAGTGGTGTGCGTAGTTAAAAGGTCGATTACTTGGTCAGTTGCGCGTGTGTGGGCGTTTTTTTTTGTATATATATATATATATATATATATTAATTCAGATACTTTAATCCAAAGGAAAAAAAGCAGGAAGTTAAATTCCAAAAACCCGATCCTAATTAATGTGGGGATCTTCATATCGAAATGGTCATTCAACATCATTGAATTAATCCTTTTTTAATTTATATATATATATATATATATATATATATATATATATATATATATTAGTTATCCACATACAAGAATGTCTGAAATGAGCTCTTATACGAGGAAGATTATCCGTGAGGATGAACGGATTTTATTTCAATTTATTTAATCTGACATATCTAAAAAATAAATTGCTGTATATATATATATATATATATATATATATATATATATATATATATGCATTTTATATCCCAAAAATTAAGAACATATAGGTCAGTCAGTTAAGTGCCATACGTGATACACGCTTGGGCGATCATGTCTCGAAAGACTGGGCAGAAGATTATCCCGCAGTAGGTTGCCATTGCTTTCTGCGGTAGACTGGTTGCCGACCAAGGCTATAGAACCCAATCTGTCCTATTATTTAACCCATAACTGGGGGGAAGAGACGGATTAATACCTTTCCCAAGGGTATTTGCGCGTAAGTGAATACAATGGATTACAGCTGGAATTCGAACTCGGCTCCCCGATTTCTCGTTCCGAGCCGATATCCACTGTACCACAAAAAATAGGTACATTCCCCAAAACCAGATCCTATTAATATTAATTTTATCCCTGTTTAGGATGTGGTTTCCGGCTTTCTCTTTTCCAATCTTCTCCCTTTGGTTTCTTTTTTTTTTTTTCAATTGGAGTAGATAGATCTATCTATCGCCCGGTTCACACTCCACTCACGTCTATTGAACAGGTTAAGAGGCTCATCCCTTGTTCCCTGTTTAGGATGTGGTTTCCGGCTTTATCTTTTCCAATCTTTTCACTATTACGTAGCCCCCTGCACATCAGTGACGTTACCGCCTTGCTCAGGGTGATACGATTAAAAAAAAAACAAACTGATCCAGGTAGAGGGATCCATGTAAATAGTATTATCTATTTACGGGCCAAATATGTATATCATATTAAAAAAATACGTTGAAGAGCCATTTTAGCGAGAACATTTTCGCTTCTTCAGCAACGATCAAAAGCAAAAATTTATTAATTCAAAAATCTCAAAAATTTCACACACCGGAAGGAGACCAAAAATATATCCATACACAGGAATTCTTTAAAAAGTTGGGTGGCGGGTGGGGGGGGGGATTAATAAAGAAAAAAAATTATTGAAAATTTACCGTCCAGACGTAAAAAACAGAGGAGCAAAGACGAAGATTCATGACACGAAATCAGAAGACTTCTGTATTAAAGAATGAAAAATCAAAATTTAATCGTGTCACAGGAATAGAAGTCGGGTAGGGAGAAAGGAAAAAGAAAGGACAAATGGGGTAGACTTGGGGGAAGTTAAGAAATAAGAAATAAAACATATTCAGTAGCCAAAGTGACAAGACTTCAGTTGGTGCAAGGAAGGGAAAGTTATATGTATTAAAAAGAAAGAAAGAAAAGGAAATAGGAAGAAAGGGGTATTTACTCTTCTCCCCCACTTGAGAGAGATGTGACACAAGGTCTTTTTTAATGTGGGGGAACCTGAGCGCGTACGCCCAGATACTGGTCAAATATTACCTATCCACCGCAGTGGATAAGTTCAGAACCGGTCTAAACTGGTCATAATTGGTCTTTTTTTGGTCATTTTGGACCCCAGAAGAAAGGAGACAATATGTTGTATTTCTCTGTTAAAAATTTAACGAAAGAAATTTGGCTGTTTAAAATAATAATAACATGGCTAGACTATTGTATACAGGGTGTTCCACACACACACACACACACACACACACACACACACACACACACACACACACACATATATATATATATATATATATATATATATACACTCTTAAAATTTTTGGGATATTCTACAAATCCATGGGTAATAAATATTTAGCAGCTAAGCCGCCGCTCTTCAAGCCCAAATCATAAAACAATTAATGTTTAAAATCATCCGGAAAATCTGGATGATTTTAAACATTAATTTTTTTTTAATTTTAAATCTGGATTTTGATTCTGGAATCAGATTTTTGGGATGATTTTAAACATTACTTATTTTATGATTTGGGTCTGAAGAGCGGCGGCTTAGCTACGAAATATTTATTATCCATAGATTTGTAGAATATCCACAGTTTTTAAAGATTATATTACTCTGTTAAATTTAATAAAAAAATTAACATTGAGTTCTACTTGAGTTTGTCTCTGTTGGAATTTTTTCTCTCACAAAAATACCAAATATTCTACGTTATATATATATATATATATATATATATATATATATATAAATTAAAAAAGGATTAATTCAATGATGTTGAATGACAATTTCGATGTGAAAATCCCCACGGGGGATAACACATCACCTCAGCAACCGAAAAATCCTTTCAGAAACTGGAAAAAAATCAGTCTAATTTTCCTTTTTAAATAGATTTGCAAAGAAATTTTTAAAAAATTCTTTTTTAATTTCTTTGCAAATCTTTTTTTAATTTCTTTGCAAATCTATTTAAAAAGGAAAATTAGACTGATTTTTCTCCAGTTTCTGAAAGGATTTTTCGGTTGCTGAGGTGATGTGTTATCCCCCGTGGGGATTTTCACATCGAAATGGTCATTCAACATCATTGAATTAATTCTTTTTTAATTTATATTTGCTCTGTAATATTTTATTACATGGAGCTCTCTTCCTGTATCATTTTTTAATATTAAAATAAATTTTTTAATATTAATTAGGATCGGGTTTTTGGAATTTACCTTCCTGCTTTTTTCACTTGGATTAAAGTATCTGAATTAATATATATATATATATATATATATATATATATATATATATATGTGCGTTCGTGTGTGCAAGGATAAGTAACAGTAATAGATCACAAATCTGAAACTAAGATTTGGGATTAACACACAAAAGGGGATGCACACAAGCGATCATAGCGCTTTGACAAAAATCAAGAAAGAACCGAAATATACCGGATGATCCCGAAAAAGTGGGCTATCTTAATTTTTTTTTTTTTTTTTATAAGCGTTTCACCCCGAGCAAGGCATGTCACTGCCACTACTGTGCAGGGGGCTACGTAGAGAGGAGAAAGGCTGGTTAAATATAGGAAATAACAGAGGGTGGGTGATAGGCGGGTGAGGATACCGAGAATGAGGGTTGGGTAGATGAGAGTGTTGTGAGAATAGTTGGGAGTTAGTGTGATAGGAGGTGTCTATTGACCCTACATTTAAACACCTGGAGATTGTAACTGTCGGGAAAGCAGACTTGTGGAAGGGAGTTCCACAGGCGGGAAGCGCGAGAAAAGAAGCTGTTGGAGTAGAATTTACGGTTACATCTTATTTGTTTAACTGTATGGTTAAAACAAAATCCCAGCCCGAATCTGTACGATTTGTCAATAAATTTGTGAAGAATTTGGCAATAAATTTGCAGCCATTCCCTATTGGATTTTAACCCATACTTCAGGAAGTGCGCGATCATGGCTCTCCACAACTTCACACGATTTTATCTCTGTAAAATATTTGTCTTTTCACTATACCTTCAAGTCTCTGTATAACCTTCCATTTACACAAGCCCGGAAGATAGGCTACTATCTATTTCCTTCCGTAGATTTTGCAACGGTATGTCTTGTGAGCTTTCTTTCCTCATTAATTATTCGAGAAATTTCAACTTGTCTCATTACGATTGTAAGTATAAGCACCATTTTTTCTTTTCAATTTTTCTTAAAATATTCTCTTTGCTTACACACTACGTCCATGGTATTTTCGGCATTCCTTTTTGTTTTTATAAACACATTCCCTTTACCGCAAGGCTTCTATTTATCTGTGAGGAAATTGTCCAGGATTCCCTGTGACATAAAACAATTGATAATAGACAGCAGTTTAGCAGTTTTTTCGTTGTTCTTATCGACATTTTCATCTTCCTTAATACTTAGCTTTTGGAAGGCTTCTTTTTGGAGGTTTCGATGTTGTTACTATAGCAAAAGTATTTTCGTTTCTTGTAAAATTTTACTCCAAAGTTTATTTCATGTACACATCTAAAGACACCCCTGTGTTGTTGTTATTATTATTATTTTTCGAATTCTTCTTGAATTTTTTCTTCAAATTTTTCTTCTTCAAATTCTTCTTCTCTTTCGAATTTTTCTTCTTCTCTTTCGAATTTTTCTTCTTCAAATTCTTTTTCTTCAAAATTTTATTCTTCAAATTCTTCTTCTTCTCCTTCAAATTTTTCTTCTTCAAATTCTTCTTCTTCGAATTCTTCTTCAAATTCTTCTCCTTCTTCTTCGAATTCTTCTTCTTCATATTTTTTATTTTTCTTCAAAATCTTCTTTTTCTTCTTCTTCTTCGAATTTTTCTTCTTCTTCAAATTATTTTTCTTCAAAATTTTATTCTTCAAATTCTTCTTCTTCTCCTTCAAATTTTTCTTCTTCAAATTCTTCTTCTTCGAATTCTTCTTCAAATTCTTCTCCTTCTTCTTCGAATTCTTCTTCTTCATATTTTTTATTTTTCTTCAAAATCTTCTTTTTCTTCTTCTTCTTCGAATTTTTCTTCTTCTTCAAATTATTTTTCTTCAAAATTTTATTCTTCAAATTCTTCTTCTTCTCCTTCAAATTTTTCTTCTTCAAATTCTTCTTCTTCGAATTCTTCTTCAAATTCTTCTCCTTCTTCTTCGAATTCTTCTTCATATTTTTTATTTTTCTTCAAAATCTTCTTTTTCTTCTTCTTCTTCGAATTTTTCTTCTTCTTCAAATTTTTTTTTCTTCAAACTTTTTTCTTCAAATTTTTTCTTCTTGCTTGTCTTTTACAAGTGCACTTTTTCTTCAAATTCGTCTTATTTTTTGCTCATATATGACGCATGCTTTTTAGATTCATTTACATTGTCTGCAATATAAATGTAGAGAAAGTGTTGCGGCCACAAAATGAGGAATCAGTTTATATATTGAGTGTTATATAAATTGACCCCCCACTTTGTGTCCACACTCTTGTTTTTCATGTGTCTTGAATTCTAATGGTGCAAAACTGTTACAGCTTTTATAGACAGATCATTTCGTGTATAAATAAACATTTCTTTCCGTTTCTTAGTTTCTTTTTTCTATGTAGATTAATTAGTTGATTAGTTTCTTACAGTTTTTCAAACTCTTCATAGGTTATTTAAAGCCAAGGTATTTTTTAGATTTAAAGAATTCTTTTTTTTTAGATAATAATGGATTAGTGATAAAAATGTTAAAACTTGTAGCTGGTGGGGAAGAGGTGGATTCATCTCTAATCAAAATTTGATAACAAGATATTATATTGTGTATATAAAATGGAGGTGGATAAATTCTATGTAACAATCAAGAAAACCAAATAACCCGGAAGAGTTACATTACAGTAATTCCTTCATGAAACTTTGGAAATCGGAATGACTGAAATAACACCACTTGGATAAGTGACAAGTTTATCCATATTAATTCCATCCCTATTTTGTTAACGAGTCAGTTAGTTAAGTGCCATACGTTATACACGCTTGGGCAATCATGTCTCAAAAGAGACATGACTGACTGGGCAGAAGATTATCCCGCAGTAAGTTGCCATTGTTTTCTGCAGTAGACTGGTTGCCAGCCAAAGCTATAGAACCCAATTTGAACTGTTATTCAACCCATAACTGGAAAGAAGAGACGGATTAATACCTTTCCCAAGGGTACTTGAGCGTAAGTGAATGCAAGGAATTCAACTGGAATTCGAACTCTGCTTCCCGATTTCTCGTTCCGAGCCGATATTTACTGCACCACGACGCACATTAACGAGAACTTTATGATAAAAACTGCATGCCTTTGTGCCAGTAAACTGACGAAAAAACAGCAATTGGCACGAAACACCTTTACGATTATACAGGGCAATTTAGCTATATTTTAATGTAATATGTTTATACCGTGCAGTAAGAGTAATTTTTCAATAAACAATGTAAATCTCAAACATTTTGTCTTTTAATTTGTGCTTAGCAGTATTAGGGTGTTATATATATTTTTATCAATTTCTTGTGTTTATTAATTATGATCAAACAAATTTTATTAATTAAGTAGCCGTTTTTGTAAATTTTTTTTTTGTAATTTTAAAAAAATATAATTTGTACTTATCGAATACAGTAAACAAAACTGCATATTTTGCTTATAGTGATTCCTAATTAGAATTCTGGTTTGACTATATTTTCCATTCAACGTATCTAATGCAAAAGATATTATTATTATTATTTTTTTTAATCATCTCACCCCAAGCAAGGCATTCCACTGCCACTATTGCGCATGGGGCTACATAGGGGAAGGTAAAGAGAAGGAATGGTTAGACATAGGGAATGTCAGGAGGAAGGTGACAGATGAGTAAGGATAGCGAGGATGAGGGTTGGGCAGATAGGAAGAGTGTTTGATAGAATAGGAGCAGGTTAGTGTGTTAGGAGGTGTCTATTGACCTTACATTTAAACTCCTGGAGATTGTAGCCGTCGGGGAAGCAATCGTGTGGAAGGGAATTCCACAGTCGGGAAGTGCGAGGAAAGAAACTGTTGGAGTAGAAGTTATGGTTGCATTTTATCGGTTTCACTGTAAAAGGGTAGGATCTAGTTGCTAATCTAGTGTCTCGTTCAAATTCGTATTTAGGGGGCACCAGTGATCTAAGTAACGTTATTTGGATCAACCCTCTAGGGCCATTCGTATCATAAAGTGGGGGATCAGTTCTATATTGTTATGAAGTAATAAACAGATCCCCCACTAATTACTACTTAACCATCTATGGCCATTCGTATCATATTTGATACAGTATTTCCCTATAAGGAAACATTTGGTATTTCCCTATAAGGAAACATTTGGTATTCATTGACTGAGCAGTCAGTACTGCTTTCATTTGAAATTTATAAAATATTTCTCTTAAAAAACTTTTCTTTTCAGGAAAATATTTCTTTCAAGGCTTGTTTTCATACTGTATCAAATATGATACGAATGGCCCTAGAGGGTTAATCTCAGTCTGTTTATCTATTTATCTATCTATTAACCCTCTAGGGCCATTCGTATCATATTTGATACAGTATTTCCCTATAAGGAAACATTTGGTATTTCCCTATAAGGAAACATTTGGTATTCATTGACTGAGCAGTCAGTACTGCTTTCATTTGAAATTTATAAAATATTGCTCTTAAAAAACTTTTCAGGAAAATATTTCTTTCAAGGCTTGTTTTCATACTGTATCAAATATGATACGAATGGCCCTAGAGGGTTAATCTCAGTCTGTTTATCTATTTATCTATCTATTAACCCTCTAGGGCCATTCGTATCATATTTGATACAGTATTTCACTATAAGGAAACATTTGGTATTTCCCTATAAGGAAACATTTGGTATTCATTGACTGAGCAGTCAGTACTGCTTTCATTTGAAATTTATAAAATATTTCTCTTAAAAAATTTTTCAGGAAAATATTTCTTTCAAGGCTTGTTTTCATACTGTATCAAATATGATACGAATGGCCCTAGAGGGTTAATCTCAGTCTGTTTATCTATTTATCTATCTATTAACCCTCTAGGGCCATTCGTATCATATTTGATACAGTATTTCACTATAAGGAAACATTTGGTATTTCCCTATAAGGAAACATTTGGTATTCATTGACTGAGCAGTCAGTACTGCTTTCATTTGAAATTTATAAAATATTGCTCTTAAAAAATTTTTCAGGAAAATATTTCTTTCAAGGCTTGTTTTCATACTGTATGAAATATGATACGAATGGCCGTAGAGGGTTAAATAACTTTATTTGGATTTATTCTTGAAATAGTAAACATTTAAAGTCAGCTTGTAAGCAAAAACCTGCGGAAATTATGAATTTCTGTATATTTTTCAGACGATCTTTAAAAGTAAATGCTTAAAACTTGGCAAAAGCTAATGTTTGGTGTCAGTACTTATCATATCAAACCCCAGCTTTCACACCGAGGGCAACGTTGATTTTCTAAAAAAGATGAAACATCAAGCTGCTCTATTGGACCTGGGGACACCATGAAGGGACAATGGATTTAATTGTGTTGGGGATGTTGCAAGGGATTTTAAAAAATTCATCATCCCATTCTTGACTAAACAGAGTGCTTTTATTGCTAACGGTATTTGTGTAGTTTCTTGTTTCTCTCTTTTTCAACTTCTTGGTCTTAATAGCGAGAAAGTTTTCTGCAGTTTTAATGGAGGCGTTTCTTTCCTTGTCCTCCCCTACAATATCAATTTGGATCGATGTATTCCAGAAAATAATAGCTTCTTCGTTTTATTACTGTTGTTTTCTAGTACCTTTGTACAGGGTGCAGCAGAAATATCTCCCACATTTAATACTGTCATGATGCTAGTCAACTTAATCAAGTGACAATGGCGTTTTTTCTAGCTAATGTTTTACAATCAGATGTCTTCAGGTAGCATTAGTGACCATCATACCTGTAATCAGTTCATGCTGTTCAAATATAAGACCTGGTGAATGAATAATAGGATGTGCGTTGTGGCGCAGTGGATATCGGCTCGGAACGAGAAATCGGGGAACCGAGTTCGAATTCCAGTTAAAATCCTTGGCATTCACTTACTTGGGAAAGGTATTAATCCGTCTCTTCCCTCCAGTTATGGGTTAAATAACAGGACAGATTGGGTTCTGTAGCCTTGGCAGGCAACCAGTCTACTGCAGAAAGCAATGGCAACCTACTGTGGGATAATCTTCTGCCCAGTCAGTCATGTCTCTTTCGAGACATGATCGCCCAAGCGTGTATCGCGCATGGCACTTAACTGACTGACTGAATGAATAATTGTGAGAGAAAAGCCTTCGTGCTTATTTTGTATTCGACATGAAGGCAAGGCTTTGGGAGCAAAACTGTATGGGGTGTAGTGGAAGAAGAAGAAAAGAAGGAGGAGGAGGAGGAGGAGAAGAAGAAGAAGAAGAAGCCTAGGAGGAGTAGAAGAAGAAGAAAAATAAGAAGAGAAGAAGAAAAAGAGTCCGAGGAGAAGTAGAAGAAAAAGAAGAGAAAGAAGATCAGGTGAAGAAGAAGAAAAAGAAGAGGAGAAAGCGGAGAAGAAGAGGAGGTCGTGAAAAGGAGTAGAAGAGGGGAAGTAGAAAAGAAGAAGAAAAAGTAGAGGAGAAAACAAAGAAAAATAAGGGGCCGTTGAGGGGAGCAAGAGAAGAAGAAGAAGAAGAAGAGGACGAGAAGAGGTTGAGGAGGAAGAGTAGAAAAAGAAGAGGAAGTAGTGGAGGAGGTGGTGAAGAAGAAGAAGAGGAGAAGAAGAGGCCGAGGAGGGGGAACACACTTAGCAACATTGAGACCCTAACACCCAGGCCAGGTTCCGTGTGCAACTCTGGATGGGTGTAGTATTACGACTCGATAACAACATGAATCAAACAAATACTTTCCTTGATCTTCATATCAATTTAGATTGATGTGTCTCAGAAAATAGTAAATTATTTGTTGTCCGCTGTTGTTTTGTATTCAGTGTATTCTCTTTTTATCATTTCTGAGCATCCATAGATTTGATGGTCTATTGTTTCTTTTTTCTCGTTGCATATCCTGCACATTGTATTTATTGTCTTTCAAGATCTTGTTCGGTAGTATTTGGTCTTAATACACTTGTTTTGAGCAGAAAAAACCTGTCAAGATATAAAAACCTGGAAATTTAAATAGAAAAAATGTGAAAATTGAAAACAAGTATCGGAGGTGTACTTGGAATGATAAAAAATGGAACGAAACAAAACATTAAAAAATCCTTGGAAACCCCAGCTTAAGAGATATACAAAAAAAACTGTCGTGTTAATAAGGAGCACCTTGTCTATGTAACTCTAGGGATGTCATGGGAGATAGTAAAACATGAAATGGCGCCATAACAACACACCACGACCTGCCTTAGGTTTTCCTTCAGACTTGGTAGGTAATGCGACCATAGCAGAAATCGAATTATGATGAAAAATGACATAATAATAATAATAATAATAATAATAATAATAATAATAATAATTATTATTATTATTATTATTTCCTTTGATTTCTATTGTATACACATTTCCTTCTGGGTCTCAACCAGAGTCCTAATGTCAGGAATAGCATCATGATATTTTCAATTGATAATTTTTGTAAAGTAAAAAAAAAAAAAAAATCACACACTTTTTACACGGATAAAGCACTTTGTAATGTGTGAATTGTACTTGTGAGTACAATGTTTTATATTTTTTTAAAGGTATAAGTTAACAGGAATCGAAATCTTTTCCAGTTAATCTGAGAGCTTCAACTACACCTGTAATTATTAACGTCCTTATGTGCCACATTTTAGAAAATTCCACTTCAAGATTCTTGAAAATTTACCCTAAACTCCACTGGAGCGAGTTGTGACACAAGGTCGGTTTTTAACGTGGTGAAGTTGAGCGTGTAGTCTCAGGCCACTGGTCAAAAATTACCCAGCCTCCGCCTACGCGGTAACTGGGTACAAAGCTAGCCTTAGTTGGTTGTTGCTTCCAAACCCGGCCGGCGATCAGGCAGCGAATAGCTGAGAACACATACTACACTTTAATCCAGACCGACGGTCCGCGCATGCGTTCTAGGTTTTGAAGATCTTGAAAGAAACATTTCAATCTCCAGGGGAAGACATATCAATAAGAAAGCACATTCTGTGCTTGTCGTCTTTGGTCACGATGTCTGGGTGATTATTATTATTATTATTATTATTATTATTATTATTATTATTATTATTATTATTATTATTATTATTATGTCATTTTTCATCATATTTCGATTTCTGCTTTGGTCTCACTACCAACCAAGTCTGCGGGGAGACCTAAGGCAGGTAGTGGCGTGTTGTTATGACTCCATTTCATGTTTTTCTATCTTCCCTATCATCCCTAGCATTACATAGATAAAGTTTTCCTTAGTGTGTGGGCTGTACTTAATAAGACAATTTTTTGTATATCTCTTAAGCTGGGGTTTCCAGGGATTCTTTCAATGTGTTGTTTTGTTCCATTTTTTATCATTCCAAGTGCACCTACTATCACTGGCACAACTCTTGTTTTCAATTTCCACATTTTTTCTATTTCAATTTCCAGGTCTTTATATTTTGACAGTTTTTCAAATTTATTATTATTATTATTATTATTATTATTATTATTATTATTATTATGTCATTTTTATCATAATTCAATTTCTGTTATGGTCACATGACCTACCAGGTCTGCGGAAATACCTCAGGTCGTAGTGTGTTATTTACTGCTCTATTTAATGTTTTTTCTATCTGCCATAATATCACTAGCGTTACATAGACGAAGTTCTTCTTAACGTGTGGGTTGTACTTAACAAGACAATTTTTTGTAAAAAAAGACAATTTCTCTTCTTAAGGTGGGGTTTCCAGGGATTCTTTCAATGTGTTGTTTTGTTCCAATTTTTATCATTCCAAGTGCACCTACTATCACTGTTACTGATCTTGTTTTCAATTTCCACAATTTTCTATTACAATTTCCAAGTCTTTATATTTTGACAGTTTTTCGAATTCCTTGGTTGCTATGTTACAATCCGCTGGACAAGCCATATCAATTAATTAGCAAGTTTTTTCTTTCTGTTTTTAACAATAATGTCCGGCCTATTTGCTTCAATTTTTCTGTCTGTATAGATGGTGTAATCCCATAGAATGGTGACATCTTCTATTTTTGTAACTGGTGCTGGGTGATGTCCATACCAGTGTTTGTTTACATATTTTCCATAGTGTTTGCACATTGTCCAATGTAAATATTGCCCTACTCTATCGTGATGATTTTTATATTCATTTGGGGCAAGTACAGAACAGCCTGAGATTAGATGGTCTATTGTTTCTTGGTACATATTATTATTATTATTATTATTATTATTATTATTATTATTATTATTTCCTTTGATTTCAACTGATCATTTTTGTATAGTGAAAAAAAATGATTACACACATTTGACATAGATAAAGGTCTTAGTAATGTTGTCTTTGAGGGTACACTTTTTTGTATTTCTCTACTTAATATTATTTATGTTTGTATTTTGCAGTTATTATTATTATTATTATTATTATTATTATTATTAGTGTACCCGTGCTGACAAAATTCCACAACAGGCAATTTTTATAATGTTAAAACATTATAAAAATTGCCTGTATCACCTTTGCTTCAACTTTGTCTTTGTGTATGTCTATGTGATATCTGTCCTTCTGTATGGAAGTGAATTTTAGACGATCTCATCAAGGATGAAGAAGAGGCTTGAGGCAGCAGAAATGTGGTTCTACAGAAGGATGCTGAGGATACCATAGACTGAGCATGTGATTAACGATGAGGTGTTAGAGAGGATGCAAACGAGAAGAAAACTCATACTTAACATCAGGAAGAGAAAGATGAGGTTCCTGAGACACGTAATGAGGAAGAAGGGCCTAGAGAATTTAATACTCACAAGGCAGATTGGCATGGCTAAGGCTAATCTCAGAATATTCTATACTTGTACCAAATGAATATAAAAATCGTCACGATAGAGTGGGTCAATATTTACAATGTGCAAATACTTTGGAAAATATAAAAGAACTAATTTTGTATAAATGCAGATAAATAGTTTATTTATGCAGATTATTTAAACGATTAAAACAAGTAAATAAATTTAAATACCATGGAAATAATCAGACAGCAGGTGGAAAGAGACAGGAAAATCTCACTGGAAACAAAGAAAGGAATGATGGATTCCTATGTGATAACTGTCATTCTGTATGGAAGTGAATTTTAGACGCTCTCATCAAGAATGAAGGAGAAGCTTGAGACAGCAGAAATGTGGTTCTACAGAAGGATTATGAGGATACCATGGACTGAGCATTTGAGCAACGATGAGGTGTTGGAAAGGATACAAACGAGAAGAAAACTCATAATTAACACTCGGAAGAGAGATGAGGTCCCTGAGACACGTAATGAGGAACGAGGGTCTGGAGAATTTAATGCTCACAGGACGAATAGGGGGAAAGAGAGACAGGGGAAAGCAGCGAGACATACTTGATAGGCCTGAGCAAAAGGATGGCGAAGCAGTGTTTGGGAGAGATACCAAGATGAAAAATACTGAGAGCAACAAGAGACAGAACCAAGTGGAAGTCCATGATCGCCTACGCCCTGAAGGGACACGGCACATGAAGAAAAAGAAAAGAACTAATCATTTATCAATTTACTAACTTAAGTTGATTTACCTCTCTTTTCACTACAGTCTGGACAGAAAATACACACCCTATCAAAAATTTAAGACCACATAAAAATCTTTAAAAAGAATGTTTTTTTACAGATAGATTTTAAACTCCCACTTAAGGTTACCAATACTACAATCCGAAAGGTTATGGAAACAAAAAGCTACATTCCAAACATTTTGCTTAAAAATTTACATTTTTATAAAATGAGGCGATTTACACATGATCAAAATAATAAGACCAGAGACAAAAATTCTACGAAATTGTACAAAAAGTGTATGAAAATATTTAACAACCAAATTTAATAATGAGGTCTACCTCCACTGCTTTTGATGACTTCAAATATTCTGTCGGGCATGCTAGAAATAAGCGTTTCCATTAAGGTGCGGGGGATGTTGCTCCAGCTTCTGAAGATGGCTTCACAAAGTTTATTTTTTGTTGAATATTGTTTACCATTTCGATAACCATCTCTTGTCATCCATCCCCAAACATTTTCAGTTGGGTTCAAGTTCGGTCAGGATGCAGAATGTCCCAAGAGATGGACCCCATTTTCTTGTAGAAAGGTCAAGGTCCGTCTTGCAGCGTGGATTGCAGCATTATCCTGTTGGAATAATCATCCATCCCCACACAAACGATGGCCCTCCGTCATCAAAGAAGCTTTTTGTAGTATGTTAACACAGCCAGCCGCTCTCTGACGACCCTGCATCACCTAGAGCTCCATCGTCCCTCTGTAAGAAAAGGCACCCCATACCATTAGGGACCCTCCACCACTATGACATGTGGAGAAAATTTCAGGAGGCATGTTTTTGTTATACCAATATCGTTGGAAGCCATCAGGACCATCGAGATTGAATTTTTTCTCATCAGAGAACAGGACTTTCTTCCACTTCTCAACGTCCCATGTTTGGTATTCACGACCAAACTTTAAGCGGTCCAACTTGTGACGTGGAAGCAGCCGAGGAATTTGTTTACGCTTTTTATTTAGCATGCCTTTTTGTCTTAAGTGTCGTCTGATGGTTACGGGACTGCAATCAGCATCTGTGACTGCTTTAATTTGACTAGAAGTAAGTCCCCCTTCTTTCATAACAACCCGTCTTTTTCTCTTACTCAATGCAAGAGAAATGTTTTGGAGCCTACCAGAGGATTTTGCTTTTCCATAATTCTCACTGTTCTTTAGAAAGTTGCAAATCACAGTTTATCTGCGATTTACCTTAGCTGCGATCGCCCGCTGTGACAAACTTTGCTTATGGAATTCTAGAATTCGAGAACGCTCAACTTTGGTAAGTTTGCTTGTTTTAGGCATGGTAACACCTTTACGGAGTTATTGCTAATCTCTAACTGAACTAAAAACATTGGAATTGCCATAGATCTAACAATTTATACCCCTGGTCTTATAATTTTGATCATGTGTAAATCGCCTCATTTTATAAAAATGTAAATTTCTAAATAAAATGTTTGGAATGTAGCTTTTTGTTTCCATAACCTTTTAAAATGTAGTATTGGTAACCTTAAGTGGGAGGAGTTTAAAATCTATCAATTTACTAAGTTGATTTACCTCTCTTTTCACTACAGTCTGGACAGAAAATATAAATAATTACACAACAGTAATTATTATATTGTTTTTATATATTTCCGTTGATTTTTTGTTATATACACATTATCTTCTCCTGTCCCAACAAGAGACCTAAGATCAGAAATGGTATCCTAATGTTTTCCAGTGAAAATTGATAAAATAAAACTCTAGAAATGCATGTAAATTTGACATGTAGTCAGTCAGTTAAGTGCCATACGTGATACACGCTTGGGCGATCATGTCTCGAAAGAGACATGACTGACTGGGCAGAAGATTATCCCGCAGTAGGTTGCCATTGCTTTCTGCGGTAGACTGGTTGCCGACCAAGGCTATAGAACCCAATCTGTCCTGCTATTTAACCCATAACTGGAAGGAATAGATGGATTAATACCTTTCCCAAGGGTATTTGCGCGTAAGTGAATACAATGGATTCAACTGGAATTCGAACTCGGCTTCCCGGTTTCTCGTTACCGAGCCGATATCCACTGGACCACAACGCACATCCTTACATATAGTAGGTGGGCAAAATAACGTGACTACCTTAAAATTTCAAGTAAATTTATTTTCCTATAGGGTAGGACCGGATGTGCGTTGTGGTGCAGTGGATATCGGCTCGGAACGAGAAATCGGGGAACCGAGTTCGGGTTCCTGTTGAATTCCTTGCATTCACTTACGCGCAAATACCCTTGGGAAAGGTATTAATCCGTCTCTTCCTTCCAGTTATAGGTTAAATAACAGGACGGATTGGGTTCTATAGCCTTGGTCGGCAACCAGTCTACCGCAGAAAGCAATGGCAACCTACTGCGGGATAATCTTCTGCCCAGTCAGTCATGTCTCTTTCGAGACATGATCGCCCAAAGCGTGTATCGCGCATGACACTTAACTGACTGATAGGGTAGGACCACCTTTGGCAGTAATTACAGCATGAATTCTACATGGGATCAACTCGGACAAACTTTGAATTGTTTCGAGATAAATTTTTATCCATTCTTCAGCTAAGACAGTCTCCAATTCTTTCAATGATGATGGTGGAGGATATTGATTTCTCACTTGTTTTTTCTGAAATGGCCAGATAAGATGTTCTACTTCACTAGAATGTTTCTCGTGCTATTCAGCTACAACTTTAGCAGTATGAACGATTGCATTATCATCCTGAAAGATAGCATTTTCTTCCAGAAGTAGTTCCTGAATAATTGAAGTTGATCACTTAAAATTCTTAAATAGTCCTCACTGTTGATTTTAATAAACTTATTTAAATAATATCTGTAAAAAATAAATATTTTAGCAAAAAACATGAAGTACGTCTAATATTAAATCAACAAACATAAAAATAGACAAACTTATAATTTTTTAAGCAATTTTTTAAAATTATGCTATATGCTGCTTGCAGTTACCATTATTTTGTCCAAAACCTGTAAACAGAGCCTTTCGTACGATGTGAGCTGTGATTTAAAGAACTTTTTTTAATTATTTATATAAGACATTGGCTTCCAGGCATTCTTTCAATGAGTCTATCAGAACCTTTTTCTGTCATAGCTCGGAAATCAATGAAATTATTGACGTCTCAATGTGACCCATTTTTCTTCATACTTTCTCATCAAGATCATTGTATTTTGATATTTAAAAAATCTTCAAAACTACATTACAGTCGGCAAAAACTGCTATGTCAATAAGAAGTTCCATTCTGTTCTTGCAGTAATGCAGTTCCATATCTTCTTTTTTTTCTTCTTCTTCTATGTGCCCTGTCCCTTCAGGACGATGGCGATTATGGCCCTCCACATCTCCCTATACCTTGTCGCCCTTAATACCCCTTCTCCTGTTGTTCAACTTAATCCCCGCTTCACCATTCATCTGCTTAAGTATGTCAGGCGTTGCTTTCCTTCCCCTCTATCCATCCTGTCAGCATCAGGTTCTCTAAGCCGTCCTTCCCCTCCCCATTACATGTCTCGAAAAACTTCAGCTGTCTTTTCCTGATTTTAAGTATCAGTCTCCTTCCTGTCTTCATCCTGAAACCTCGTCGTTGTTGGCGTGTTCCGTCCATCGTATCTTCAGCATAATTCCACTGCCACTATTGCGCATGGGGCTACATAGGGGAAGGTAAAGAAGAGGAATGGTTAGGTGTAGGAAATGTCAGAAGGAAGGTGATAGATGGGTAAGGATACTGAGGATGAGGGTTGGGCAGATGGGAAGAGTGTTTGAAAGAATGGGAGCGAGTTAGTGTGTTAGGAGGTGTCTATTGACCTTACATTTAAACTCCTGGAGATTGTAGCCGTCGGGGAAGCAATTATGTGGAAGGGAATTCCACAGCTGGGAAGTGCGAGAAAAGAAACTGTTGGAGTAGAAGTTACGGTTGCATTTTATCGGTTTCACTGTAAAAGGGTGGGATCTAGTTGCTAATCTAGTTTCTCGTGCAAATTCGTATCTAGGGGGCACCAGTGATCTAAGTTCATTGTAGCAGAAGCCGTGAAAGTATTTATAGAAGAGACACAGGGAAGCCACTTCGCGCCGGTGAGAGAGAGAGACTGCAGACGGTCTGCCAAGTTAGTATCGATCACATTACAGACCCTCCGCTGTACCTTGTCAAGAACCCCGAGGAGAATAGCAGGAGCACCCGACCAGTTTGGCAGCAGTATTCAATGAACTGGGCAGATGGTAGATTTATAAATGTGCAAGATAGATTCAAACGGAAAAAAAACTTCCGGGCCCTGCACAGAGAACCGACTTTCATAGCAGCGGATTTAGCAATGGATTCGATATAGTCATTCCATTTGAGGTCCGCTGTAAGTGTGAGACCAAGGAGACGTAGTGTTTTACTCTCTTGGAGGCAAGCCTGGTCCATGTTAATGGGAGGTATGCGCGATTGTCTATGATGGTTAATTGATAGTAGCTTTGTTTTAGAAGCGTTAATGCTGACTAGCCATTTCTTACCCCAATCCACTACGGATTGGAGGTCCTTTTCAAGCTCTGCTGCAAGGTTAGCTTTGTTGCCTACACCAGATGTTTGTTCGAGGCGAGAGTAAACTGTGGTGTCATCGGCGTACATACCTACTTGGGATATTATGGAATCAGGGAGGTCATTAATGTATATCAGAAAGAGCTAGGACCTAGGATAGAGCCTTGAGGGACACCTGCGTTCGTATGGTAGTTCTGGGAGGAATGTCCGTTTAATACCACCTTCATTGTGCGGTCACAGAGGAATGACTGGATTAGTTCAAACAAATGTCCAGTTATACCATAGCTCCGCAGTTTGCATAGAAGGCCAGCATGCCAAACTCTGTCAAATGCTTTAGAGATATCCAAGGCAACGGTTCGGGCTTCACCATTCCTGTCGAGTGCCTGGTATACGTACTCGGTGATGGTCGTTAGCATATCAGCAGTAGACCTGGTGAAGCGGAAACCATACTGCTTGTCCGAGAGGAGCCTGTGTGCTGTGAGATGCTGAACCACCTCGGCGTTGATAATGGCTCTTCATCTTTCATGATATTATCCAGCATTCACTGCAATATTAAAGAACAGACATCACATAGCAATAAAGTACTCTCTTCTTTGTTTCTAGCAACATTTTCCTGTTTCTTAATAATCTACTGAGCTTCTGGAATGCATTCTTGGCCATGCCAATACGCCTTCGGATTTCCGGATTGCACTTTCAGTCCTCTATTGGAACGCTTCCCACGTAATTAAATTTCTGCACCCGTTTAATGTTCATATCACCAACTTGTAGTTAGCATTCTGGGCTCCTCTTTTTATTGATGACCATGCATTCAGTTTTCTTGTAGTTTATGTTTAGTCCTTTCATTTTGTTTTCTTTAGCTTCCCTCTGTAGGTCTTGTAGTTTCCTTTCTGTGTATTGTTTGATTTTAGTATCCCCAACCTGTACTTGGCATTTTGGGCTCCTCTTTTTACTGATGGCCATGCATTCAGTTTTCTTGTAGTTTATGTTTAGTCCTTTCTTTTTGCTTTCTTTAGCTCTTCCTCTGTCTCTTTTTCCCTCTACCTGACCTGTAGGTCTTGTAGTTTCCTTTCCGTGTCTTGTTTGATTTTAGTATCCCCAGCCTGTACTTGGCATTTTGGGCTCCTCTTTTTACTGATGGCCATGCATTCAGTTTTCTTGTAGTTTATGTTTAGTCCTTTCTTTTCGCTTTCTTTAGCTACCTTCTGAAGGTCTTGTAGATTCTTTTCCGTATCTTGTTTGATTTTACTATCCCCAACCTGTACTTGGCATTTTGGGCTCCTCTTTTTACTGATGGCCATGCATTCAGTTTACTTGTAGTTTATGTTTAGTCCTTTCTTTTCGCTTTCTTTAGCTACCTTCTGAAGGTCTTGTAGATTCTTTTCCGTATCTTGTTTGATTTTAGTATCCCCAACCTGTACTTGGCATTTTGGGCTCCTCTTTTTACTGATGGCCATGCATTCAGTTTTCTTGTAGTTTATGTTTAGTCCTTTCTTTTTGCTTTCTTTAGCTCTTCCTCTGTCTCTTTTTCCCTCTACCTGACCTGTAGGACTTGTAGTTTCCTTTCCATGTCTTGTGTGATTTTAGTATCCCAGCCTTGTAGTTAGCATTTTGGGCTCCTCATTTTACTGATAACCATGCATTCAGTTTTCTTGTAGTTTATGTTTAATCCCTTCTTTTCGCTTTCTTTAGCTCCCTTCTGTAGGTCTTGTAGATTCTTTTCCGTATCTTGTTTGGTTTTAGTATCCCCGGCCTGTAGTTGGTATTTTGGGCTCCTCTTTTGACTGACGACCATGCATTCAGTTTTCTTGTAGTTTATGTTTAGTTTTTTCTTTATGCTTTCTTTAGCTACCATCTGTAGGCCTTGTAGTTTCCTATCCGTGTCTTGTTTGATTTTAGTATCCCCCGCCTGTACTTGGCATTTTGGGCTCCTCTTTTTACTGATGACCATGTATTCAGTTTTCTTGTTTAGTCTTTTCTTTTTGTTTTCTTTAGCTACTTTCTGTAGGACGTCTTGGAATTTCTTTCTTGAATCTGCTATCAGCACTGTATCATCTGCGTATCTTACACTACCGGCCATAATTATTAGGCAACCCCAGTTTTTTTTAAAGAAATGATGTATTTCATACTATTGTTAGTATTTATTGCCAAATGAAAAAAATAGTTCTCTTGTTGTTATTACTTTGCAAAATTTTACAAGACAATGAAGCAAAGATGAACTCCTTCGAATCACCCTAAATTTTCTTCATTCTTTCATTGATGAAACTGCAATATAGGTAATTATTAGATATTCATAAATTCATTTGATGCACATGTTATTGTGTAGTATTAACAAAAGAATCATTCTATTTTCATTTACAATTATTCACTTGGAAATAAGTACTAAAAAATAGTATGAAACGCTGGGATGGCCTAATATTTATGGCCGGTAGTGTTATATTGTTCAGACTGCGGCCACCAATGACGAATCTTGGCAGGACCTCCCGAGCTCTCGGAATTATCTCGCAGCATAGCTTGAACAGATCCGGTGAGAAGACACATCCTTGTCTTACACTTCTTTATTTGCTTGTATATCTGGTTTTGGTCGATTGGCTTTTTTCTTTCAGTTTCTATTGTAAAGTTCCATAAAACTGTATTTACATTATTCGGACTTTTGTCCGAGCCAATTTGCTTTTAGATCTCAGTGTCTTACTTTCTGTTTTCAGAACACTTGCCTGATATTTAAATTTCTGTGCCTGCTTGATTTAAGTATCTCCCACACGTAGTTGGTATTTTGGGTACCTCTTTTTTACTGATAACCATGCATTCACTTTTCTTGTGGTTTATTTGTAGTCCCTTCTTTCCGCTTTCTTCAGCTACCTTCTGTAGATCTTGTAGTTTCCTTTCTGTGTTTGCTATCATCTGCGTATTGTTCTGATTGACTAATTCTGGCATGACCTCTAGGGCTCTCAGAAACGTCTCGCTGTATAAGTTGAATAGATCCGGTGAGAAGACACATCCTTGTCTTACACCCTTTTCTATCTTTTTACATCTATTACACTTCTCTTAAAATAAAGCGCATTATAACAAACAACTTAAACGATTATACAGTATTTACGTTATTCGGACGAATGTCCTCATCTTTGTTGCAATTTGTACGACGTTTCGGCCGTTGTACGCTTTGACCATCTTCAGGTGCTAGGAATTTTAAACCGAACCCTTTATTACAATCACTGGGGTATGTGGTCTTCATTCCTTGTGTAGTAGTGCCTCTTTTGGTAGTCATGAGTTATCTCCCTCTAACCCTGTAAGTTCGCCATTGCTGTAGCCTGGTATTGAACTCAGAACTGTTTGGGTCAGGTCACAGTAACTATCCAACGTCTATATCCACTGGGCCATGTAACCTTAAGGATGATATACCCCAATGATTGTAATAAAGGGTTTGGTTCGAAATTAATAGCACCTGAAGAAGCCCGGAGCTTACAACGGCCGAAATGTCGTACAAATGGCAATAAAGATGAGGACAATAGTCCGAATAATGTCAGTCAGTTAAGTGCCATACGTGATACACGCTTGGTCGATCATGTCTCGAAAGAGACATGACTGACTGGGCAGAAGATTATCTCGCAGTAAGTTGCCATTACTTTCTGCTGTAGACTGGTTGCCAACCAAGGCTATAGAACCCAATTTGTCCTGATATTTAACCCATAACTGAAGGAAAGAGATGGATTAATACCTTTCCCAAGGGTATTTGCGCATAAGTGAATGCAATGAATTCCACTGGAATTTGAATTCGGCCCTCCGATTTCTCGTTCTGAGCCGATATCCACTGCACCACAACGCACATCCAACTGTCCTGCAGTAGGTTGCCATTACTTTCTGCGGTAGAGTGGTTGCAAGCCAATGCTATAGAACGCAATCTGTCCTGTTATTTGACTCATAGCTAGAGGGGGAAGAGATATATTATATCATTAAGTAGTAATTAGTGGGGGATCAGTTTATTACTTCATAACAATATAAAACTGATCCCTCATTTTATGCCCAGTAGAGGTCTTAATCATGTTTCCAACTATTATATTCAGTCACTCAGTTGTGCCATACGTGATACACGCTTTGGGAGATCATGTTTGAAAAAGACATAGCTGACTGGGCAGAAGATTATCTCGCAGTAAGTTGCCATTACTTTCTGCGGTAGACTGGTTGCCAACCAAGGCTATAGAACCCAATCTGTCCTGATATTTAACCCATAACTGAAGGAAAGAGATGGATTAATACCTTTCCCAAGGATATTTGTGCGTATGTGAATGCAAAGAATTCAACTGAATTTCGAACTCGGTATCCCGATTTCTCGTTCCGAGTCGATAGCCACTGCACCACAATGCACATTTGAATGATGTAAATAGTGTAAATACTACCTCATCTTAGAAATATAGACAAATACAATAAAACTGTTACAAATCTGATGTCTGAGTTGGGCTCGAACCTTTTTGGGGAGAAGTTTCCTTTCTATAAAATTGGCAGATTTATCAGTGCAGACATTGGCTCAACCTGTAATGCCGACGATTATATTCAGTGGATTCTATTGCAGTGCAACCCGCAATGTTAAGCTGCTTTTGGCGCCAACCCAATTTTCCATTAGGTTTTCTTGTTAGTTTCTTATTAGAAAGCATTGATTATGGGTTCACCTTGAAACACCGGTTGCCGCACGATCACCAAAGTTAAGCAATGTTATAACTGGTCATTACCTAGATGAGTGACCGTTTGGAAATGCCAAGTGCAGTTAGCTTGGATGTGTGGGTTTTACAATGGACAATGGCTCGCAGATGTAAATTTGAGAGTCGAGTTCCAATTCCAGTTGAGATCATTATATTCACTTACTTTCTGCTGGGAAAGTCATGAACCAACCTATTCTCCTTCCAGCTGTGGGTCAATTCAGTGCCATACCTTATACACGCTTGGGTGATTATGTCTCTTTCGATCGATGGCTAACGAGGCAGAAGATTATCTCGCAGCAAGTTGCCATTTCTTTTTGAGGTAGACTGGTTGCCAACCAAGGCTACAGAACTTAATTTGTCCTGTTATTCAACCTATAGCCGGAGAAGGAAGCTATTATATTTCATTACATTAATTAGTAGTAATTTTGGGGGATCAGTTTATTATTTCATAATAAAAGAAAACTAATCCCCCATTTTAGGTCCATGAGGAGCTTTAACTGTGTTCGTTTCAGATTATATTAATGTTTACTAATTTTAAGGGAATCAGTCTCTTAATGCATAACAATAGGAAACAGATCCCCCACTTTAGGTCTAATAGAAGCTTTAACTGTATTCGTTTCAAATTATATCAATTTGTACTAATTTAGAGGGGATCAGTTTCTTACTTCATGACAATAGGAAACAGATCCCCCACTTTAGGTTTAGCATAATCTTTAACTGTATTCGTTTCAGATTATATTAATGTGTACCAATTTTAGGGGGATCAGTTTCTTATTGCATAACAGTAGAAAATCGATCCCCCACTTTATGCCCAGTAGACACTTTAACTATACTTCCAACTATTATATCCATTCAGTCAGTTAATTGCCATATACGATACACGCTTAGGCAGTCATGTCTTTCGAGACATGACTAACTGGCCAGAAGAATTTCGCTCAGTAGGCTGACATTTTATTCTTCGGTAGACTGGTAGCCAGCCAAGTCTATAGAACCCAATCTTTCCTGCTGTTTAATCCATAGCTGGAGTTAATTAGTAAGATTTGTATTACTAAAAACATTGTTTTCCAAAGTAAATAAAACTGCGTACAAAATATTTAAATGTTGGCGTTAAATAACCCACGTCTAAGCTGATATGAAGATGATACAGTGCTGATAGTAGACACAAAAAAATAAAATACAGCATCTCCTACAGGCAGCAACGGAAAGCGAAAAGAGACATAAACTTTAAGATAACGGAATGCATGGTCATAAGTAAGAAGTGAAGCCCAAAATAGGTTGGTGATACTAAAATTATTCAGATGCAGAATCTAAAATTATTTCTTAAATCGAACTCTGTGTGTGTGTGTGTGTGTGTGTGTCCCTGTTACCTATAGACTCCGAAATGGCTGAACAGATTTTCTTGAACATTTACACAGTTGTACTATAAGCGTCTGCGAGTGTTCTTAGCTAGGTTTTGTGTCGAGGCACTCCGGTTAAATATCGAAAATCGATAATCGACAAAAATCGGGTTCTAGGAGTGGTCCGATTTTAATCAAATTTAATAGACTCATAGACAAAGACATAAGAAACGATATTCAGAAGTTTCAAGGTTGCAGTTCTTACAATAGTGCATAAAATCGATAATACATATATATAAAAGGCAAGATATTTGTGTGTGTGTGTGTGTGTGCTTATCTGTCTGTATGTCCTTTATACAAATCCACAATTTTTATCCGATTCTCACCAAACTTCACACAAATATTCTTTAGGCTGAGTCTGAGCTCCAGAATCATGGATTAGTTTTAAAGCTTTCATTACACCCGAGCAACGCCGGGCTATACTGCTAGTTTTAAATACCTGGGAAGCGTTCTGACTGAAGATGGAAAGGGCGAAACCATAGCCAAGGACGAATTTCAAAATCTCAGTCAGTTGAGTGCCATACGTGATACACGCTTGGGCGATCATGTCTCGAAAGAGACATGACTGACTGGGAAGAAGATTATCCCGCAGTAGTTTGTCATTGCTTTCTGCGGTAGACTGGTTGCCAGCCAAGGCTATAGAACCCAATCTGTCCTGTTATTTAACCCATAACTGGAAGGAATAGACGGATTAATACCTTTCCCAAGGGTATTTGCGCGTAAGTGAATGCAATGATTTCGGCTGGAATTCGAACGCCCCGCCCCCCCCCCCCGATTTCTCGTTCCGAGCCGATATCCATTGGACCACAACGAACATCCATAACGCACATTCAAAATCTACGCATGCTATTAAGAGATATGAAGATTTCGTTGGAAACAAAGAAAGGAGTCCTGGACTGTGATATGATATCTGTTCTACATGGTAGCGAATGCTGGGCGAGCTCCATAAAGATGAATGAGAGACTCGAAGAACCAGAAATGTGGTTCTACAGAAGGATTCTGAGGATACCATGTATAGAGCAATAATGAGGTTTTGGAGAGGATGCAAACGAAATGAGAAACATACTGAACATCAGGAAAAAACAGCTGAAGTTTCTGGCACATATAATGAGAAAAGAGGGTTTGGAGAATTTAATACACATATGACGGATAGAGGGAAAGGTGGATAAGAGAAGGCCACGCGAGACATACTTGATGGGCTTGAGTGAGTGAATGGAAGAGCAGAGATTGGGAGAGATACCAAGAGGAAAATTGTTAAGAGTGATAAGGGACAGGAGCAAATGGAAGTCTTGATCGCCTTCGTCCGGAAAGAAACCTGCACACAAAGTAGAAGAGAATGATGTGAACTAGACTTTATCGATTACAATCTGCTACAAAGAAAGAACAAAAAAAAAGAAAAAAAAAAGAAAAAGAAAAAGAAAAAAGAACAGTCCATCGTCTAGAACAGCAGCCATAACTAATAAAAGATACCGCCAACCACCCTGCTACCCTTGCATGCAATCAGTAGGCGTGTGGACTGGAAAGAGAAAGTATTACGTCTGAGACGAGAGGGTGAATTTTCCAGAGGATTTGCGGTCCATAGAATATCAGAACGGCCTTCAAAATGGTTCCACACAAGTGTTAAACATTTGATAAAAAAATAATAAAGCATGACTGAAAAGTGTGTGCAGAGGAAAGGGGGATCGTTGAGGGATTGGGGAATAAAATAATGCAAAGCGTTTGAGGGGGGCGTCAAGAGCCCCCCCCACCAAAAAAAAAATTAAAAATAAGTGACACAGTGGTAAATTCGATTTATATTCATAGAATCATCTGCAATGTAATCGATAATGATTTGGCATCTCGACCTTAGCCACTTTCTCAATGTCGTGACGTGTCTTCCCTTTGTATTTTCTACAAATATTTTCATGGTATTTACTCTGATGCCCCGACCACGTGAATTTAAGCGTGCTACTAGATTGGCAATTAGGTCCCACTCTTTTACTGTTGAAATAGTTAAAAGTAACCGCTACGTCTACTTAAACGGTTTCTTTTCTCGCACTTATCGTCTGTGGAGCTCTCTTCTGTTTATTTGCTTCTATGATGGCTACAACCCCGCCTCCAATATCTTCGTGAATCCCGTATATCTTAAATTTTTTTTATAATTTATATCATTCAGCTCCTCCAAAACTATCTGGTCGGTTGCTCCTGCTATTCATCTTGAGATTTTCAACAGAATCCGAAGGAGGATCTGCAATGGAATCAATCCTGACTTGGCAACTTGATTTCAGTCACTTTCCCTCCGACTTGAAGTGGCTTCCCTCTGTCTTTTCTACAAATATTTTGAATGGCAAGTTCTCTGACAAGCTTTTCTTCCTGGTGCCCCGACCACGCGAATTTAAGCGCACTACTAGGTTGGCATTTAGGTCCCACCCTTTTACTGATGAAATAGTTAAGTAAAACCTCCACTTCTACTCGATTAGTTTCTTTTCTCGCACTTCTCTTTGGAACCGACTCCCAAGATGATACTTCCTCGATCACTACAATCTTAACCTGTTCATGTCTAGGTTTAACCGTTCTCTTCCCCTCCTATCCTCATAAACTGCCTTTTATTCTCTAACCATCTACTATGTAAGCAATTATTATTCCACTTGAGCAGATTCTCCCGGGAACCATTGTTCTGTGAAACCGACTCCCAAGATAATGTTTCCCCGATCACTACAATATTAACCTGTTCAAGTCTAGGGTTCATCCAAAAGTTATGTTTGTACTGCTATGAAAACTTCATTTTAACCAATTCACCCCAAGTAAGGCGATAATGCTACTAACATGTAAGGTGCTAATGGGACTGAAGAAAATTTGTGAAGAAACCGGAAACCCAATTCTAAGCATGAACCAAAGGAGTAAACTTCTGCTTTTTTTTAAATCATCTGGGTGGGGGGAGTTTGAATAGAACAATAAGCGAACAAAATAAATACAATTTCAGAGTTTAGACGGAGACGCTAGAAGAATTGAGTTCAAGTAGATTTTAGAAGTAACCTGAAACCCAAATTTAAACAGAAAACACTGGGATAAAAGCTGGGAAGAGTGTAAACCGGACGTTATTTGTTGAAGATATTTATAATAATCCAAAATATCTGTGCAAGAAACAGAACCAAGCTGCTACGGATAGAAAATTCTGTTGACGAAAAAAAAGAAAGGTGCATATGACAATGATGTAACTTCTCACCGGATTTATTCAACACTTGGGTTCTATAGCCTTGGTTGGTAACCAGTCTACCGCAGAAAGAAATGACAACCTATTTCCGGAAATATCTTCTGCTCAGTCAGACATGATCGCCCAAGCGTGTATCACGTATGGCACTTAACTAAGTAATTAATAAATTAAAAAATAAGTGCAGATTTATTCAATGAGACCCCGTGGTTGATGCTGTTCTGCTTGTTATGTTTTTAAAAATTCATCGATGTCAATGGTAGTTGAAGATCATCACTTTTCACAATATCGAGTTTATTCACTTAAGCACTGGTACCCTTGGGAAAGGTATTAATCCGTTCATTCCCTCCAGTTATGAGTTAAATAACAAGGGTAGGACTTGGGGACCCTGCCCTTAAAAACAAATCCCAATGAATCTTGATACTCGAAAAAGAAAAATGTATTACTAGACACAAAAACTTATATAAACAACAATAAATTGTTGAAAGAAAAAAGGTATTACCAGCAATAAATAAAGTTTAGTTGGCAATAAATGACCCGCTGAGGTTGATTTGCCATAAAAACAAAACAACCAACCAACAACTTACAGGAGCTGTATATGGAACCGACCGGTTTTAGGGAGCCGAACTCTAACTTTTAGGGAACACATCACTTACTGGAGCTGTACAGAGAACTGATCATTTTTACAGTATCGACCTATAACCTGAGCTGTACATGGATGTGACCATTTTAGGGAACCGACCACTTACTGGAACGCTACAAGGAACCGACCATTTTTAGGGAACCGACCACGTACTGGAACGATATAAGGAAGCGACCTTTTTTTAATGGGAACGAACATTTGCTGGAACCGTACAGGCTGGTAAGATGACTTAATACTAATAGTCCAAATGTTAATCACCTAATATTAGAAAATGAAATATTTCCTACAGCATAACAATAAATGTTACCCCAAAAAGTTTCGTTTTATTGTAAAATATGATATTTTGCAATCTTTACCCTTTGTGCAGTGAATGTTGGACAATATCTTCGAAGATGAAGGAAAAACTTGAAGCAACTAAAATGTGGTTCTACAGAAGGATGCTGCGGATATCATGGATCGAGCATGTGAGCAATGACGAGGTCTTGGAGAGAATGGAAACGAAAAAGAAATTGATATTGAGCATCAGGAAGAGACAACTAAAGTTCCTGGGACATGCAATTAGGAAGGAGGGCTTGGAGAACCTGATACTAACAGGCCAGATAGAGGGAGAAATAGACAGGGGAAAGCAGTGGATAACATATTTGAAGGACCTGAACAGGTGGATGACAGAACGGGGGTTACGTGGTGTAACAAGATAAAGCGAAGTGCCAACAGGGATAGGGAGATGTGGAAAGCCATGATCGCCTACGTTCTTAAAGGACATGGCACATAAAAGAAGACCCTTTATGCAAAAAAAAAAAAAAAAAAAATTGACTAAAAAAACGGGTTTGTCTTGATACCGTACTATTTTAATCCTCAGCAATAATTTTTTCTGAAAAACAAAAAAAAACAAAAACAAAAAACAAACAATCAAAAAGCAAAAAACAACAACAAAAAAACAAACAAAAAAAAACAAGGATTAGTTTTTAATAAAATAAACATACAAAAGTGAAATTATACATTTTCTTTCTTGCTGAGAATTGACAACAAAAATAATAAACACTGTTTATTTCTTCGACTGTTTAACTGCACTCTTTATTACATTTTTTCTAATTTAAAAACGAATTCCTTATAATTGCGTCACATATTTTAATAAGTAGTAAGTATTTACAGTATTTATTTATTATATTGCTTTTGGAGTGGTTAGCAAAAATTCGGTTAACATTCGTTCTCACAATAAGTCAGTCAGTTAAGTGCCATACGTGATACACGCTTTGGGCGATCATATCTCGAAAGAGACATGACTGATTGGGCAGAAGATTATCCCGCAGTAGGTTGCCATTGCTTTCTGCAGTAGACTGGTTTCCAACCAAAGCTATAGAACCAAATCCGTCCTATTATTTAATCCATAACTAGAGGGGAAAGACGGATTAATACCTTTCCCAAGGGTATTTGTCCGCAAGTGAATGCAAGGAATTAACCTGGAATTCGAACTCAGCTCCCCGATTTGTCTTTCCGAGTCGATATCCACTGCACCACCGATAATAAGACGTAGTGTCAAAAAAACGGTTATTCCCGTGACACCGCAATTATTTTAACTACTTTCACCCCTCAGTAGTGTATATTCTTTTAAAAAGTGATGAGTAGAATTGTAATAAAATCTGAACATATTAAAAGAGAAGTTATACATTTTCTTTGTTCTTGAGAATTGACTACAAAAATAATGTACATAATTTGTTTATTAGATCGATTATTTGTACTAATTTATTATAATATTTTTTGGGAATAGTTGGCTAATTGCCAATGGATTTGAACTTTATAAAATGGTAAATAAAAAGTATTTTCTCATGGGTAGCTCACATATTTTAATAATTTAGTCATTGTTTATAAATTTATGAATAAAAAATTGTTTTCATATTTATTTCGCTAAACATGAAATTATGTACTGGCAATAAGGCGGCATGTTAAAAGGACGTTTTTTCACATGACACCGCTTTTTTAACTCACTTCAATATTCGGAGACGTTTTTTTTTTCTTGTTTTTTTAAAATACATTTTTGTAAAAGATAACACTCGCCAATATATATATATATATATATATATTAATTCAGATACTTCAATCCAAGGGAAAAAAGCAGGAAGGTAAATTCCCAAAAACACGATCCTAATTAATATTAAAAATTTTATTTTAATATTAAAAAATGATACAGGAAGAGAGCTCCATGTAATAAAATATTACAGAGCAAATATATATATAAATATATATATATATATATATATATATATATATATATATATATATTTTAAATAGCGTCGAAACACCAAACATCTTTTTTTATCTTATTTTTAGCTGAATCTGAAAATGGCCTTTTTTCTTGGTTAGCTATCGTTATTTTGCACATGAATACCTCATTTATGGGGAAAAAAGCATTGTTTTAAATTATTTTTTTTGTATATGTGATATTGACCGATGGCAATATTTCTCGAAGTAAAACCGTAGAAACCTCTCAATTTGTACTTAAACCAACAAATATTGGTCTTCTTATTGAGAAATACTATTTTTTCAAAACAATGTAAGTTTTAAAAAATAGCACGCTTGAATATATGAAGACCAGGAAGTATTTTCATCAATTTTTTTTTTTTAATCATCTCACCCCAAGCAAGGCATTCCACTGCCACTATTGCGCATGGGGCTACATAGGGGAAGGTAAAGAGAAGGAGTGGTTAGACATAGGGAATGTCAGGAGAAAGGTGACAGATGAGTAAGGATACCGAGGATGAGGGTTCGGGCTCCTAACTACCAGTCGGAAGCAGCAACCAGGAAACTGCCAACCCGGTACCCTCATAATGTAAAGACGTTGCCACCATACTCCGTAACTGCAAAGAGCTTCCAGCTGAACTATAATACTAAGACCGGAGAAGGGGGATGAACCGGGAACCCCTTCCTAAACAAGAAACAAGGCGATCACCTCTAAACTCATTCAAAAGAAGGGGGTGGAGTGTGAGACCGGGCGATAGTAGGAACTATCTACTCCAATTAATCCTTTAATAATCTAACAGCAGAAATAAAATCTTCGTGAACAAGAGAATTATAGTAAAATATTTCTCTTTTTTGATTGACTGTCATGTTCAGTGTTATTTAAGTTCCTGTTGATATTCCATCAGTAGTCAGCCATTATTGGTTGTCCCACCGTCCCTTAGCGTTCTTTCATTGGTTTGATATCCGGATGGAAACTGTTTTCCTTGCTTATCTCTAAAATCGCTGCAGTTATCCGGAAATTTATCTAGATGCCTATGGAAAAAATGATTCTTAATATTCATATTAGCGTATTTATCAGTTAATTTGAATTTTGGCGATGAATTGGAAAAATTCGGTACTTCTATCTTAAAGGTTTTGACTTAAAAACACCTTTTTTTGTTTTTTTATAAAAGATAGTTTCTTTCAGGTGATTGGCATAGATTGTTCGGCCTACCTGAAAATTGATGGGTTTCTACGATCTTATTAAATAAAGGCTGAGATTAACATAGATCTTCGTTTTCCAAAAATGAGCAATTTCAGTTCAACAAAAACGATAGTTATACATCTAAGGTCACTTTTGGAATCAGCCAAATCAAATTAGCTAAAAGATGTATTTTGTTTCCTGGCACAAAAAATCATGTTGACCAGTGTAATTACTAGTGCTCTCAAGAAAATTCAATTTCGGTATTAAATGACCCATAAAGTGTGTGTGTTTCCCTCAATACTACAATCTTAACCTCTTTAAATCTAGAGTCAATCCTTAGCTATCCGCCATATCCTCATAATGTTCACTACGTATCATTTCCTGTTTCATTCATTTTACACACCGCATTGCCCATTACAATTTTAACAGCAACCCTCTACATTGGATTACTCTTGAGCCTTTTAATTATTAACTTTTAATACTTCCAAAGCTTAACTTCTCTCCATTAATCATATGGGAGACTGCTCTATGCCTTCTATCAGTATGGAAAAAATGGCTCGTTACGCCTTATTGGGATAATGTTCTCCGTTGACATGAAGTGGAAACACTATATTAAATCTATTGCTATATTGCTATTGCTACTGCTAAGAAGGTCGGTTCATAGTGAGACAATTTTTCTCTCCGGAGTATATCTTATATAGCTATAAGTCTAGCACTCGTCCATGCTTAAAATATTGCTGTCACATATAAGGAGAGGGGAAGCATTGAGCTTCTTGATAATATCCAAAGAAGAATTAGTAATATTGTTAGTCCTGATATCACTGCCGGGCTTCAGTCACTTACCCACCGCCGTAAAGTTGCACCTCTGTGTCTTTTCTATGAATACTTTATAGTATGGTAATTGTTTGAATGAGCCCTTGGCTCTGATACCTTTATTGATTTCAGCGCAGTACTAGACTGGCGGTGTCATGGACCGAGCATGTGAGCAATGATGAGGTGTTGGAAAGAATGACAACGAAAAGGAAATTAATATTGAGCATCAGAAAAAGACAACTGAAGTTCCTGGGACATGCAATGAGGAAGGAGGGCTTGGAGAACCTGATACTGACAGGCCAGATAGAGAGAAAAAGAGACAGGGGAAAGCAGCGGATAACATATTTGAAGGGCCTGAACAAGTGGATTACAGAACAAGAGCTGCGTGGTGTAACAGGAGAAAGCGTGCCAAGGGCCACCAGGGATAGGGGAACGTGGAAAGCCATGATCACCTTCGTCCTGAAAGGACAGGGCACGTAGAAGAAGAAGAAGAAGAAGCAGAAGACTAGACTGGCGTCGAGATCTTATCAATTTAAAGCTGAACTGGCTAGATGTAGCCGTAAGTTCTATGCTAACAGTTTCTTCTCTCGCACTTCTCGCTTGTGGAACTCCCTCCCAGCTCCATGCTTTGCAGCAAACTTTAATCTTCTGATTATTCTTTTCTCTTTCTGCCAACAATTATTGTTTTCAGTGCCTAATTCTGTGGCTTACGGCCATATCACGTTGAATACACAGGTTCTCGCTCGATCACCGAAGTTAAGCAACGTTGAGCCTGGTCAGTACTTAGATGGGTGACCGCTTGGGAATACCAGGTGCTGTAAGCGTATAGTGACGGATGTGCGTTGTAGTGCAGTGGATATCGGGTCGGAAAGAGAAATCGGTGAGCCGAGTTCGAATTCCACTTGAATATCCTGCATTCACTTAAGCACTGGTACCCTTGGGAAAGGTATTAATCCGTCCCTTCTTTCCAGTTATGGGTTAAATAACATAATAGGACTTGGGGACCCTGCCCTTAAAAAAAAACAAAAAAACAAATCCCAATGAATCTTGATACTCGAAAAGAAAAGGTATTACTAGACGCAAAACGTATATAAACAACAACAAATTGTTGAAAGAAAAAGGTATTACCAGCAATTAATAAATAAAATTTAGTTGGCAATAAATGACCCGCCGAGATTGATATGCCATATAAACAAAACAACCAACCAACATAATTCTGTAACCCGTTACGTTTTAGTGGCTTTACTGCCTTACTTGGAGTGATACTGATTAAAAAAAAGACTAACCAAATATGTTCGTCAGTATTTAGTTTCTTATGGAGATTTTTATTATTTGTCTATACTTCTTAATGGAGGAAGAAAGGGGATCACCGCCATCTATCAGATGAAGTTGAAATAATAGGTAAAGAACACCACTGGAAAATACGCAAACTTGAGGAATCAGCTACAAAATATCCTAAGCCGACCAAGTACAGAAATGAATACAATATGGAAGCCAGTAATACGGAGTGTCAAAGAAAATCATTAGCGTCAAAGATTGCAATATGAACTCTGGTAAAAAAATGATAACTGAGACATTAGGTTAATAAGTCTCACAAATTCACTTGCTGTTGTCCTCAAGGACACATGGCCCAATAAATATAGATAGACGTTTGTTAGTTTCAGTGACTTGTCCCAAAGAGTTGTGGGTTCAATACCTACAGCAGTGATGAATAAATAACTTTGAGAGTTACATGAAAAGGAATTAACAAAGTGGCATCGCATATGGAATGAGAATGATATACCCCAGTCATCATAATAAAGGGTTTGATTCGAACTTCCTAGCACCTGAAGAAGGCTGGAGCGTACAACGGCTGAAACGTCGGAAACATGGCGCTAAAGATGAGGACAATAGTCCGAACAATGTAAATCGTAACCTTTTTATTGTTATAATCGTAACATACAGCCACTGCACTCCGGCTTTACTACTGTTGGGATTTATTTAAACGAGTTTTTATAAACTGATTCATTCTTCGTTTTGTTTTCTTTGTTACAATGTTTCGGCCGAAGTACACTTCTGCCTGTTTAGCGTTCTCAAATTTGTTACAACCTGAAATTTCCTAGGAAGGCGTAACTAGTAAGAATAATATCCCCGGTGAATTAAATTAAGGTTCTCTATAAACATTCCAAGTTACCGAATGCTATCGACACGTGACGAAGGCCAGAAACGTTATGATGAAAGCAAGCGAAATGAGTCAATTAACGAGAAAGACTTGGTAGTAACAAATTATGGAGAAAAATTTTTTTTAATTGATATTGCAAAGTATTCACAGAAGGGCACGTTTATAATTCCGCGATAACCACGATGTGCTTCCCCTCTCCACATGCAAAAATAAACTGGTCCACTCGCACCGGACGTTTACTGATGGTTCAGATCCGGATGTAAACAATATCTGCCGAAATGGACGAGTCCAATAATTCTTAAATTAAGGTTGGTGAAAGATGTTGAACTTGGCTGTAATTTTTGCTTCTTTGGTTATTTTTTTTTCTTTCATTCCGTCCGTCCAACTGTCCGTTCTTTCTTTCTTTCTTTCTTTCTTTCTTTCTTTCACCGTTCATTAAACCTAGTTTTTCTCACGTGTTTTTTTTTTCCTTTTCTGTTCGTCGTTATTCTGTTTTTTTTTTTCTTTCGGTCACTTATTCGTTGTAGCTTGTTTTGCTTATTTTTCTATTCTTTCTTTCATTCATTTCATCTTTTTTAATGTTATATTTTTCGCATTTTTTTATATTTGCTTTTTTTTCTTAATTTTGCTCATTCATCAGCTTCTTTCTTTCTTGCAATCTTTCATTATTTCCTTCTTTTTAAAAATCATATTTTCTCCCAATTTGTCTTTCTTTTTCTTTCTATATATATTTCTATATATTTTTTTCGTTGAATTTTTCCGCAATTCATTTATTATTTTTTAATTTGTTTTTTCACTTTTTCTGTTTTCTCTTTAATTCTTTTCTTTCTTTTACTGCCTCTGTTTTTCTCAACTTTCTTTCCCTTTCATATTTTTTTTATTCTTCTTTCTTCTTTATTTGTTTTTCCTTATCTCTAGAACTAGATTTTCCCTTCGTTTCGTTTTTCACCATTTCCTTCCATCTTTTTGTTCGACTTTCAATTCCTAACCTTTGCTTTTCTTTCAGATTTTTATTTTTACTGCTTCTTTCATATTTTTCCTTTGAAATTTCTTTTTCTCTCCAACTTTTCCCTGCTATATTTGACGTTTTCCTTTCGTCTTTTCTTCTAACCGAAACGAAGTCACACCGAAGTGGCAGTGGCAGACGCAACAGCAGTCAAAGCAAAGCAATCAGCAGGAGCAGCCGCGAGACTACATTGTCACGTGTCTGAAACACGTGATTAAGCTAAAAACCGAGACACTCTTCTTCTTTCCTTTTTTCTTTCTTTCACTTCCCCCGCCTTTCATTACCTACAAACCTTATTCTTTGCGACTTCCATTCGTCTTTCCTTTCTTTTTCACACTCCTCCTGATACACGCAAACGCACACACGAATATCAAAAATGGCAGACGAGAAAATAAATTTTCACGGTCGTCAGGGAGCGGCATTAGCGATGCTTCGCAGAAAGCCAGACGAATCAACACCTTTCTGAGACAGGAAAAACAAACAAAATCCGATGCAAGGAAATACAGAAAACAAACAAACATTGGCACATTTTATCCGTGAAAAGGGGAAAAAATCATCCAAGCTGTTGTTCGTACAAAAATGCAACGCAAGTTGAATTTTATGAACTGCAATATGTACAGAAAAATTAGAAAAAAGAAAAAAATATCACCTACAAAATATAGGTATGTGGTGATAAGGCTCGTCTGATAAAGACGTCAGTTTTTTCTTAGAAAAATCTCGTTGGAAACAAAGACAAGAATATTAAATGGCAGAACCATCTCCTCAAAGATGAATAAGAGACATGAAGCAACAGAAATGTGGTTATACAGAAGGATGATGAGGACTAGACTTTGAAGAAAATAGAAAGAAAAAAGAAAACTTATACTTAACATCAGGAAGAAGCAGTTGAAATTACTTGGGTACGTAATGAGAAAAGAGGGCTTGGAAAATTTGATACTTACAAGAAGGATTGTGGGAAAGAACAGAGGAAAGAAGCGCTTGACATACTTGATGGGTTTGAATAAATAGATAGCAGAACCAGGGATCGGGAGAAATAAAAAATAGTCAAAAGTTCTTAAGAGCTACAAGGGGCAGGAAAAAGTGGAAGGCCATGATCGCCTATGTCTTGAAGGAACACGGCATATAAACGAAGGACAAACAGAGAATGGAAACAGGGTAGAAACGTAGGCTTAACATCATTTTCTGGTGCATGCAACAGGGAAGAAGGGCTTGGAAAATCTGATACTCACAGGGCAGATTGAGAGACAGAGGAAAGCAATGGGTAACATACTTGATAGTCTTTAGTAAACGTATGGTAGAACAGGGTTTGGGAGAAATAACAAAAAAACAAAACAAAACAAACACTTATTAAAGAAGAACAGGAAGAAGTGGAGGGCAATGTTCGCTTACGAGAAGTAGATATTCCAAATTCAAAATCTGAATCCATGGTGTTCTTAATCCAGTGGGAGGAACCATTCCCTGATTGATCATGTCTTTAAATATGTAGCCATACTAACCAAGCTTGATAAATTGTGAGTTGGTGACTATCTAACCCAGTAGTTCGGATGAATGGTCGTTGATATTGATGGGTTAACCCGTTTATTTCATATTACGGGCAAGAAAGTCGCTTCTGTTTCCCATAGAACGTTTGGGTAATTATACAATCTAGAATAATGTTCACTCTGTTAAGTGCCATACGTTATACACCCTTCGGCAATCATGTCTCGAAAGAGACATGACTGACTGGGCAGAAAATTATCCCGCAGTAGGTTTCTGCGGTGATTGGTTGTCAGTCAATATGTCCTGTTATTTGACTCATAGCTAGAGGGGGAAGAGATATATTATATTATTAATTAGTAATTAGTGGGAGATCTGTTTATTACTTCATAACAATATAAAACTGATCCCCCATTTTAAGCCCAGTAGAAGCCTTAATCATGTTTCCAACTATTATATTCAGTCAGTTAAGTGCCATACGTGATACAAGCTTTGGGCGATCATGTCTCGAAAGAGAAATGACTGACTGGGCAGAAGATTATCCCGCAGTCGGTTGCCATTACATTCTTCGGTAGATTGGTTGCCAGCCAAGGCTATAGAACCCAATCTGTCCCCTTATTTGACTCATAGCTAGAGAGGGATGAAATATATTATGTTATTAAGTAGTAATTAGTGGGGGATCAGTTTATTAATATATAACAATATAAAACGGATCCCCCATTTTATGCCCAGAATAAACCTTAATCATATTTCCAACTATTATATTCTGTCAGTCAGTTAAGCGCCATACGTGATACACGCTTGGGCGATCATGTCTCGAAAGAAACATGACTGAGTGGGCAGAAGATTATCCCCGTAGTAGGTTGCTATTACTTTCTGAGGTAAACTGGTTGCCAGCCAAGGCTATAGAACCCAATCTGTCCTGTTATTTAACCCATAACTGAAGGAAAGGGCCGGATTAATACCTTTCTCAAGGGTATTTGCGCGTAAAAGAATGCAAGGAATTTAACTAGAATTCGAACTCGGCTCCCCGATTTCTCATTTTCACTGCACCACAACACACGTCCTAGTTCACTCTGTACAGGGCCCAAAAGCCACTCGAGGTGGAAGGTAATAGCGAAAGAGGTTCTGTTTATGGGGATATGTTGGGAAGATAATTGTTAAACGTAGACATGAACATGTTAAGATTGTAGTGATAGTGGAAGCATCCTCTTGGGAGTCGGTCCCACAAACAGCGGTTCGTGGGAAGTAGTTAATCGAGTGGAACTTAATCTGACTAATGGGTAGTTCACTATCACGTGCGTGGTATGTCCGCTCTTAACCGTGAGGTTTTGGGGTGGTAGCACCAAGGAGGCTTTTCCTGGAAACGGCTTTGTGTAAGCAGCGATATGCTTGCAAGGTTTCGTCTGTGAGTTATAGATTAGAAAATAATTAATTACCCAAAAGAAATTTGTTTATATTTCTGAGATGGGGTAGTATTTACACTATTTACATTAAGACTATTGTCTTCATCTTTGTTGCCATTTGTATGACGTTTCGGCCGTTGTATGCTCCGACCTTCTTCAGATGCTAGGAATTTTGAACCGAACCCTTTATTACAATCACTAGGGTATATCATTCCCATTCTTTGTGCAAAGCATCTTTTAGGAGTCATGCGTTATGTCCCTTTAACCGGACTCTCTAAGTTTTGGTATTCCTGACCTGTAATTTTGTAATTTGGACTCAATTTTTTTTTTTGCTGATCATCATACATTCAGCCTCCTTGCAGTTTAGGGTTAGTCCTTTCTTCTCGCTTTCTTTTACTACCTTCTGTAGAATGTTTTGTGGTTTTCGTTCCATCTTGCTATCGGCATTTTGTCATATGCATATCTTATATTGTTAAGATTCTGGTTAATATACACCGGTAGGACTTGTAGTACTACAGAAGGATGCTGAGGATACAATGGACTGAACACCTTAGCAATGACGACGTTTTGGAGAAGATGGACACATAAAGGAAACTGATACTTAATATCAGGAAAACACAGCTGAAGGTTTTGGGACATGTAATGAGGAAGGATGGTTTGGAGAATCTGATGCTCACAGGACGGATAGAGAGGAATAGAGACAAGGGAAAGCAACGCACAACATACCTAATGGCCTTAAGCATATGAATGGTGGTGCGGGAATTGAGTGGAATAACAAAAGGGATATTAAGAGCGACAAAGGATGGGTGAATATGAAGGGCGATGATCGCCTACACGGCATATAGAAGAAGAAGAAGAAGAAGAAGAAGAAGAAGAAGAATGTATAGGATGAATAGATCCGGTGAGAAGACACATCTTTGCCTTATACCATTTTCTATATTTGTATATCTGCTGAACTCATTCTCTGTATCTGTAGTTCTTAAAACGCTTTGAAAAAACTAAATGCACATTTATTCATCCAGCAGTTACAACATACTCCCAAAAATTTGGTTCAAAAGCACCGTGCATTGTCAATATGAAAATATTGTTCTCCACGACTAGGCAAGGCCACATACAATAAGAACAACACAGAAAAACTGTTGGGAACACGGTTAGTCTGCTCTACCGCGACCTGCTATACTAACCCGGCCATACACTGTCGAATAAAGACGACAAAACTGTAAAATAAAAAAGGAAAAATGTCTAAAAAGAAAGCTAGCTTCTCATTAAAATGAAGTACTCCAATCCTAGATTGCCTAGGCCGAGCAACAAAAAAAAAAAAAAAAAGAAATGCTTACCAACGTTAAATCCTATGAAAGGACGGCTCTCATCGTAACTCAAGTTTCACGCACACGGGATGTTCAGGCGACTTGACCGGAAATGAAAGAAGAGAGGGTGGTGATTTTGAGGACCTTAGATGACACGCCAGGATTTGTTATTGGAGGCCACAACTTGAACAACATAAGGTATGTATGTTGTATATCAATAAACAACAAACACGCATATATATAACAATATGAGTTATATTTTTAGAATATGGAACAGAGAGTGAGAGAGCGCGCCTCTAATGGGTTGACGGGAGTGTCTCTCTTCACCGGCCGATCTCTGTCTACTGTCTGGTGAATCCGTGCGCCGAGGTCTTTTTATAATCTCCAAACCGGGACTTTTTCTTCCGGTTTTTGCCTCGCCCACGCACGCCCACGTAATTCTCAGAGACACCTGTTCTGTTTGCCTCTGTAGCCATTTCCGCTACTGCCGGAAATAAGGTCAAACAAACATCCGTTCCTTTCAACGACCGGAAACACCCCCGCTTGCATCAGCCTTCTTCGGGTGGGGCCAGATTGTTATATTACATGTAGACGATACAGTGATGATTGCAGACACGGAAAGGAAACTACAAAACCTTCTACAGAAGATATAGGTGGAGAGTGACAAAAAAGGACTACAAATAAACTTTAAGAAAACTGAATGCATGGTCATCAGCAAAAGGTGCAACCCAAAATCCTAAATACAGGTGGGGGATACCAGAATCAAGCAAGTACAAAAATTTAAATACCTAGGAAGTGTTCTAACAGAAGACCGAAAGTGCGACACAGAGATCCAAAGGCGAATTGGCATGGCGAAGGAAGCATTCCAGAAATTGAGTAAAGTATTAAGAAACAGGACAATTTCGCTAGAAACTAGGAAGAGACTACTGGATTGCTATGTGATGTCAGTTCTTCAATACGGCTGTGAATGCTGGACAATATCATCGAAAATGAGGACAAAATTTGGAGCAGCGGAAATGTTGTTCTACAGAAGGATACTGCGGATATCAACGATGAGGTGTTGGAAAGAATGGCAACAAAAAGGAAATTAATACTGAGCATCAGGAAGAGACAACTGAAGTTCCTGGGACATGCAATAAGGAAGGAGAGCTTGGAGAACCTGATACTGACTGGCCAGACAGAAGGAAAAAGGGACAGAGGAAGGCAGCGGATAACATATTTGCAGGTGGATGACGGAACGGGAGTTGCGAGGTGTAACAAGAGCAAGCATACTAAGAGCCACAAGGGATAGGGAGACGTGGAGAACCATGATCGCCTACGTCCTGAAGGAACAGGGCACATTGAAGAAGAAGAAGAAGTATGATCCATTGGAAAAATGGTGATATATCATTAAAAGTAATAACTTGATAACTAAAAACTATGTTAAGCAAATATCTCTAGTAAGTAATAAAATTCCTGCAGGTAATGTCAAAACAGTAGCAATATCAATTAATTAACAATGAAAGACTGATGAAGGTTATGTAATATTAAAGAGTCATTTTAAAATAGTAAAAAAGTTTTTCTTCTATGTGCCCTGCCCTTTCAGGATGTAAGCGATCATGGCTTTCCACGTGTCCCTATCCCTGGTGGCTCTTAGCACGCCATGTTACACCATGCAACCCTCGTTCCATCATCCACCTGATTAGGTCCTTCAAATACGTTATCCGTTGCTTTCCCCTGTCTCTTTTCCCCTCTATCTGGCCTGTTAGTATCTGGTTCGCCAAGCCATCTTTTCTCATTGCATGTCTCAGGAACTTCAGCTGTCTCTTCTTGATGCTCAATATTAATTTCCTTCACGTTTCCATCATTTCCAAAACCTCATCATTGTTCACATGCTCGATCCATGATATTCGCAGCATCCTTCTGTAGAACCACATTTCAGTTGCTTCAAGTCTTTTCTTCATCTTTGATGATATTGTCCAACATTCACTGCCGTATTGAAGAACTGACATCACATAGCAATCCAGTACTCTCTTCCTAGTTTCTAGCGAAATTGTCCTGTTTCTTAATACTTTACTCAACTTCTGGAATGCTTCCTTCGCCATGCCAATTCGCCTTCAGATCTCTGTGTCACACATTCCGTCTTCTGTTATAAGACTTCCCAGGTATTTGAATTTTTGTACCTGATTTTAGTATCCTCGACCTGTATTTGGCATATTGGGCTGCCCTTTTTACTGATGACCATTCATTCGGCTTTCTTGCAATTTATTTGTAGTCCTTTCTTGTCACTCTCTTCAGCTACCTTCTGTCTTGTAGTTTCCTTTCTGTGTCTGCTATCAGCACTATCATTTGCGTAGCTTAGGTTGTTTAAATTGTGGCCTCCGATGACGAATCCTGGCATAACTTCTAGGGTTCTCAAAAAAATTCTCCCTGTACAAGATGAACAGATCTGGTGAAAAGACACATCCTTGTCTTACGCCCTTTTCTATCTATGTATACAAGCGGTTTGCTGCCAGTAAAGATTTATGATTACTCTTAAGTTTTTCCCAAATATGTCAAGGCTGCCGAGCATCTCCATCAATTCTTTGTGGCGTATTTTGTCAAACGCCTTTGCATAATCAATAAAGCACAGGTATAAGTCCTTCTTCATTTGTATAGCCTTTTCAGAGAGCATCCTAATCATAAAAATTTATGCTGTAACTCTAGGTTACTGCGTGAGTCATCACTAAATCGGAGGTTGGGAATAATAGTAAATTAACAGGTATAAGACTCACACGTTGCGTAAACTAAGTACACTTCTCGTGAACTGCTAGTCAGTATAATTATTCTGTATTTATCTGCCTCTCTACATAGGCGGGATGCGGTACAAGGCCATTTCAAAGTGAGATCTCGGAGCCTTTAATCTCTGCCAAAAATATCCCGTTAATCCTGCACATGGCCTGGTTAGGGCTGCAGTCGATTTTCCCAAGACGAGGCTCTACCTTTCGGCGGGGCCTCGTCTGGGTTCCTACTGCCTGTAGGCAGTGAGGAAACAGAGAGCGACGACCGCTAGTCAGTAGAATCACTCTCTTTACTCCAATAGTGTCCACGTATTTAAGAGGATATGAACATTGCATTCGAGTATATAGGTAGTTATACAACACTATATATAATCCATTTCAAATCTATCCGTTGAATACTGTTGGAAGTTTTTCCCATCCTGCACATATACTACCGGCCATAATTATGAGACGACCCCAGTGTTTTAAATAAATGATGTATTTCATACTATTTTTTTAAGTATTTATTGCTAAGTGAATAATTGTAAATGAAAATAGAATGGTTCATTTGTTAATACTGCACAATAACATGTGCATCAAATGAATTTATAAATATTTGATAATTACCTATATTGGAGTTTCATCAATGAAAGAATGAAGAACATTTTGGGGGATTCGGACGAGTTCATCTTTGCTTCCTTGCTTGTAAAATTTTGTAAAGTAATAATAACAAAAGAACCCTTTTTTTCATTTCGAATGATTCACTTGACAATAAATACTAAAAATAGTATGAAATACATCATTTCTTTTAAAAAAACTGGGGTGGCCCAATAATTATGGCTGGTAGTATATATATATCTATCATCAGTCCGTGCATTGCATACTGCTGTCATGTCTGGTCGGGTGCCCCTGCTATTTCCCTAGAGGTCCTTGACAAAATCCAACGGAGAATCTGTAATGTGATAGATCCCGACTTGGCAGCTCGGATACAGTCAATTTCTCACCGGCGCAATGTGGCTTCCCTGTGTCTCTTCTACAAATACTTTCACGGCTTCTGCTCCGATGAACTTAGCTCACTGGTACCCCCCTATGAATTTACTTGAGACACAAGATTAGCAACCAGGTCCCACCGTTTTACTGTGAAACCAATAAATTGTAAACGCAAATTCTACTCCAGCAGCTTCTTTTCTCGCACTTGCCGCCTGTGGAATGTCCTTCCGCTTACTTGCTTCCCCGACAGCTACAATCCCCAATAATTTAAATGTAAAGTCAATCGTCATCTCCTATCTCACTAACCTGCATCCTCTCTCTCATGCTCCTTTCTCCGTCCACTCCACTATCATCAGTCTTCTCGGCCTTCTCTTATCCACTTCCTGACACCCCTATAACCTGTCACTTTTTTCATGACTTTTCTTCTTGGTAACACTCTGCACACCAGTGGTAGTAAACTGCATTGCTTAGGGTAATATGATTATAAAAAAATATCTGGTCGGGTGTTTCTGTTATTCATCTCTAGGTTCTTGACAAAAATCCAAAGAGATCTGCAATGTAATCGGTTTTTACTTGGAATTCATTCACTTTCTCACTGATGTGATGTGGCTTCCCTCTGTCTTTTCTACGAATTTTTAATCAATTCACCCCAAGCAAAGCAATAATGTCACTAAGACGTAAGAAGGCAATTGTGGGAGTATTATAAGACTTCGGTGATGTGATAAGAAAGGACAATAAAATAACAGGATCCAATAAGACGTTGTTGCTGAAGCAGCGTTTAAATTTCTGAACATTGCAGGCGGAAGAGAAGCAAGAAACCGGAAGTGAAAACAATTTTTGCAAATTATGTTGAATAGAATCAATGAACAAAATGCAATTTTACTCCACTCTTTGAAGAATATAATTGATAGAAAGAAGAACGGAAATTATTTATAACCCAATAAAATCAAAACGATAAAACAGAAAATGATAAGCAGTTGAATGATATCGACTATGATTAAAATTTGGATATATCAGACGACAACGAAGAATCAGCCTAGTAGATTCAGATTAAAAAAATGGTTGCGTTGAGTAGTTTTCAACAAGACAGGCTCTTATCGAGTGTAACAATTTCAATCCTTATTGGGAGGAAAGTAATTTATATTTCAGGAAAAAGACAAGCTAGAGACAAATGAGAAATTCGTCGGAAATGAAGACAATGACAGGCGTGAAATTATGTTAGATCTTTGTAATTAGTTCTTTCTTTCTTTCTTTCTTTCTTTCTTTCTTTCTTTGTTCATATTTATCTTAGTTTGTTCATCTATCTATCTATCTATCTATCTATCTATCTATCTATCTATCTATCTATCTATCTCATTCTCATACCTATCTGTCTCTCATTCTCTTCATATCTATCTATCTATCTATCTATCTATCTATCTATCTATCTATCTATCTATCTCATTCTCATACCTATCTGTCTCTCATTCACTTCATATCTATCTATCTATCTATCTATCTATCTATCTATCTATCTATCTATCTATCTATCTAATTCTAATTCTATCATATCTATCTATCTATCTATCTATCTATCTATCTATCTATCTATCTATCTATCTATCTATCAGCTATTGCTTGTTCATCGGTAGAAACATATTTTTTACAAAACCTTACCCCATGACGATTATGTCTATACTATTCCCAGTCTTGCCCATCCATCTTCTCCTGGGTCATTTTCTACTGTAATTGCTACTGTGTATCAATTAAGCAACCTTTCGCTTCATCTGTTATCCTTTTTTAGTGGTGAGTGGATATCGGCTCGGAACGAAAAATCGGGGAGACGAGTTCGAATTCCAGTTGAATTCATTGCATTCACTTACGCGCAAATACCCTTGGGAAAGGTATTAATCCATCTATTCCTTCCAGTTATGAGTTAAATAACAGGAAAGATTGGGTTCTATAGCCTTGGCTGGCAACCAGTCTATCGCAGAAAGCACTGGCAACCTACTGAGGGATAATCTTCTGCCCAGTCAGTCATGTCTCTTTCGAGACATGATCGCCTAAGCGTGTTTCACGTATGGCACTTAACTGACTGACTGAATATAATAGTTGGAAATATGATTAAGGCCTCTACTGGGCATAAAATGGAGGATCAGTTTTATATTGTTATGAAATAATAAACTGATCCCCCATTAATTACTACATAATAATATAATATATCTCTTCCTCCTCTAGCTATGAGTCAAATAGCAGGACAGATTGTGTTCTATAGCCTTGGCTGGCAACCAGTGTACCGCAGAAAGCAATGGCAACCTACTGCGTGATAATCTTCTGCCCAGTCAGTCATGTCTCTTTCGAGACATGATCGCCCAAGCGTGTTTCACGTGTGGCACTTAACTGACTGACTTCCTGTCTACCTCCATTTCTTGCCGCTTAACATCTGTATTGATTTGTTTTTTTTTGTTTTTTTACGGCTTACCAAAGTTTTGATGCTTATCAAAATATCGATATTTTCTGGCTTTAAAATATTTTTAGATTGTAAGTACATTTGAAAGAGATAATAATAATTGACTGTTGCCAGATCAGGAATAGAGCGTGTGACTCTTTGTCTGGAACCGACTAGTAACAGTCTGTTTCTAGCTTGAAAGCAATCTACATTCTATATATATATATATATATATATATATATATATATATATACTAGCAGTATAGCCCGGCGTTGCTCGGGTCTAATGAAAGCTTTAAAACTAATCCGTGGTCCTGGAGCTCAGACTCAGCCTAAAGAATATTTGTGTGAAGTTTGGTGAGAATCGGATACAAATTGTGGCTTTGTATAAAGGATAATAAACAAACAGATAAACAGACACACACACAAACATCTTGCCTTTTATATGTATATGTATATATATATATATATATATATTATCGATATTCTGCACTATGTAAGAACTGCAACCTTGAAACTTCTGAATATCGTTTCTTATCTCTTTGTCTATGAGTGTATCAAATTTGATTAAAATCGGACAACTTCTATAACTTGATTGTTTAGATTATCGATTTTCGATATTTATCGGTGGTACCTCGACACAAAATCTAGCTAAGAACACTCACAGACGCTTATAGTACAACTGTGTAAATTTTCAAGAAAATCGGTTCAGCCGTTTTGGAGTCTATAGGTAACGGATACACACACACACACACACACACACACACACACACACACACACACACACAAAGACAAAGACAAAGTTTCATTTATAAATAAGTTTAGATAGATATTATGGACTCTCCCGTCGATTTTGACGTATGAGTGTCTAACTCAGTTAGACAACCACACAAAGAATTGTTTAAAGTGGTGAAGGCTTGTGTAGCACCATTCACACTTTTTGGAACTGCTGATAACAAACAATCGGTGCAGAAGTCCGCCACGGATCGCATGAACAGCAGACCTCAGTTATTTAACCTATAAGTGGAGGGAAGGGAAGGATTAATACCTTTCCCAAGGGTGCCAGTACGTAAGTGAATGCAGAGTGCTCGACTGGAATTGGAACTCGGCTCACCGATTTCCCTTTCCAAGCCGACATCAACCGCACCACAACGCACATCCGTCCATAAACGCTTACAGCATCTGGTATTCCCAAGCGATCACCCATCTAAGTACTGACCAGGCTCAACGTAGCTTAACTTCGGTGATTGAGCGGGAACTGGTATATATATATATATATATATATATATATATATATATATATATATATAATGAACTCTCCAGTCGGATTCGACGTATGGGAATCTGGCATCCAAATTGCTTCAGATATGAGACCAAGGTAAACCCCCAGAAGGCCCACACGAATGATTTGATTAAAGTGGTGAAGGTGTGTACAGAACCATACACACTTTTCGGGACTGTTGATACACTCAGTCGGTGCTGATAAATGCCACAGATGAAGAAGACATTAGACTTAAAGCTTTTTTAATTATCCCGCAGTAGGTTGCCAACCTGTTCTGCGGTAGACTGGTTGCCAGCCAAAGCTACAGAATCCAATATGTCCTGTTATTTAACCCATAACTGGAGGAAAAAACGGATTATTACCTTTCCCAAGGATATTAGCGCGTAAGTGAATGCCGGGCATTCAACTGGAATTCGAACTCTGCTCTCTGATTTCTCGTTCCGAGCTGATATCCACTGCACCACAACCGTCAAGAAACGCTTACCGCACCAGATATAACCATCTGCATGCAAGCATGTTTCGCTGTGCCACTAGATTACACGTTGGCTTTAGGCCGGGATTGAATCTCGACTAGACTGATTTGTCATCAGTCGGAGATCTTACCCCTAAGCACAAAAAGTTTGTCATTTTAACTGAGCAGGTTCATGCCGTCTTTGAAGTTTCTTGAGGACGCCGTTATGATGTCAGGACTGATCTATCGATTTTTCTTTTTATAGTCATATCACCCCGAGTAAGGAATTTTATTGCCACTGTTTTGCAGGGTTTTTTTTTATAAGAGTAAAGTTATGAGAAAAAAGGACAACTTAGGAGGTGTCAGGAAGTGGGTGAGAATATTGATGAGAGTGGAGTGGATGGAGAAAGGAGCATGAGAGGGGATGCAGGTTAGTGAGATAGGAGATGGCTATTGACTTTACATTTAAATTCTTGCAGATTGTAACTGTCAGGGAAGCAAGTAAACGGAAGAAAAGTTATGAGATAGAGTGACCGGTTATAAGTGCGTAAGAGAAGGATGAGAATACGGATGAGAGTGGAATGGATGGAGAAAGGAGCATGAGAGAGAAGTTAGTGAGATAGGAGATGACTATTGATTTTGCATCTATCTATCTATCTATCTATCTATCTATCTATCTATCTATCTATCTATCTCGGACTTTTCATACCTATCTATTCTTTTTTTTATAATCATATCGCCCCAAGCAAGCATTTTACAGCCACTGTTTTGCAGGGGGTTACATACGAGGGAAGTTATGAGAAACAGTGACAGGTTATAGGGGGTGTCAGGAAATGGGTAAGAGAAGGATGAGAATACTGATGAGAGTGGAGTGGACGGAGAAAGAAGCATGAGAGAGAGGGGATGCAGGTTAGTGAGATAGGAGATGGCTATTGACTTTACATTTAAATTCTTGGAGATTGTAACTGTCAGGGAAGCAAGTAAACGGAAGAAAAGTTATGAGATAGAGTGACCGGTTATAAGAGTGTCATGAAGTGGGTAAGAGAAGGATGAGAATACTGACGAGAGTGGAGTGGATGGAGAAAGGAGCATGAGAGAGGATGCAGGTTAGTGAGATAGGAGATGGCTATTGACTTTACATTTAAATTCTTGGAGATTATAGCTGCCGGGAAAGCAAGTAAATGCAAGGGAACTCCACAGGTGGGAAATGCGAGAAAAGAAGCTGTAGGAGTAGAATTTGCGTTTACATTTTATTGGTTTCACAGTAAAAGGGTGGTACCTAGTTGCTAATCTTGTGGCTCGAGTAAATTTATTTATAGGGGTCACCAGTGAGCTAAGTTCATCGGAGCAGAAGCCGTGAAAGTATTTGTAGAAGAGACACAGGGAAGCCATATTGCACCTGTGAGAAAGTGACTGTATCTGAGCTGCTAAGTCGGGATCTATCACATTACAGATTCTCTGTTGGATTTTGTCAAGGACCCCTAGGTGGATAGCAGGAGCACCCGGCCAGATATAGCAGCAGTATTCAATGTAAGGGCAGATGGTAGATTTATATACGTGCAGGAGTGTTTATATCTATCTATATGAGTTGAATATATGGGTCAGAATCCGACAAGATGATAAAATAAAAAAAGAACCAGTAGGAAACGCATCTCAATCTAACATGTTTCACTTTTATTAAAGCTTACAAAAAAAACAAACAAAGAAACAAACAAACAAAGAGGCAGTATATGTTATGATTTGGGGTTAGTGCTTATTCCTCACATACGTGTCACGTGTATTAAAGTAAAAACTAATTTAAAAAGATGTGCAAGGAATATTTTGGACGGTAAAGTGTATTTGTATCTGTGAAGATGAATTTGTCTGTCTAGGTAAATGTTGGACGGTAACGTTTGTTAATATATGCGTATATGTATGTGTGTATGAGAAATACTGTTGTTGCTTCTGTGTGGGTCACTGAAGCGCAGCTAAATATGCCAAACTTGTTTTGTTTTTATGCGTCATTAAAGTATTGTTTATGTGTTATTTGAAAATGAAATTTGAATTATTTCATTATTTATGTATTAAGTAGGCCTAAGTTAGATTCATGACTCATGAAGAATGGATCAGTAGAAAAATGGTGAAGTAATGTAACGCTTTAAGCGTGTGTTTATAACTGTTAGTAACGCTACTTAAATACGTAAAGTTATGCTTTATATGGATAGTAGGTCAAGATAACAGTTAACCCAATGCTTCAACAAGCTAAGATTGTTGGGATCGTGGAAACATCCTCTTGGGAGTCGGTTCCACAGAGCTGTAGTTCGTGGGAAGAAGCTGCCCGAATGGAATAATAATTGCTTACATAGTAGATGGTTAGAGAGTAAGAGGCAGTTTATGACGATAGGAGGGGAAGAGAACGCTTAATCCTAGATTTGAACAGTTTAAAATTGAAGTGATCGAGGAAACATCCTCTTGGGAGTCGGTTCCGCAGAACTGTAGTTCGCGGGAAGAAGCTGCCCGAATGGAATAATAATTGCTTACATAGTAGATGGTTAGAGAGTAAGAGGCAGTTTATGACGATAGGAGGGGAAGAGAACGCTTAATCCTAGATTTGAACAGTTTAAAATTGAAGTGGTAGAGGAAACATCCTCTTGGGAGTCGGTTCCACAGAACAATGTTTAGTGGGAGAACCTGCTATAGTGGAATAATAATTGCCTACATAGTAGATGGTTACAGAGTAAGAGGCAGTTTATGAGAATACGAGGAGAAGAAAATTGTCAACCCTAGACTTGAACAGGTTAAGATTGATCGGGGAAACATCCTTTTGCGAGTCGGTTCCATAGAGAAGTGGCTGGCGGAAAAAAGCTTCTCGAGTGAAATAATAATTGCTTACATCGTAGATAGAGTAAAATAATTACTATTAGATCTTTACAGAGTAAGTGGTAGTTTATGAGGATAAGAGGTGAAGATAACGACTAACATTACACTAGCGGTTGTAGGAGCATTATTGACGTTCGCTTTTGTGGTGGTTACTGCCGCAAAAGTGGTGTTGGCGGTTGCTAGTGTAAATATACTGATGATGGCGCTTGTGGGCTAGACGAAGTGGTCTGGTGATGTCGTTGTTGCAATGGCAGAAAGTGCTTTTTACAAATACGCGGTGAGTGGAAGTTGGAATCGATAAACATCTTTTTTTATTTTCTTTTTCTGATCGAAAACCCAAGTGACTCATTTTTTCCCTTGCATGCTGTTCGACTGTTATCAAAACAATCACCACCCAAATGACCAATGTCCATCGGAATATGGCAACAATAAATATCGATTTCATTCAGGGTGAAGCGACACCTGTCGGCGAAAGAAAAATATAGTCCCGATTGATATTCGTTAAAATGTTTTCGGATTTGATGATAAAGACAATATTTTGTTTTCTCCATTGTACAAATATCTCCAACAACAGAAGTGCATTGGTAGGTATATCGGTAGCGGCAGTAATAAGATAATTTTCACTCGAAACACTTTTGTTACTAGAAATAATAATTGTGGTAGTAGTCGTAGTGGTAGAACCTGAGGCAACAGAAGGATGATGAGTAAACTACGCCACAAAGTTCTGTTGAAAAGGTTAAGCAACCTGGAAACATTTGGAAAGAACATTAGAATAATGAAGAAATTTTAATGGCAGCAAAAAATGTTTGTCGAAGCATGAGATGCAGATTTCAAAGCTGTGTAAATTTTGATAGACAACAGTTTGAGCACCCGTGTTGATAAAAATTTAAGCATTTTTGTATTATTGTATGCAATAAAATTTAATTGTCAGTGTAATAATTGTATTGGTAAATATAATTGTATACACAATCTCATAATAAAAGTTATGATTTACTATCTTCTTTTGGACCACACTATATATATATATATATATATATATATATATATATATATATATATATAATTGTCAATGTAATAAGTGTATTAGTAAATGTAATTGCATATGTGTTGGGGAGTTGTAGCGAAACTTTGCCGCAAAGTTGTAGTGACCGGTTTGGTCGGAATTAAGACAAGAAACAGGAAGGTAGGTTCATAACAGTGTATTAGTTTAACAAGAAACAAGATATTCAAAGGAAGTGTTAATAATAAGCAACTAGAAATAAGTAAGTCCGAAGGTATTATTACGCTGCTTATTGCCTGACTAGTAACTGTCGTTAACTGCTCTCGTTAACTGCTTTTGTTAACTGCTCTTCGGAAGTCATGCAGATAATTACATATAACAAGAAGAAGAGTTCATTCATCGTAGAAGGGCACCGTAACATTACGTAATCTCAAAATAAATGCTACCATTTACTGCTCACCTACTTTTGGACCACACTGTATATATAATTTAGTTTTATGGTAAAAAAAACCCCTGAAAGAATCAGTAAAACAAAGACGCCGGAGCAAGAAACGTGATATTGTTAGGGCGCCGCTCCTATTTGACTACAAATGGACTGTTCCCATAGCTATATATAGCAATGGTGGATTCTCTACAAGGGAGTCGTCGCGAGTCACTAGACTGACGACTCTACGACACTGTCAGCTCTCTGCCTTCTGGTAGAGGGCGCTCTCTGCTTCCGAGCAGAGAGCAATAACCCAGTCGTGGTTCCGCCGAAGGGTAGAACCACGACTGGGCAAAAATAGACAGACATTTTTTGGCCCGGCTATATGGCCGGGAATACCCACTATTAAATGACCATGTGTCACATCCAGCCTTGCGTGGGAAGGCTAGTAAATACAGTCGTAGAGAGTCACTAGACTGACGACTCTACGACACTGTCAGTTCTCTGCCTCGGGTAGAGGGCGCTCTCTGCTTCCGAGCAGAGAGCAATAACCCAGTCGTGGTTCCGCCGAAGGGTAGAACCACGACTGGGCAAAAATAGACAGACATTTTTTGGCCCGGCTATATGGCCGGGAATACCCACTATTAAATGACCATGTGTCACATCCAGCCTTGCGTGGGAAGGCTAGTAAATACAGTCGTAGAGAGTCACTTGAGAGTCTCTAATGAGTTACTGAAGAGTCAGTGCGAGTCAGTGAAGAGTTAGTCACACTTCCGGTGGCGTACCGGAAGTAATCACGTATACACACGTTTTACGACGGATTGGACTCTTGTATCTTTCTATTGTAAATATTACTAATCACTTCTGTACATACTAACCGTCTTTCCGCGGAATACAACTTATATTCTGATTCTGTTGTTGAGTTATTCATTTATACTTGACGACATAATAGATATTTAAACTAAGAGTGTTATCAGAAATAGCAATACAATTACAGAAAAAAAAAGTGTACCTGTGTTTTACAGATTATACTAAGGCGTTCGACAAAGTACGCCACAAAGATCTTTTAGTGTTTCTAAAAACCTTGACATCTTCAGGAAAGACATTAGAATAATCAAGAATCTATAGTGCCAACAAACCGCTTGCAGATATACACAAATAGGAGTTTAAGACAAGGATGTGTCGTCTCACCGGACTTATTCAATCTATGCAACGAGGCTATTTTGAGAGAAGTAGATGTTCTCTCAGGGTTCATAAAATATACAAATGATAGCAGATACAGAAAGAAAACTAAAAAAAGGATTCACAGAATGAACTGAAAAAAATCAAAGAGAAAGGACTAAGCATCAACTGCAAGAAGACTGATTGGATGGTCGTTAGCAAAAGGAAATCCCAAAATGCAAAAGTACAAATCGAAAATACCAAAATCAACCAAACGCAAAAATTTAATGTTTGAAAAGTATTCTGACAGGACGAAATATGCGACACTGAAATCCGAAGACGTATTTGGACGGATAAAGAAGCATTCAAAAAGCTAAGCAAAGTATTAAGAGAGAGAAAAATCTTTGCTAGAAACAAGGAAAAGAGTATTGAACTGCTATGTGATACCTGTTTTTCTGTATATCAGTAAATGCTGCACAATTTCCTGAAAGATGAAGAAAGGACTTGAAGCAAAAGAATACTGAAGATTGAAAGGGGAGCCACGACGAGATTTTAGAGAAAATGGAATACTTGATTACTTTATGAGCGTGAGTAAATAGATTGTAGAACAGAGCAAACCCTGAATATATATATATATATATATTTTTTTTTCTGAGAAAAACGCTCGTTGATAACACGTACATACTTAAACAAGAAAATAATAAACAGAAACTAAAAATCCTGGAAGCAATCTACATTAAACAATTTAAACCTGGTTTGAATACAATCAATTTTGATATTTCCAATAACGCACTCAAATGCCTGTAATCAGACCAAGGACCACAACGCCACTATTTTGTCACTGTCTTCGGCCATCGGTAGGGATGGACTTATATTTTCAATTTAATTCTCTTTATTGTTAATAACTTAAATGTTCTATGTTTACTGTGTGTTAATATTTATTCTTTGATAATGGCTTATGTGAGCCGAAAGCTTAGACCCGATAAAAAAATCAACAATTACTGTGATTTTTTGTTGCCTTTCAACGATATCATCATCAAGTATATCAGACGGTATGAACGGATCCTACACAAAATATAGACAAAACTTGTCTATATTATTCAATGAAACCTGCATTAATGAAAAATGCTGCCAAAATACACACAATTAAAATATATATATATATATATATATATATATATATATATATATACGCACGCTTATGGCTTAGGGGTTAGCGACTCCGACCGACACCATAATTGGTTGAGTTTCAATCCCGGGCAGACTGATGAGCTGGGATACAGCGAAACAGGCTTGTATGTAGATGACGAATATATTATGCTCTCATTACGATTGAGCTCTCCAGAGAGGAAAATTTTAACAAAACAGTTACCACTTCCACCATTCATGTATTACTCTTCAGCAATGAATTGAGTTTTTTCGGTGATTGGCGTGTGTAGACACCACTTTACAACACGTTAAAATTTCCCTTCTCCGATTCCATACGCCTATGGCTTAGGGGTTAGCGACTCCGACTAACACCAACTTGGTTGAATTTCGATCCCGGCCAGAAGCATGTGGATGGCTAGCCACACTGATGAGCTTTCCGCTGGCTTTTACACACGCATGTACCCGTCAAATTGATTCGTATACCTTTGGAAATACTCCCACACGGTGTCGAATGGTTTCGCAATTTGTGTTTGTTTTGGCGCGAGAAACGCGCCACCATATTTTGTAAAAGTGCTTTTGAATTCTATGTTAGGTTACACATTTAACAGTAAACTTTAAAATAAGTAACTCAAAAGTAGAATTTGCGCACATAGGTTTATATAGACTGTTGCCGTTGTTTTGGTGTAAGGAACCCGCCCCCAAAATCTGTAAAAATATTTTTGATATACCATATATATATATATATATATATATATATATATATATATATATATATATATTTCATTTCTAAAAGACTTATTATGCGACCTAGGTTTCTTCAAGCAATTTGCAATAACTGATATTGCCATTTTTTTTAAAAAACGCTCCCATAACGGGTAATTTTTGAACGCTCGCGTCATGGGATCAACCAAAGATACTTTTAAGACCAAATGGTTCAATCACAGTACTACATTTAAAATAGAAAACTTAAAAAATTGTACAAAATTAGCTAATCACGTACGGAAATTGAAATTGAAATATGGAAAAGACCCAGACATAAAGTGGAGTATAGTGAAAACAGCCAAGCCTTACAATCTTGGTAAAATATGTAGACTGTACCAGGAAAAAAGTTAGCTATTATGTTATTCCCAAACAAAAAGGAATTATTAAATGAAAGAACAAAAATTATGACTAAGTGTAACCATACCATAAAATACCTATTAGGTTCATACAACCATGGATGAAAATGTTATAATTTCTTTTAATTTTGAAAATTGCGCGTTCAAAAAATTCCCGTTACGTGAGCGTTCTTTAAAAAAACGGTAAAATCAGTTATTGCAAATCGAAGACACCACATGGTAGAAAACTAGGTCGCGTAATAACTCGTTTACAAATGAACAAAAAAAAAATTCATGTTCTACAATATAACTGAATTGAAAACCTTTTAATACAATTGTGTACCGGTCTAATTTTATTATGACCCAAAACTAAGTAATTGTATATATATATTACTCATCTACACGCAAGCCTGTTTCGTTGTATTACAGCTCATTAGTGGGGCTAGACACATCCACTAGTTTCTAGCCTGAATCGAAACTCGATCGATTTGGTATCAGCCGGAGTCGCCACACCCAAAGCCATAGGCGCATGAAATGTGAGAAGTGAAATTTGAACGTACTGCATAATATATATATATATATATATATATATATATATATATATATATGTGTGTGTGTGTGTGTGTGTGTGTGGGTGTGTGTGTGTGTGTGAAAAGCGTATGTATATAATTACAAATATCAATATATCTATGCAATTTTTTTTTTTTTTTAATCATATTACCCCAAGCAAGGCGGTAACGCCACTGAAGCGCAGGGGGCTACTTAAGAGTTAAAACATTGAAAAAGAGAAAGCCGGAAACCACATCCTAAACAGGCAAAAAGGGATGAGCCTCTTCACCTGTTCAATAGACATGGGTGGAGTGTGAACTGGGCGATAGTTGTTATATATATTATATTATTTATGTATGCGTGGTACTTATTTGAAAGCGCTCGATATCAGTAAGAGAGCTGACGTATTCATATAGATAGGTGTGAGTTTGTAACCCTGGGTTTAACGCTCTTTGCCTGACGATCGCAAGGGCGTGAATCCCAGGGTTACAAACTCACACTTATCTATCTATCTATCTATCTATCTATCTATCTATCTATCTATCTATCTATCTATCTATCTATCTCATTCTGTTCATTATCTATCTATCTATCTATCTATCTATCTATCTATCTATCTATCTATCTATCTATCTTTCTCAGTCTGTTCATTATCTATCTATCTATCTATCTATCTATCTATCTATCTATCTATCTATCTCAGTCTGTTCATTATCTATCTATCTATCTATCTATCTATCTATCTATCTATCTATCTATCTATCTCATTCTGTTCATTATCTATCTATCTATCTATCTATCTATCTATCTATCTATCTATCTCAGTCTGTTCATTATCTATCTATCTATCTATCTATCTATCTATCTATCTCATTCAGTCTGTTAATATCTATCTATCTATCTATCTATCTATCGATCTATCTATCTATCTATCTATACAAAATTAGCAATTTTGTTTCGTCAATTCGTATGAAGTTGAATATATATATATATATATATATATATATATATATATGTATTTATGTGTGTGTGTGTGTGTGTGTGTGTGTGTGTGTGTGTCTGTGTATGTGACAAAATATAGTATTCAAGTATGTTATATATTGAAATCTTTCTTAGGACTTGTAAATTTCTTCAGACGATATCTAGATCTATACCCTGAATTGACAGAATTTTTGCTGCATTAATAAAACAGAACAGGGAATTTATTTGGACAAAAATATAACTAAATAAATAAATAAACCAAGAGGCATTGGAAAATTTAAAAGATCTTCTGGCAAAGAAGGCATTTGTAAAAACATTCGACCCTAAAACGAAAACAGAAGTAACAAGTGACGTGAATGAACACTCAGTTTCGGGAATATTAGCTCAGGATGGTCATTCTCTTATGCGTCTTTTGAGAATATTGTCAAAAGCCGAATCAAACTATTCAAATATTGAGAATGAATACACAATGACAACGACAACGACAACTAGAATTCGTCAGGTTTTAATTGGAAAGAAATTCCTACCAAGGTCTGACCATAGACATTTAGAATTAATATTTAATCAAAGGAAGAGACTTTTTAAAGTAACACCGTCTAGAATTTTAAGATGGGCCTTAATGCTAATGGCGTTTGACTTTGATATTGAGTCGGTGAAAGGCTATAGCATTCCACATGTCGATGCTTTGCGGAGATTGAGGTTCATTACTTTTGAAAGTGAGAATGAGGAAGAAAAATTTGAAGATACTTGGGTCGAAACTGATATTTTGTCGAAAGATAAATTAGCTGAGGATACGAGACAAAATCCTATATAAAGCATTATATTGTTCAGGTTATTAAATAATGTGAAATAATTGCTCATGGGTAGAAAGGCGTTTTAAAAGGTTAAACACAAATTAACATTGGAAAAGGTTGTCATTTGTAACAGAGATGTAATGGTTTCGCCAATTATAAAAAAGTATACAAGACGATATTCACTGCAGTATAACGTACACGCAAAGGAGGTTAAGGCTAGAGGTATGGTGGCCAGGCTATTCGACAGAGGGAGAAGAATATTTAAAAGGGTTTAAAGCGTTGAAAGAAGAAAATTCAGACAGACAAAAACACATACATGGCCTAAAGAGTTCCCACTTTAAAACGGAGGACACATGAATCATGCACACAATAATGGATTCTAGCTAGTTATTGCACTCTTTGGGTTTAGTCACTGTATCCAACCAACACTTTTATACATGGCTATAGCAAAGGTGAACAAAAAACTAAAAGGGTTGAGATAAATAGAGAAAACTAAAACATCTGGAAGTTATGAGAACAATGGAATGAGAACAATCTAGTCCAGTGATCGAAGTAAAACATAGAAGGTGACTATGGCAACAAAGATGAGGGCAACAGTCGAAACAATGTAAATAGTGTAAATAATTACAATACCTCATCTCAGGGATATAGACAGATATTGAGGGTGAATATGGCAACAAAGATAAGGACAACTGTCCGAACAATGTAAATAGCTAAATCATTACAATACCTCATTTCATAAATATAGACAGACTTTGAAGGTGAATATGGCAACAAAGATGAGGCCAACAGTCGGAACAATGTAAATAGTGTAAATAATTACAATACCTCATCTCAGGGATATAGACAGATATTGAAGGTGAATATGGCAACAAAGATGAGGCCAACAGTCGGAACAATGTAAATAGTGTAAATAATTACAATACGTCATTTCCGAAATATACACAAATACAAAATACATCTGAAAAGAAATGACTTTGAAAAATATTTAGTTAATAAAGGAAGAATGGCGAATTAATTGTATCTTTTAAAAGCTCTGGGTGGGTCGAAATGCTCTGGGTGGGTCGAAATGCTCTGGGTGGGTCGAAATGCTCTGGGTGGGTCGAAATGCATTACCAATTATTCAGAATTTATTCTACATATATAATTTATTTGTTGAGAACATTATTTTTAAACGATCCTCATATTCGAGTAGATATTCTGTTTTTAATCAAACTTTATTTATATATTTATTACTATCGGTCTGATTATTTACGAAGAATTTTCTTATGAAAATGTGTCATTCGGCAGGGTTAGAATCTGCGACACCTACCAACATAGGGGAAGACAGCAATCGATTTCGTGCGGCTTAGACCGCTCGACCATGAATGATTTTACAGTCTAATCGAAGTTTAATCAAGCCTTATATAACACAATTTTCGATACTACGTAAATAACCATCATTGCTCTGAAATTTTATTGATTAGACTGTCGCGCTTTTCAAACACAGCTGGCATTGCCTGTCACACTGAAGTTTGTAAGGTAACACAGAATCAGCTTTCGAGATTGTCTGGCACTTTCCAAAATAATTTCGGAATTTCCTTACGGCTGTAACGATGGATATTTGGCTACTGAAGTATGCTTTCACGACCTATGCAATTTTTTGGGAGTCCACATCATAAAGGGCTCGCCGTCATCAAAATAGATAACAGCCACCCACACACACACAGCTATATATATAGCTCTGTGTGTGTATATATATATATATATATATATATATATATATATATATTTAATTTGTTACATATGCATGTTATAATATCACTAGAAAAGTAACGATTTTGTTTAAACACTTCTTATCAAGTGATTGTGCTGATTTCGAGTTGAATATATATATATATATATATATATATATATATATATATATATAATAAATTGCAAACATTATGTCTACTTATTTTAAATAAAACTAGCAGTATAGCCCGGCGTTGCTCGGGTGTAATGAAAGCTTTAAAACTAATCCATGGTCCTGGAGCTCAGACTCAGCCTAAAGAATATTTGCGTTTGGTGAGAATTGGATAAAAATTGTGGATTTGTATAAAGGACATACAGACAGATAAACAGACACACACACAAACATCTTGCCTTATATATATATATATATATATATATATATATATATATATGATCGATTTTCTGCACTATTGTAAGAACTGCAACCTTGAAATTTCTGAATATTGTTTCTTATGTCTTTGTCTATGAGTGTATCAAATTTGATTAAAATCGGACCACTCCTTCTATAACCCGATTTTTTCGATTATCGATTTTCGATATTTATAGGGGGTACCTCGACACAAAACCTAGCTAAGAACACTCGCAGACGCTTATAGTACAACTGTGTAAATTTTCAAGAAAATCGGTTCAGCAGTTTCGGAGTCTATATGTAACGGGCACACACAGACACACACAGACACACACACACACACACAGACACACACACACACACACACACACACACACACACACACAAACAGACAAAGTTCCATTTATAAATAAGTTTAGATCCGTTCATACTCATAATCTTTCGCATATTATAATTGAAAGATTCCAGAAATAAGCTGTATCCTTGACAGTTATTATTATCATTCATTTCTCAATGTTCCCAAGTACTTTCAATCTCCTTCCGAGATCATCTTCAGAGGTGTAACTTGTGATATCTGTTATATATTGATATCTTTTTAAGGACTTGTAAATTTCTACAAGTAATATGTAGAACTGATGTGGATGTGCGTTGTGGTACAGTGGATATCGGCTAGGAACGATAAATCGGGTAGCCGAGTTCAAATTCCAGTTGAATTCATTGCATTCGCTTACGCGCAAATACCCTTGGGAAAGGTATTAATCCGTCTCTTCCTTCCAGTTATGGGTTAAATAGCAGGACAGTTTGGGTTCTATAGCCTTGGTCGGCAACCAGTCTACCGCAGAAAGCAATGGCAACCTACTGCGGAATAATCTTCTGCCCAGTCAGTCATGTCTCTTTCGAGACATGATCGCCCAAGCGTGTATCACGTATGGCACTGAATATGTAGAACTACATTCCGAACTAACAGAATCTTTTGCTGCTTTAAGAAAACGGAATGGGGAATTCATGGATATACCCTTGTGTAAATGAATTGAAACAACTGCGTTAATTTCCTTTCTTTCACCTTACGGTCAGTTTTAGACCCTCTGTAGTGACAGGGTGTAATCGATTTCTATTTTTCCTTGGATTACGTCATTTGCAGTGGTGTGCAGTAATATGAATCTCTTTTCATCGTGTATGATTAAAGTTGTTTGGCCTTGAAAAATGTTGCGTCAATGGTGATTGCATCAGATTGAATGTAGGAATATTAGATAATATGTTGGAACTTTTGTATAACAGTTATGTAATGAATATATTTGCTACTCTTAGTCATTTTGATGAATCACATAATGGGACATCCTGAATTTTGCCAAGCACAAAACGACACGTAGTCGGTACGAGATATCTCGTAGTTGGCACGAGATAACACGTAGTCGGCACGAGATAACACGTAGTCTGCACGAGATAACACGTAGTCTGCACGAGATACCTCGTAGTCTGCGTCATAATTAACTCTTAACAATGTATTATCTCATGAACGACAATATTAAGCTAATGTTCATCCAATTCAAAACTCAGGAGCCACTCAAGGTAGGGAGATAGTATGAGATGTGTGATAAAATGTAAGAGGAATAAGTAGGAGATGAAATTAATGTTGATTTGGTAAATACATCGGGAACCTCTTCTACAGAAAAAATATGAATTATTCGTGTGCACCTAGCATGTCATTTTCAAGATATAAAAGTCTGAATTGGCAGCACTAAAAAATTGGAGCGTATCTGAACATTTGTTATGGAATTTTTTTTAGAATCTTTTTTGCGAATTTATAAACCTACAATTTGTTCGTGTACTGAATTCTGTTGCTATATCTGGTCGGATTCTCCTGCTATTCATCTTCAAGTTCTCGACAAAATCAAAGAATCTACAATATAATCGTTCCTGTCTTGGCAGCCTACCTTCATCTCACTGACGTGATGTGGCTTCCCTCTGTCTTTTCTACAAGTATTTCCATGGCAACCTCTCTGACGAGTTTCTTTCTCTGGTTCTCCGACCACATGTATTTACTCGTATGATTAGATTGGCATCAAGGTCCCACCCTTTAACCGTTGAAATAATTAAATGTAAATCACCTCTTCTACTCTAATAGGCACACTTCCCGTTTGTGGAACGCCCTTTCGTTTGTTTGCTTCTCTGATAGCTACAAGCTCCAAAAGTTTAAGTGCAACGTCAAAATGCCAACTGCAAGTCAGTGATACTAAAATCAAGCAGGTGCAGAGATTTAATACCTGAGAAGTGTCTAACAGAGGACTGAAGTACGACACTGAGATACGAAGGCGTATTGGGATAGCCAAGGACGCATTTTTTTTATTTAATCATCTCACCCCAAGCAAGGCATTCCACTGCCACTATTGCGCATGGGGTTACATAGGGGAAGGTAAAGAGAAGGAGTGTTTAGACATAGGGAATGTCAAGAGGAAGGTGACAGATAAGTAAGGATACAGAGGATCTTAAAAAATAATGCATGTTTTTTTTTAATCATCTCACCCCAAGCAAGGCATTTCACTGCCACTATTGCACATGGGGCTACATAGGGGAAGGTAAAGAGAAGGAGTGGTTAGACATAGGGAATGTTAGGAGGAAGGTGACAGATAAGTAAGGATACAGAGGATCTTAAAAAATAATGCATGTTTTTTTTTAATCATCTCACCCCAAGCAAGGCATTTCACTGCCACTATTGCGCATGGGGCTACATAGGGGAAGGTAAAGAGAAGGAGTGGTTAGACATAGGGAATGTCAGGAGAAAGGTGACAGATGAGTAAGGATAGCGAGGATGAGGGTCGGGCAGATGGGAAGAGTGCTTGATAGAATGGGAGCAGGTTAGTGTGTTAGGAGGTGTGTATTGACCTTACATTTAAACTCCTGGAGATTGTAGCCGTCGGGGAAGCAATCGTTTGGAAGAGAATTCCACAGTCGGGAAGTGCGAGGAAAGAAACTGTTGGAGTAGAAGTTACGGCTGCATTTTATCGGTTTCACTGTAAAAGGGTGGGATCTAGTTGTTAATCTAGTATCAAATTAGAGGAAGGGAGATTTTTTTTTAAACAAATGTGATATCTGTCTTACAATATGACAGCGAATGCTGGACGATCTCTTTAAAGATGGAGGAGAGACTCGAATTGTTGTTATACAGAAGGATGCTGAGGATACCATGGACCGAACATGTAAGTAAGACAAGGGTTTGGAAGGGACGTAAACAAAAGAAAAACTTAGATTTAGCCCCAGAAAGAGAAAGCTTAGGTTCCTTGAACATTTAATGAGAAAAGAGGATTTGGAGAATCTAATACTTACAATACGGATAGAGGGAACGAGATGCCGAGGAAAGCAGCACAAGACATACTTGATGGGCTTGAGCAAGTGGATGGTGAAATGGGTTTTGGGAGAGATACCAAGTGAAAAAGCGGCGATGTATAGGGGCAAGTCGAAATTCATGATCGCCTATGTCCTGAAGAGATCGTACACAAGGAAGAACGGCAGAAATTGAAACGTGGCTAGCTCCAGTCGAACACGCGAATAGCCCGATCAAAGCCCCGTGGTAGACGAGCAGCGAGCGGACCAGGTAAGTGTTTTAAGGGTGGCTGAGTATCGGTTTAAGTTGATGAGCGTTTAGATTTTTGGTTTAAAATAACAGATTGTCAGATTTTTAGAGAATATTTATTAGATAAAACACAGGTAGAACGAGCCTTTCAAGGACGATCGAGTGTTCTGGTTAAGTTGATGAGCGTTCAGGTTTTGGGTTTAAAATAATGGATTATCATGTTTTTGGGAATATCCATTAGATACAAAATAGGTGGAACAATTGTTTCAAGGCCGGCCGAGTGTCGCTTTACAATGACTATCAGCGAACAGTCAAGTCAAGCAGTTTCGGCTATCAAGATTGCCAGTTGTTCGTTATCCGTTAAAGTCTGCAAGATACTTTTGGCAAAATGAACTGAAACAAAACAAATAATGTCTTCGTAGGATCTTTCACACTTTCCCTGATCACAAATACGTCGTCTCTTGATGTTGTTTTTTTCTTCCAACCCCATTTTCCTTTACTTTTCCAGTTTATTTTTTCGCTTTGATAACGCGATTAGACAGGTGAAAGATTGATACCAACAATATTCGTGAACTCTCTGTAAGGCTTGCCAGTGGGTTTGTGCAGCGTTACAATTTTCGTACGTTTCCTTGAAGTAACGTCCATCGCCGACAATGTCCGTAAAATAACTAATCGACATTCGAGACAAAAATTTGATAAAAATCTGGTGCAATCACGGATGACGTAATATTTTTCGAGGCCAAACTAATTTCACCATCAGTCAGTTAAGTGCCATACGTGATACACGCTTGGGCAATCATGTCTCGAAAGAGACATGACTGACTGGGCAAAAGATTATCCCGCAGTAGGTTGCCATTGCTTTCTGCGGCAGACTGGTTGCCGATCAAGGCTATAGAACCCAATCTGTTCTGTTATTTAACCCATAACTGGAAGGAATAGACGGATTAATACCTTTCCTAAGGGTATTTGCGCATGAATGAATGCAATGAATTCGGCTGGAATTCGAACTCGGCTCTCCGATACACGCCGAAAATAGATTCATATTCCTGCACACCACTGCAACTGACCCAATCCGAGGAAAAACTAGAAATCGATTACACCCTGCCCTATGACCGTATGGTGAAAGAAAGAAAACTAAAGCAGTTGTTCCAATTAATTTGCACAAGGGTTTATTTATTCTTGTATCATTTATTTTTGACGTAGTAACTATTTTTTGGTTTTTCTGTCCCTTGAGAATTCAGGGTGAATTCAGGGTGAATTCAGGGTGAATCAAGCAACAAGACAACATCACACCCCTTGATGGTTAGCAGCAATTGTAACTAAATTTTCTTATATAGACAGATTTTCCAAAGGTTTATTTTCCAGCAGACACTGGATTTGGACCAAATGATGAAGAGATTTGGGGATAACTTCGAATAGTACCGGCCTACCAAGAGAATATGAGAAGGAGAGAGAACAATAAAAGAACAAGAATTGAGGAAAGAGAAAGAACAATAAAAGACCCAGAATTAACCAGAGAGAGAGAGAGAGAGAGAGAGAGAGAGAGAGAGAGACCAAGAAAAGAACCAAAAGAATTGAAGGAAAGAGAGAGAACAATGAAAAAAGTATTAAGAAGAGAGACCAATAAAAGAACAAATATTAAGGAGAGAGAGAGAGAGAGAGAGAAAGAGAGAGACTAATAAAAGAAAAAGAATTAAGGAGAGAGAAAGAAAAATAAAAGACCAAGAATTAAGGAGAGAGAGAGAGAGAAAGAGAGAGAGAGAGAGAACAATAACAGAACAAGAATTGAGGAAAGAGAGAGAACAATGAAAAAAAAGTATTAAGGAGAGAGACCAAGAAAAGAACAAATATTAGAAGAGAGAGAGAGAAGACTAATAAAAGAAAAAGAATTAAGGAGAGAGAAAGAACAATAAAGGACCAAGAATTAAGGAGAGAGAGACAGAGAGAGAGAGAACAATAAAAGACTCAGAATTAAGCAGAGAGAGAGAGAGAGAGAGAGAGAGAGAGAGAGAGAGAGACCAATAAAAGAACAAGAATTGAGGAAAGAGAGAGAACAATGAAAAAAAAGTATTAAGGAGAGAGACCAATAAAAGAACAAATATTAAGGAGAGAGAGAGAGAGAGACTAATAAAAGAAAAAGAATTAAGGAGAGAGAAAGAACAAAAAAGACCAAGAATTAAGGAGAGAGAGAGAGAGAGAGAGAGAGAGAAAGAGAGAGAGAGAGAGAACAATAAAAGAACAAGAACTGAGGAAAGAGAGAGAACAATGAAAAAAAGTATTAAGGAGAGAGACCAATAAAAGAACAAATATTAAGGAGAGAGAGAGAGAGACTAATAAAAGAAAAAGAATTAAGGAGAGAGAAAGAACAATAAAGGACCAAGAATTAAGGAGAGAGAGAGAGAGAACAATAAAAGACTCAGAATTAAGTAGAGAGAGAGAGAGAGAGAGAGAGAGAGAGAGAGAGAGAAAGAGACCAATAAAACAACAAATATTAATGATAGATAGAGAGAACAATAAAAGAAATAAAAAAGGAGAGAGACAGAACAATAAAAGACCCAGAATTAAGCAGAGACAAAGAGAGAGAGAGAGAGAGAGAGAGAGAGAGAGAGAGAGACCAATAAAAGAAAAAGAATTAAGGAGAGAGACCAATAAAAGAACAAGAATTAAGGAGAAAGTCCAATAAAAGAACAAGAATCAACGGAAAGAAAGAGAGAGAGCGAGAGAGGCCAATAAAAGAACAAGATTTAAGGAAGGAGACCAATAAAAGAACAAGAATAAAGGAGAGAGACCAATAAAAGGGTAAGAATTAAAGAGACAGAATCCAATAAAAGAACAAGAATTAAGGAGAGAGAAACCAATAAAAAAACAAGAATTAAAGAGAGAGAAACCAATAAAAGAACAAGAATTAAGGAGAGAGACCAATAAAAGAACAAGAATTAAAGAGAGAGAACAATAGAAGACCCAGAATTAAGGAGAGAGAGATGGAGAGAAAGAGAGAGAGAGGGAGAGTGAGAGAGAGAGAGAGTCCTATAAAAGAACAAGAATCAAGGAGAGTGAGAGAGAGAGATCAATAAAAGAACAAGAATAAGGGCGGGAGACCAATAAAAGAAGAATAAAGGAGAGAGACCAATAAAAAAAACAAGAATCAAAAAGAGAGAGGGAGAGACCATTAAAAGAACAGGAATTAAGGAGAGACCAATAAAAGAACAAGAATTAAGGAGAGAACCAATAAAAGAACAAGAATTAAGGAGAGAGAACAATAAAAGACCCAGAATTAAGGAGAGAGAGAGAAAGAGAGATAGAGAAAGAGAGAGATAGAGAGGGAGAGAGAGAGTCCAATAAAGAACAAAAATCAAGGAAAGAGAGAGAGAGAGAGAGAGAGAGAGAGAGAGAGACTAATAAAAGAACAAGAATTAAGGAGACAGAAGATAACTATTGACATTGCATTTAAACTTTTGACGATCAATGTTGACTGGAAATAAAGAAGCCACAAGACAATTCCATAAGCGCGAAGTGCGAGAAATGAAGAAGCCACAAGACTGGAAATAAAGAAGCCACAAGACAATTCCTTATGCGCGAAGTGCGAGAAAAGAAACAATTACATAAAATGATGAGACCTAACCGCCAGTCTAGTACTGCGTTTAAATTGATAAAATCAACGAACTATAAGGGAAAGATCATCAGAACAATTACCATCAAAGCATTTATAGAAAAAAAAACACACGGAAGCTACATTACAAAGGTGAGAATGTGGCTGGAGTCAAGATGCTATGTCAGGACCAATAAAATTGCCGATTCTTTGTTTTTTTTTTAGAATTTCTCAACGCATAGCAGAAACATTAACCTAGATGTGCCAGCAATATTCAAAGCAAAGACATATGGCAGAAATATACAAATACTAAAAGTATTGCATTACGAATAGAAAGCCCCTCTGAGAAAATTTAGATGTCACTGTTATATCCTAATTTTAATTAAAAGTAATGACGATTGAAATTGCAAGACTACTCAAAAATAAGTAATGGCAAATAAAAATAAGATAATTTCGACTAAGGGCAAAATACCAACTATTTGAATAGTTGTAATGAAAAGTAGAAAAAACAAATAAATAAAACGAAAGAAACGCCAATCAAAACTTAAAAATAGCTGACAATGCTTCATTTAATAATAACTCAAAACAAAATTATTACTTGTTTACAATCGGCCGTTAAAAAGTAAGATTAAGTTGAAAAAAATACCAGTCAAAAATGAATAATGCTTGATGTATCTAGTAAAACTTTCAAAATAATATGTTGTCTCTATTTCTGAGATAAGGTAGTATTTGCATTATTTACATTGTTCAGACTGTTGTCCTCATTTTTATTGCAATGTTTACGAAGTTTTGGCCGTTGTACGCTCCGGCCTTCTGTATTTGTCTCTATTTCTGAGATAAGGTAGTATTTGCATTATTTACATTGTTCAGACTGTTGTTCTCATCTTTATTGCCATGTTTACGACGTTTGGCCGTTGTACGCTCCGGCCTTCTGTATTTGTATCTACTTCTGAGATGAGGTAGTATTTACATTATTTACATTGTTCGGACTGTTGTCCTCATCTTTATTGCCATGTTTACGACGTTTGGCCGTTGTACGCTCCGGCCTTCTGTATTTGTCTCTACTTCTTAGATGAGGTAATATTTACATTATTTACATTGTTCGGACTGTTGTCCTCATCTTTATTGCCATGTTTACGACGTTTGGCCGTTGTACGCTCCGGCCTTCTGTATTTGTCTATACTTCTTAGATGAGGTAATATTTACATATTTACATTGTTTGGACTGTTGTCCTCATCTTTATTGCCATGTTTACGACGTTTGGCCGTTGTACGCTCCGGCCTTCTGTATTTGTCTCTACTTCTGAGATGAGGTAGTATTTACATTATTTAAATTGTTCGGACTATTGTCCTCATCTTTATTGCCATGTTTACGACGTTTGGCCGTTGTACGCTCCGGCCTTCTGTATTTGTCTCTACTTCTGAGATGAGGTAGTATTTACATTATTTAAATTGTTCGGACTATTGTCCTCATCTTTATTGCCATGTTTACGACGTTTGGCCGTTGTACGCTCCGGCCTATTGTATTTGTCTCTACTTCTTAGATGAGGTAATATTTACATTATTTACATTGTTCGGACTGTTGTCCTCATCTTTATTGCCATGTTTACGACGTTTGGCCGTTGTACGCTCCGGCCTTCTGTATTTGTCTCTACTTCTGAGATGAGGTAGTATTTACATTATTTAAATTGTTCGGACTATTGTCCTCATCTTTATTGCCATGTTTACGACGTTTGGCCGTTGTACGCTCCGGCCTTCTGTATTTGTCTCTACTTCTTAGATGAGGTAATATTTACATTATTTACATTGTTCGGACTGTTGTCCTCATCTTTATTGCCATGTTTACGACGTTTGGCCGTTGTACGCTCCGGCCTTCTGTATTTGTCTCTACTTCTGAGATTAGGTAGTATTTACATTATTTAAATTGTTCGGACTATTGTCCTCATCTTTATTGCCATGTTTACAACGTTTGGCCGTTGTACGCTCCGGCCTTCTGTATTTGTCTATACTTCTTAGATGAGGTAATATTTACATTATTTACTTTATTCGGACTGTTGTCGTCATATTTATTGCCATGTTTACGACGTTTTGGCCGTTGTACGCTCCGGCCTTCTGTATTTGTCTATACTTCTTAGATGAGGTAATATTTACATTATTTACTTTATTCGGACTGTTGTCGTCGTATTTATTGCCATGTTTACCACGTTTTGGCCGTTTCTCAAGGATGCATGGTCATGTGGATAAAAGTGTTGGTTAGTTTCATTAACTTGGCCTAAAGGGTTGTGTGTTTAGTAATTGTTTACAGCAGTAATGAACAATTAACTGAGAGAGAAGAGTTAAACAGAATTAACAAAGACACCCGGAAGTGGCATGGCTCATGGAACGAGAACAATATACCTTAGTGATCGAACAAAGGGTTCAGATTGAAATCCCTAGGACCTGAAGAAGGCCGGTGCGTACAACGACCGAAACGTCGTAAAACTGGCCATAAATATGAGGAAAACAATCTGAACAGTGTAAATAATGTTAAACGACTTTGTGTTTGGTCAAAGGCACTTAATCAAGAGCGTCGGCTAAGATAAATTTCCTTTTACTTTTAGTCTTTATTCATGTATCCAGGGTGGAGAAAAAATGGTAACGTTTATATTGAAAAAATGGTAACGTTTATATTGAAAAAATGGTAACGTTTATATGGAAAAAATGGTAACGTTTATATGGAAAAAATGGTAACGTTTATATTGAAAAAATGGTAACGTTTATATTGAAAAAATGGTAACGTTTATATTGAAAAAATGGTAACGTTTATATGGAAAAAATGGTAACGTTTATATTGAAAAAATGGTAACGTTTATATTGAAAAAATGGTAACGTTTATATTGAAAAAATGGTAACGTTTATATTGAAATTACATGTACAATTATATTCACTAATCCAATTATTACATTGACAATTAAATTCTATTGTGTACAATAATACAAAAGCGCTTAAATTTTATCAGTGCAGCTGCTCAAAGTGTTAGCCATCACAATTTCCGTAGCTTTGAAGTCTACACTTCACGCTTCGACAAACATTTTTGCACAGGTTCTGCCTAGTCAATCACTTCTCGAAAGAGACATGATCGCCCAAGCGTGTATCAGTCAGTTAAGTGCCATACGCGATACACGCTTGGGCGATCATGTCTCGAAAGAGACATGACTGACTCGGCAGAAGATTATCCCGCAGTACGTTGCCATTGCTTTCTGCGGTAGACTGGTTGCCGACCAAGGCTATAGAACCCAATCTGTCCTGTTATTTAACCCATAACTGGAAGGAAGAGACGGATTAATACCTTTCCCAAGGGTATTTGCACCTAAGTGAATACAATGAATTCAACTGGAATTCGAACTCGGCTCCCCGATTTCTCGTTCGGAACCGATGTCAAGCGTGTATCACATATGGCAATTAACTGACTGACTTAAATATCATGATTCGAAACATATTTAAAGCTTTGACTGGGCCTAAAGTAGGGGATCAGTCTTTTATTGTTATACAGTAAGAAACTGAACCGCCTAGAATTAGTACACATTAATATAATTGAGAATGAATGCAATTAAAGCTTCCATTGGACATAATGTGGGGGATCGATTTTCTATTGCTATTCAGAAAGAAACTGATACCCCTAAAATTAGTACACACTTACATAATTGGAAACGAATACAATTAAAGCTGCTATTGGACCTAAAGCGGGGAATCGGTTTTCTATTGTTATACTGTAAGAAAGTGATCCCCTCAGAATAACTTGTTAATCACAGCTATGGGTTGAATAGCAAGACAGATTTGGTTATATAGCCTTGTTTGGCAACCAGTTTAGCACAGAAATGAATGGCAACCTACTGCAGAGGAACGTTCTCTCCTGTTATTTATGTCTCTTTCAAGACATGATCGCCCAGACGTGTATCACGTATGGCACTTAACTGACTGAGTGTTATGATAAATAAAAAAATAGATATCATTTATTTTCTCTCTCTCTCTCTCTCTCACACACACACACACGCACACGCACACACATACACACACACACACACACACACACACACACATATATATATATATATATATATTTATGTGTGTGTGTGAGAGAGAGAGATAAAATGATATCTATTTTTTTATTTATATATATATATTTCTTTATATATATATATTATAACTTATGTTTTAGAACATGTACATAATTCTTTCTCTATCACAGCTCTATACATCATATATCGAGCACTGTTTTAAATTAATGTTTTGGACGGTGAAAAAAATTTCTTTCTTCGGTCTGTACTCACTCGGATATATATATATATGCACGCCCACATTTTTTAATATTTTTTTGTTTCAAAATTACGGGGTAAAATATTCACATTGTTTTGTTGACCAAATGAATTTTTAAAACGTCGGAATAAAAATTAAATATAAAGACTCTTTTTTTTTTAATAAAAAAAATATTTTAGTCGCGTTTGACACGTGTGATTTGATTTCTGTGACGTAATTCAGAAACCATTTTACTCCAACAGTTTCTTTCCTCGCACTTCCCGACTGTGGAATTCTCTTCCACATGATTGCTTCCCCGACGGCTACAATCTCCAGGAGTTTAAATGTAGGGTCAATAGACACCTCCTAACACACTAACCTGCTCCCATTCTATCAAACACTCTTCTCATCTGCCCAACCCTTATCCTCGGTATCCTTACTCATCTGTCACCTTCCTCCTGACACTCCCTATGTCTAACCCTCCTTCTCTTTACCTTCCCCTATGTAGCCCCATGCGCAATAGTGGCAGTGGGATGCCTTGCTTGGGGTGAGATGATTAAAAAAAACATGCATTATTTTTTAAGATCCTCTGTATCCTTACTTATCTGTCACCTTCCTCTTGACATTCCCTATGTCTAAACACTCCTTCTCTTTACCTTCCCCTATGTAGCCCCATGCGCAATAGTGGCAGTGGAATGCCTTGCTTGGGGTGAGATGATTAAAAATATATATATATATATATATATACTGTGTATTTCGGCAGCGATCTCTCTTTTATGCAGGATTCAGACAACATAGTATGGATTTTATATAAATTTTGATGTGATCTTATGATTTTTTTTTCATTTGAGGACATAAATTATATAAAAATTGTTCAAAAGTTTTGTTCATCCGATCGCTTTCGGCTATACCTTTAGCCATTTTCGATGATGAATTTTATTTTATGTGTAACAGAATGTAAGTGGTGTTATGCATGTTATCAGCATGTTTATGGTTGATATTATCGTGTGTTAGACTTTTCTTTCCTATTAATAAAGCCTCCATTATTTAAGTCTTTGTTTACTATGATATTTGTGTTATCAACAAGTATGTTTCGGATAGGTTTTGGTAGATTTCCATGTGTATTTAAATGAGATTGAATTAAGCTTCGTTCAGGGAGATTCAGTCTTCGAGTACGGACATCTACACACATGTATACACATACTAGCAATACAGCCCGGCGTTGCTCGGGTGTAATAAAAGCTTTAAAACTAATCCATGGTCCTGGAACTCAGACTCTTTGGACGTTGGCACGAAAGACTAAAAAGCAATAGTTGTTTCCAGTTAAAGCGAAACCGTAGACTGAAAAAAAAAAAATGATTGGATGTAAGTCAAATTTTGATTTCCTGGTATCGATATTAAATAAGCTTTTTCGTCGTACACTGAATTTTGAAGGCTAAATAAGTCCTCTGAGTAAATGGTATCATGGCTGAGACTAAGAACTACAATTATACCTACCTACAGCCAAACCAGAAGCAAAAAACTAGACTAAAAGGTCTGAAAAAAATACTGACATACAGGCAGATAAACAGACACACACTCAAACATCTTGTCTTTTATACATATATATTATCGATTTTCTGCACTATTGTAAGAACTGCAACCTTGAAACTTCTGAATATCGTTTCTTATATCTTTGTCTATGAGTGTATCAAATTTGATTAAAGTCGGACCACTCCTTCTATAACCCGATTTTTTTGATTATCGATTTTCGATATTTATCGGGGGTACCTAGACACAAAACCTAGCTAAGAACACTCGCAGACGCTTATAGTACAACTGTGTAAATTTTTAAGAAAATCGGTTCAGCCGTTTCGGAGAATATAGGTAACGGACACACACACACACACACACACACACAGAGAGAGAGAGAGAGAGAGAGAGAGAGAGAGAGAGAGAGAGAGACACGCACAGAGACAAAGTTACATTTATAAATAAGTTTATATATGCGATAGGGAAAATTCTTTTTTATATTTTATTACCGTAAATCTCCCTGTGAGCTTATCTAATCATTAACTAAAGAATTTGGGGTCATCAAAATTTTCAAATAAGAAAATCGTGAAATTTTCTGGGGTTAAAACTAGTAAATAGTTTATTGTATAAGTATAAGACATTTGCGGATGTTCTTTGTGCTGCAGGAGACATCCTCTCGGAACGAGAAATCGAGGAGCCGAGTTCGAATTCCAGTTGAATTCACTGCATTCACTTACGCGCAAATACCCTTGGGAAAGGTATTAATCCGTCTCTTCCTTCTAGTTATGGGTTAAATAACAGGACAGATTGGGTTCTATAGCCTTGGCTGGCAACCAGTCTACCGCAGAAAGTAATGGCTACCTACTGCGGGATAATCTTCTGCGCCCAGTCAGTCACATCTCTTTCAAGACATGATCGCCCAAGCGTGTTTCACGTATGGCACTTAAATGATTGATAAGACATTTGAAGATCCCGGGCTTATTAAGTAGGCTCGAACTCACAACAATATTTATAATACGTCATTAGCTTGCTCCACAGAAGCGCCCATTGGTATTTAGTGGAATGTACTTAGTGCGAAGTTGGTCAAAAGATAAAACTTTTTCCTCTTTAATTACAAGTAATTTAACAATAGAAACACAAAAACGGATACAGAAGCCCGTCTGAAATTATTATGCAAACCACATAAACTTCAGTAAATCAAAAAGTCCAAAACCAGTACTTGGCATCATAAGTTTTCGGCTATTAAACCTATTTTCCCCCTATAATATATGTTGAAACATGGCTTATAAAAAGTAACTTGGAAAGGCTGAAGAATAATGCTGTTATATCTGGTCAGAAGCTCCTGATGTTCATCTCAGTGTTATCGATAGGCTCCAAAGGAGAATCTATAATGTAATAGATCCCAACTTTGCAGCCCGACTCCAGCCACTTCCCCACCGGCGGGATGTGGCTTCCCTCTGTCTATTCTACAAATATTTTCATGGCTTCTGCTCTGACGAACTTAGGTCACTGGTGACACAAAAATTTACTCGTGCAACCAGACTGGCAACAAGGCCCCACCCATTAACCTTTAAACCTACCAAATGCAGCCGACAATCCTACTCCAACAGCTTCTTTTCTCGCACTTCCCGCCTGTGAAACACCCTCCCATATACTTGATTTCCTGACGGTTACAACCTCCAGGAATTTAAATGCAATGTCAATTCCTATGTCTTATCCACTTGACTCCAGTCCTTTCTACATCACCCCGTATATCTTGTTCTTTTCTTTTCTCTCTACTTTTGCAACTGTTATCACTCCTTTTCTCATCCTTCTCTTGCCCTTTTTCTGACACCCACTGTAACTGGTTCGACTTTCTCTTCACTCTCCTCTTGTCTAAACTTTTACTCTTGTAGCCCCCTGCGCATCAGTACCGTCTTGATGGGGGTGAAACGACTGAAAGAAAAAACAAAAAAACAAAGTTAGGATGTGTGGTGTGGTGCAGTGGATATCGGCTCGGAACGAGAAATCGGAGAGCCGTGTTCGAATTTCAGTCGAATTCGTTGCATTCACTTACGCGCAAATAACCTTGGGAAAGGTATTAATCCGTCTCTTCTCCCTCCAGCTATGTGTTGAATAGCAGGACAGATTGGTTTCTGTAACCCTGGTTGGTAACCAGACTACCGCAGGAAAATCTTCTGCCCGATCAGTCATGTCATTTTTGAGACATGATCGCCTAAGCATGAACCACGATTGGCAATTAACTGACTGATTATAGTGATTTTCTAAGCGCAGCTTAGATGTGGTACAATGCTGAAAGTATGGGACACCAAGTGAGAATCGAACTCACTACTCAATTGTAATGATTCGAGCGAGACAAGCTAGCTAACCATTACACCACCTGGAGGTGCCCAAACTGACTTATTATGTGAGGGAATGATAGTATGGCAAATATCAAAGGAGCTTCGTAAAGATCATTGAATGGCAAAAGAATCTGTTGAAAAGACAACTAAACTGGAGCCGAGAAGCAAAGGATAAAGGCTTCAAGAAATTGTCACTTCTTGGAGAATGAAAACTAAAACAAATTATAGTGAAACAACCACTTTTGTTTGGTGCTCAGATTTTTGAACCGGCTGGACTTGAAAGAGTTATGAAGGACAAAAGTGGGTACAATAATTTGGAAATTTGGATCTACACTATTTTTTTTTTTAATCATATCACCCCAAGCAAGGCGGTAACGCCACTGATGTGCAGGGGGCTACATAAAAGTGAGAAGATTAGAAAAGAGAAAAAAACCGGAAACCGCATCCTAAACAGGAAACAAGGGATGAGCCTCTTCACCTTTCAAGCGTATTTCACGTATGGCACTTATCTGACTGACAAACTTTAATAGCGACAGTAAAAACGGACATATCTATATCAAATATGAATAATGAGTCATATGTTGAGTTGTTTAATACATGGTGAAAATAGTGACGAACAAACACTTAGAGAGTTGAGTTAACTGAAGATAACTAAGACATCTAGAAGTGGTATGATTTACGGAACGAGAACAATCCACCCAATGTTCGAAATTTCAGTTACCTGATTGTACAACTGCTGAACAGTCATAGATATGACAAAGATAAGGACGACAGACCCCAAAACGCAAATAAAGAACATATTTATTAAAATATCTTTATCATATAAAATTGCAATTAAATTCATAGAAGTTTCATCGATGTATTTCTTGTGACAATCATTACATCTTTTGTATAAATTCTTAGAAATCAATTCAATTAGATCGTCTGGTGTATCACCATTGTCATTTATTATGTCTGTAATTTTGTCAATGCCGAAAAAATCTAAAACTGCCGACATCATTATTACAATTTCGTCTAGTGTTACTGCTTTGTTCCTTTTCACTGTAGCCCAGTGATGATTTTGTAGTGAACAAAACAAGTTCTAGATTTAAAAATTCAAATGCTAAACACTGACTCGTTGATTTTATTAGAAATAAACGAATTTTCTCGAATTTACAAACTTTACTTAACACACAAAAAACTCGTGAAATTGCACACCTCGATGCGAAAATGTTTTCGGCCAATAGAAAACTAGGAAACATCTAATAACAAAATAGAAAGGTCAGAATCACATCCGGGAGTGAATTCTCAAATTATCTGTTCCATATACGAAATAAATAGAGCGTGCAGGTGTATCAGTCCAGAAATAGTACGGTTTCATCAAGGATACTGGAACAAGGTACGCGATATTTTTTTATAATCGTCTCACCCCAAGCAAGGCAACTGGTACGCAGCAGGTTACATAATAGGAGAGTGAAAAGAGAGGAATACAGGTCACATCAGGTGTCAGAGAATGTGTAAAATAAGGACGGGTACATTGGTGTGAAGAGAGCTGCGTGAAAGGAAAGTGTAAACTGAGAAGACGGATGGGAGTCAAGGAGATAAGAGATGACAGTTGACTTAGCACTTAAACTCTTGGATATTGTAGCTAACAGGGAAACAAGTCCACAGAAATGAGTTCCACAGGCGAGAAATGCGAGAAAAGAAGCTGCTATGCTTAGAATGCTACCAGAAAGGTTAATACAAATGCAGAAGAACATGTAGCTTTGTTTCATAGACTACGCGAAGGCATTCGACAAATCACGCCACAAAGAGCTGATGGAGCCTCTCGGCAAACTTGATATATTCGGACATTAAAATAATCAAGAACCGGTATTGGCAACAAACTGTCTACATCTGGACAGGAAACGAGTTCAGTAGATTTACAAATATATAAAGAGATAAAGAGACAAGGATGTGTCTTCTCGCCGGATCTTTTCAACCTATACAGACAATTCTGATAGTGCTAGAAGTCATATCAGGATTCGTCATTCATGGCCGTAATCTGAACGATATAAGATGATACAGTGTTGATAGCAGACACAGAAAGTAAACTACAAGACCTCCTACCGGAAGTTGTTACAGAGAGAAAGAAAGGGCTTTATATAAACTACAAGAAAATGGTAATCAGTAAAAAGAGTTGCCCAAAATGCCAAATCCAATTAGGGGTGACTAAAACCAAGAACAGACAGAATTTTAATACCTGGGAAGTGTTCTAACAGAGAACGGAATGTTAGATGCTGAGATTGGAAGGCGTGTTGGTGTGGCCAAGGATGTATTCCAGGAGCTGAATAGAGTATTGAGAGGCAGGAAGATTTCACTGGAAACAAACTGGATTGTTATGTGATGTCGGTCTTTAAATATGGCACTGAATGTTGGACAATCTCATCAAAGATGAAGGAAAGACCGGAAGCAACCGAAATGTGGTTCTACAGAAGACTGCTGAGGATACCGTGGGCAGAAAATATGAGCAAGAACAAGGTTTTGAAAAGGATGGACACGAAAAGGAAACTGATACTTAACATCAAGAAAAGACAGCTGAAGTTTCTGGGACATGTAGTGAGGAAGGACGGCTTGAGGAATCTGAGGCGCACGGGGTGAAGACAAAGGAAAGCAACGAGTGATATGTTTGAAGAGATGGATTGTGAAGCGGGGTTTGAGCAGTGTAACAAGAGAAGAGTTGCTAAGATCTACAAGAGACAGAGAGACGTAGAGGACCATGTTCGCCTACGTTCTGAAGGGACACGTTATATCAGTCAGTTAAGTGCCATACGTGATACACGCTTGGGCGATCATGACTGACTAGGCAGAAGATTATCCCGCAGTAGGTTGCCATTGCTTTCTGCGGTAGACTGGTTGCCGACCAAGGCTATAGAACCCAATCTGTCGCTATTTAACCCATAACTGGAAGGAAGAGACGGATTAATACCTTTCCCAGGGGTATTTGTGCGTAAGTGAATACAATGGATTCAACTGGAATTCGAACTCGGCTCGCCGGCTTCTCGTTCCGAGCCGTTATTCATTGTACCACAACGCACATCCTACACGTTATATAGAAGAAAAATGACGCAAAAAATATATAGATAAATAAATACAAAAGAAATTTTGACTAAGTTCTGGAAGAAGTTTGTATATATATATATATATATAACTTCTTCTTCTCTGCAGGACGAAGGCGGTCATTACTCTCCGTATCGGACCGTCCCTGGTACATCTTAATAACTTTTCTCTTGTTATTTCTCTCAAAACTTGCTCTGCCATCCACTTGTTCAAGCCCATCAAGTATGTCACGCGTTGCTTTCCCTTTCTCACTTTCCCTTTATCCATTCTGGGAGTACCAGATTCTCCAAGCCTTCTTTCCTCTTTACGGGTCCCTTCAGCTGTCTCTTTCTGATACCGTTTCTTTTCCATTTCTATCCTCTCCAAAACGTCATCGTTGCTCACATGCCCGGTCCATTGTATCCTCAGCATCCTTCTGTAGAACAACATTTCTGTTGCTTCGAGTCTTTCCTTCATCTTTGAAGAAATTGTTCACCATTTGCAGAAAAACAAGCCTCAAGAAAATAAAAGCGTTGGTTGGATCCAATGACTTGACCCCAACAGTTGTGATTTCTGTATCTGGCTTCATTAATAGCAAATAAATTGCTTAAATAATTAACTAAGACACAAGCAAGTGGTATAGCCCATGTAAAGTGAACAATATACCCCAATGATTGAGGTAAAGGTTTCGGTTCGAAATTCCAAGCACCTGAAGAAGACCAGAGCGTGCAACATCCGAAACATCGTGAATATCACAAAAAATTGAGAACAACAATATAATTATTCAGTCAGTTAAGTGCTATAAGTGATAGACTCTTTAGGCGATCATGTCTCGAAAGAGACATGACTGACTGGGCAGAAGATTATCCCGCAATAGGTTGTCATTGCTTTCTGAGGTAGACTGGTTGCCGACCAAGGCTATAGAACTAATCTGTCCTATTATTTAACCCATAACTGAAGATTAAAGACGGATTAATACCTTTCCCAAGGGTATTTGCGCGCTTGTGAATGCAAGGAATTCGAACTCGGCTCCCCGATTTGAAGAGGCTTATCCCTTGTTTCATGTTTAGGATGCGGTTTCCGGTTTTTCTCTTTTCTAATCTTCTCACTGTTTTTTTTTTTTTTCAATTGGAGTAGATAGACTAAACTATCGCCCGGTTCACACTCCACCCACGTCTATTGAACAGGTGAAGAGGCTTATCCCTTGTTTCCTGTTTTTCTCTTTTCTAATCTTCTCACTGTTTTTTTTTATTTATTTTTTTTAAATTTTTTTATTTTTTCAATTGGAGTAGATAGACTAAACTATCGCCCGGTTCACACTCCACCCACGTCGAAAGAGACATGACTGACTGGGCAGAAGATTATCCCGCAGTAGGTTGCCATTGCTTTCTGCGGTATAGCTAAGGCTATAGAACCCAATTTGTTCTGTTATTTAACCCATAACTGGAAGGAAGAGACGGATTAATACCTTTCCCAAGGGTATTTGCGCGTAAGTGAATGCAATGAATTCAACTGGAATTCGAACTCGGCTCTCCGATTTCTTGTTCTGAGCTGATATCCACTGGATCACCACGCATATTAAAGTTTGTAGTCAGGGAAAAAGTTAGCCAATTATGATGATTTGGGAAAAACTGTGTTTTGCAGCTGAAAGTTTACTATAGCAAGCGGTATTATTGAGCGCCCTGTTTCCTAATTAGAGGTATTAATTTCGGGACATTCTATTTATATAAAAAATTAAATTATTTTGACTAGCGTTATTGTAATTATTCCATCTTTTATTACGAACATTGCGGCGAAATATGTTGCCAATAAATACAAACAATAAATAAATAAATAAACAACAATATTTCTTTCATTTGTATTTTGCAGGAACGATATTAATTACAAACTTTAATAAAAATTTTAAAGGTAAAAAAGCAAAAGAAATTATAGTGATGAGTTGTTGTTTGTTTTCATATAATAATGAAGAGTTGTCTATTTTTATCGCTCTCTTTTTTTTATCACATTTATCTGTCAGTGAAATAAATGAAATGAATATATCATAAATATTTCTATTAGTATATTAATAAAACTAAGATTCTACTTTGAGTGTCATTGACTGTTAGGCCACTCACTCTCCACTCTCTCTTTCTCTCACTGTCTCTCACGAATCTTATATATATATATATATATATATATATATATATATATATATATATATATATATTCAGTTGGATTGAATATGTTAACTCTATCACTGATATTGACCGCTTTCAAATAAGTACCGCGCAGATATAATATATACATAATATAAAATATATATAACAAATTGCACATATATATATGAACCTATTTATGAATGGAACTTTGTCTCTGTGTGTGTATGTGTGTCTGTGTGTGTCTCTGTGTGCGTGTGTGTCCGTTACCTATAGATTCCAAAACGGCTGAACTGATTTTCTTGAAAATTTACACAGTTGTACTATAAGTGTCTGCGAGTGTTCTTAGCTAGGTTTTGTGTTGAGGTACCCTCGATAAATATAAAAAATCGACAATCGAAAAAATCGGGTTATAGAAGGAGTGGTCCGATTTTAATCAAGACATAAGAAACAATATTCAGAAATTTCAATATATATATATATATATATATATATATATATATATATATATATATAAAGGCAAGATGCTTGTGTGTGTGTCTGTTTATCTGCCTGTATGTCTATTTTTTCAGCCCTTTTATTTTAGTTTTTGCTTTGGGTTTGACTCTAAGTAGGTATAATTGTAGTTCTTAGTCTCAGCCATGATACCATTTACTCAGAGGACATTTTTAGCCTCAAAATTCAGTTTACGACGAAAAAAATTTATTTGATATCGATACTAAAAAATCAAAATTTGACTTACATCCATTCATTTTTCTTTCCGTCTACGGTTTCGCTTTAACTGGAAACAACTATTTCTTTTTAGTCTTTCGTGCCAACGTCCAAAGAGTCTGAGCTCCAGGACCATGGATTAGTTTAAAGCTTTCATTACACCTGAGCAACGCCGGGCTATGCTGCGAGTGAATGGATAAATATTGCTTAGTGCTACAAAAGATAGGAAGTTGCGGAAAGCCACGAACACCACCTTCTGAAAGGTAAGGACTGTACAACACAGCTAGACAAAGAAACAAATAACCCGAAGGACACGTGGCCCAGTGGATGTATGCGTTGGGTACTTCATGTGGCTTGACCCAAAGAGTTGTGAGTTCAATACCTGGCTATAAGTAGTAAAACAAAGGAGTAAACAAATAACTTACAGAGGGTTGACTTAAAACGGATGGCATCCGGTAGTGGCATTCCACATGGAACTAGAACAATCTACCTCAGTGATTGAAATAAAGGGTTCCGTTCAACATTCCTATCATCTGAAGAAGGCAGGAACGTACAATGGTCGAAACGTCGCAAACATGGCACTAAAGATGAGGACACCAGTCCGAACAATGTAAGCAATAAAAAAAGAACATATCCTCCGCAACACTGGGTACTCTTGCTAGTTCTCTATAAAAGTTCTGATGTTAGTTTTCAGTGTCTATCATTTGTAAATATATCAATGCGTTTTTTTAAATAAAGTGATAATTAATGTCTACCTGCGGAATATTCGGAAATTATAAATTTCAGTTTTTGAAGTAAATCGATAATTATCATATATGAAATTATATTTCTAAACTTTTTTTTACAATAAAAACATAAATCAGTGTATTTAATTGATAACCAGCAATTAATTATGATGTTCATCGATTATGTTTTTCTGATTGATTTTTAGGTCAACCACGGAATATATCAATTTTTAAACCATTACATACAATTATATATATATATATATATATATATATAAACTAAAAGAAAGATCCAAATAATGACCGGATGTAAACACATGAGAAAATATATTTTAGGATCATACAAACCCGGACGAAACTGTTTGCAGTTCTTGAAAAACTTCTCCCTTATTTTTAAATTTCGGTTATTTTAAACTTCTAGTCGTACGTTTTGAATTTTTTTTTTTTAATAAGCGTTTCACCCCGAGCAAGGCATGTCACTGCCACTACTGCGCAGGGGGCTACATAGAGTGGAGAAAGGATGGTTATCCCGGTTATAAGTTTGAAAAAAAAAGTTGGAGAATCATTTAATATAAAACGAAAATGTTAAAACCTAGGTTACGTAATCAAATAATTTCCAAAGGAACACACACACACACACACACACACACACACACACACACACACACGCACACACACACATATATATATATATATATATATATATACATATATATATATATGCCTTCACCACTATAAACAAATCTCTGTGTGGTTGTTTGCTGGAAAAAGGTTGGACCCTCATACGTTGAACGCGACGGGAGAATCCATTATATATATATATATATATATATATATATATATATATAAACAAAACAAAAGGCTTAAAAAGCCAACCAACCACGCTACCCGGATTTCAAACACGAGCGGCGTGGTTGGTTGGCTTTTTAGCCTCTTGTGACATTTCTCAGCTATGCATATTCAATTTTGACTTTTGTATCGGACATAGTGATTCCCTCTGAGTTAACAAAACAAATAATTCTGGTTGAATTAACGGTTCCATGGGAAGAACACACGAAAGAAGCTTTCGAGAGAATGTTCAGTAAGTACCAGAAACTTCTAGTAAGTTGTAGGACTAATGGATCGTGCACATACTGTTTCCTCGTAGAGATAGGATGTAGAGGATTCGCAGGTCAATCTATGATAAAAGCCCCCACCAGCGTCACGAAAAAGAAAGCAAGCAATCCAAATTATTCTGGAAACTGTAGACAAGGCTACAAGATGGATTTGGATAAACAGGGCAATGAATGGAAGTTGAGTTGAATTATGTCAGTCATGATAACTGTACATACCCTCGAAAAAGTAAGAAGGTAGCAGAAGAAAGTAACAAGAAAGGACTAGAAATAATCTGCAAGAAAACCGAATGCATGGTCATCAGCAAAAAGGGCAGCCCAAAATGCCAAATAAAGGTCGGGGATATTAGAATCAAGCAGGCACAAAAATTTAAATCCCTGGAAAGTGTTAGATTCAGATTAGGCAAAAAAAAAAAAAAAAAAATGAGTATTCCACGGGGTAAGTTATACTCCACTCTGTTCCTAGGACCCTAGAGGTTATCCCTGGATTCATAATTGGAGGCCACAATTTAAACACCCTAAGGTTCGCAGATGATACAGTGCTGATAGCAGACACAGAAAGGAAACTACAAGACCTCCTACAGAAGGTAGCGGAAGAAAGTAACAAGAAAGGACTAGAAATAAACTGCACGAAAACCGAATGCATGGTCATCAGTAAAAAGGGCAGCCCAATATGTCAAATACAGGTTGGGATCCCAGAATCAAGCAGGAACAAAAATTTAAATACCTGGGAAGCGTTATAACAGAAGACGGAAAGTGCGACACAGAGATCCGAAGGCGAATTGTCATGGCGAAGAAAGCATTCCAGAAGTTGAGTAAGGTATTAAGAAACAGGACAATTTCGCTAGAAACAAAGAAGAGAGTACTGGATTGCTACGCCCTGTCCGTTCTTCAATATGGCAGTGAATGCTGGACAATATCATCTAAGATGAAGGAAAAACTTGAAGCAACTGAAATGTGATTTTACAGAAGGATGCTGCGAATATCATGGATCGTGCATGTGAGCAATGATGGGGTCTTGGAAATGATGGAAACAAAAAGGAAATTAATACTGAGCATCAGGAAGAGACAGATGAAGTTCCTGGGGCATGCAACGAGGAAGGAGGGCTTGGAGAATCTGATACTAACAGGCCAGATAGAGGGAAAAAGAGACAGGGGAAAGCAACGGATAACATATTTGAAGAATCTAATTAAGTGGATGACGGAATGAGGATTGCATGGTGTAACAGAAGGCGTGCTCAGAGCCACCAGGGATAGAGAGACGTGGAAAGCCATGATCGCCTACGTCCTAAAGGGACAGGATACATAGAAGAAAAAGAAATTAAAGAAAGGAAAATAAAAAAGAAAGGAAGTGGGGTTGAAAAGGTACATAGGTTTGTAAATATAACAGGTGAATAGTTAAGAAATCTGAGGACCAGACATGTATTAGTGAAAGCAGAGTGTTCGACTGGAATTGCTGGTGAGTATATATATATATATATATATATATAATAATAATAATAATAATAACTACATAGACTCTGTAAGTATGCCGGTCGTAAATTTATACTAAAATAAACCTCCGAAAAAACCATTAACAAACAGAACCTAGATCCGTTACAATCCGGTGTACTAAGACGTCGGATAAATGGGGAGAAAAAAAGAAACCCGCGGAACAAGAACAAAACATTCAATACTCCGCAGTAAAGAAAAAACCCCAAACGGAACCAAACACAAGAAAAAGTGCTCAATACAAAGTACGAAAGAACAGATACAATAGTAGAGCAAAAATACACAAAAATCTAGAGTGAGCCAAAACCTACCGCGGTTTCACACTACGGATCGTCAGGGCGTAGTGTGAAACCGCGGTAGGTTTTGGCTCACTCTAGATTTTTGTATATATATATATATATATATATATATATATCACCAATGCGTCTGAATCACTTCAAAACCCTTTTTACAAAAACACGCCAATGAAACCTGATCTACAAACTGTTTTTCAAAAATACATAACCAGAAGACATCTTGAGTTTAAAAAAAAACTTTTTCCTCAAAATCTTAACCTTCTCACAATAATTGAACATTTAAAAAATAAAAATTAAAGAAAGAAAAAAAAAACAAACTAAAATTTACTCTTTTGGCATTAAATAACCCATAGATGTTGATATGCTGTAGAACAAAACTCAAACTCATTACACAAACCAATTATTATCTATCTTTTAGATTTTCGCAAAATGTGATAGAGAAAAATTTCTTTAGTTAAAATCAGATTTAAATGTTAGTCGGCAACTTTTCCAATCAAAGCGTGCAGAATTTCGCTTTGTAGATAAAATAAAAAACATCATTTCACCTCTAACAAGACAGGAAACGCTATTAGTGTACAAGAGGTTATAGTGAGAGAAAAAACTGGGTACAGTGGGTATTGAAGAAAGGATAGAAGGTGAACTGGATTCAACAAGATTTATTAATTGAAAATAGTTCAAAGATGGAACGAATATATCAGAGAACCTTTCCACGACGAAAGAGAAAAACCTGTAATACGGGAAAATATGGAAGGAACAGAAAAGTAGTCTTTTTTTTTTATCATATCACCCCAAGAAAGGCGGTGACGCCACTGATGCGCATGGGGCTACTTAAGAGTAAAATGATTGAAAAAGAGTAAGCCGGGAACCACATCCTAAACAGGAAACAAGGGATGAGCCTCTTCACCTGTTCAAAAGACGTGGGTGGAGTGTGAACCGGGCGATAGTTAAGTATCTACTCCAATTGAGAACAAAAAAAAAAAAGAAAAGAAAAAAGTGAAAGAAGATTGGGAGAAAAAATAAAAAGAAAAAAAGAAAAAGAGAAAAAGCCGGGAACCACATCCTAAACAGGAAACAAGGGATGAGCCTCTTCACCTGTTCAAAAGACGTGGGTGGAGTGTGAACCGGGCGATACCAAAGTGAAATCGTAGAAGTAGGGTGCGTGTTCTTTAGACGTTGGGGGTCACTAGTGTAGAAGTAGGGAGATGGTTGAATGTTTATTGAATTTGCATTGTGTTAAACAGAACCGATCTCCCTACAAGTTACAAATCCTAATGAAATTCATGAGCCCCCCCCCCCCCTTATACGCTAGTAAGATGACAGTATGGTGTGCTGTTTCATTACATGGGATCATCGAACCATATTTTTTTTAAAAATGAACAGGGGATCTCAGTCACTGTCAGTGCGAATCGTTACGTGGAGACACCTGAATTAAACAATTTTTCACACTTTCAAGAGACCTGGTTTCAACAGGATGGAACGACATCACACACTGCAGGGCAATCATTGGAGGCTGTGCGAGAATTGTTCGGTAACCGTGTGATCTCAAGATTCGGTAATGTTCCATGGCTCCTTAAATCACCAGAGTTGTCCGTTTGTGATTCTTTCTTGTGGGGCTATCTCAAGAGTAAAGTGTACACGACTCGACCAAGAACTCTGGATGAGTTAAAACCGAGAATTCAGGATGAAATTCACAGTATCCCAGCTGAGATGTTGCAGCGGTCAATGGGGAATCACAACAGCAGATTTCAAGAATGCATTCGTACAGAATGACGCCATCTACAGGATGTCATTTTTAAAAAAATGAAAGTTCCATCATTGTTTCTTAAATGGCCTGTTTTAAGATTTCAATTACTTTGAATAAAATATTTTTCTTCCATCACTTTTAGTTTTATTAGATTGTTCCCGTTTTTTGGGTCATCCTGTATATGAAGGTGCGATAAGAAACTTATCATATTGCATGAGCAATGTTAGTTTTTGATTTGTTGACTGCAGAGTAGAGTAGGATCAGTTGGATATCATTTGTGAGAAATGCAACATGAGGCAATGCACTCCGACAGAAATTTGAAATTCCAATTCGAACATTTCAGAGTGTTATGGTGTCAATCTGTGGACAATGATTCGGAAAAAACTAGATGAGTCTAATGATGATTACGAAGTTGTTTGGAGTGATCACTAGTGATGGTGACGTTAAGCCTCCATTTATCTTCCTGGGTTAAACACAGATGCTTAAATCAAATGCCTTGAAGTAATAGTTCTCCACTGGGTTAAGAGTAAGTGCCTCCAGTAATTCGCTGGAAAAAACAGCATAGCGTAATGAAAAAAGCCACAAACTTAAAGAAAATAAAGTTTTATCGTCAAAATGTTTCTGCTATTATTTAGAAGAAAGACCAAAGTATTTTTTAATTATTTAAAAAATTTTATTTTAAATTTTTAATCCTTTCTAACACGTTCGAAATTTTGGTTAAAATCTTGTTTTGTTTACGTCATCGGCTACATCAACAATTAACATTGATTTTTTTAGCGCGTTCTTTCCGTAGAAAACACATTAATTTTAATTTCTTGTAAAAATCAAATAATTGTCTAACTTTAATAAAATTTTCAGGACTTATTCACAAATGAATGAAATTATTTAAAACGTTTTCTTTTTAGAAAATATTGTTAAAAGTTTTTTTTTTAAATGTGTTACCCCCCACTTACATCATTTCATGAAATTTCGCACATAACATTTTTGTTCCCTGACAATTTTATTTTGTTAGAAGTAGGACCCTTTGGAGATTGTAAATCACCTACTTTTTTTTCTAATTATTTTTAAAAATTTTTGTCCAACTAAATGAAAATCTGATCTGAATTGAAAAATAATAAATTCAATAAAACTATGACATTACTTAATTAGAAAAGCTTTTAATTGCTTTTGTAAATAAATAATATTAAGGACATTGTTATCTGAAAAAACAAAATATTTTGATGAATAATGAATTTTTACAAGAATTTTTTCAAGTTTTTTACATTTTAATTATAATTTAATAGTTTAAAATTTTGTAAAATTCTGTACTTGTTTGTTCCCTGAATATTATATAATAATTAAGTAGAAAAAAAATTTACGAGTTCAAAATTGCAAAGATTATTAAACGTAGAGATACCGAACTATTTTTAAAGTAATTATTATTTACTTAATACGTTCCTTATTTTCATGTATGGTTGACTAAAACTGCCATTATTATGAAAAGATTACGTAATTTAAGAATTTTGTCCCTTCCCTTAGATTTATGAAAATTGCTTTTATGTTCATGCGTAGAAAGCTTTCATCGCCTCGTCATTTAACAGACCGTCAAAGTTCAGCTGAACACGACCAAGCGTTAATAATTAGTTGTTTATTACTTTTTTATACAATAAGTATGTAATATTTCTTTAAAATCAGATTAATTTAAATTTAAATTTTTTAATTTTACTAAAATACAGTGTCTGAAATCTTTTGAAATATTTTTAAAATCGATGAATTTTTGTTTGTTTACAAATTTCTTAAAATTAAGAAAATGTCCGCTTTTAAGAAAATTTTAAGGAATCGAAATTAAATGTGACATTCCAATTTATATAATTTCTATCTGAAATACAGCAGAATTTTTTACTTAATGGAAATAATAAATTTAATCATTAAGCTTTTAATTAAATCTAAAATGAAATCTTCAAGAATGTTTTTTCATCTTAAAAATTTCATTTTAGTCTTAGGTATCGAAAATTTATGCGGAAAAAGTGGAGGTACCTAGTTAAGAGGGTAACTGCTCGATGACCCTATGTCTGGCCACAAGATTCTGCACCACACAATCAGTCACGGCAATATCTTATATTTGGCCACCTAAGTCCCGAAACTGCAACCCCCTTGATTATTTATGTGTGGGGCACAGTTTAGCGCCAGACCAACAACACTTCTTGTAACACCATAGGTGAACTGAAGGCATGGATAATCAGCTTAAAGAAGGAGACAATCTAGAAGAGTTTCAGGAGATTCCGAAACCGTTTGGAGACTGTAGTTGAAGCTAATGGCGACTTTATTGACTAAATTTACTCTTTAGTATTTCAAGATGATTTATTTGCAATTCTGGTAAGTATATCTGTTAAAATGAGATGTCAGTCAGTCAGTTAGTTAAGTGCCATACGTGATACACGCTTGGGCGATCATGCCTCGAAAGAGACATGACTGACTGGGCAGAAGATTATCCCGCAGTAGGTTGCCATTGCTTTCTGCGGTAGACTGGTTGCCGACCAAGGCTATAGAATCCAATCTGTCCTGCTATTTAACCCATAACTGGAAGGAAGAGACGGATTAATACCTTTCCCAAGGGTATTTGCGCGTAAGTGAATACAATGGATTCAACTGGAATTCGAACTCGGCTCCCCGGTTTCTCGTTCCGAGCCGATATCCACTGTACCACAACGCACATTTGAACAAGTTAAGATTGTTGTGGTCGGGAAAGCCTCCCCTTCGGAGTTGGTTCTACAAAGTAGCGGTTTGTGGGAAGAAGCTGTTGGGTTACTGAGCTACGAAGAGAACGAGGGTGGTTCGCCTCAGGGTATGTGGCGTGGCTGTGAAGTTTACAGTTGGTGGAACTAAGGAATTGCAGCAGAGAGGCTTGCTACATTTCGACTGCGGGAAAAGGGTTATAATGTGGAAAATACGTCATCACCCACAAGGCTAAAGGTTGATTTTGCTCTGGTTGATTTAAAACGTACAGAGTCGGGTACTTACTGGAGCCGTACAGAGAACTGATCATTTTCCCAGCATTTTCAGTGAGTTCCACTTGAAGTCAATCATATCTTTATCGGCTATTGTTTAAAGATGATAAAAAAATGTCCGAACGACTGCTTTGATGTATCTTATCTATCTAAGATTCAGATTAGGCAAAAAAAAAAAAAAAAAATTGAGTATTCCACGGGGTAAGTTATACTCCACTCTGTTCCTAGGACCCTAGAGGTTATGCCTGGATTCATAATCGGAGACCACAATTGAAACACTCTAAGGTTCGCAGATGATACAGTGCTGATAGCAGACACAGAAATGAAACTACAAGACCTCCTACAGAAGGTAGCAGAAGAAAGTAACAAGAAAGGACTAGAAATAAACTGCACGAAAACCGAATGCACGGTCATCAGTAAAAAGGGCAGCCCAATATGTCAAATACAGGTTGGGATCCCAGAATCAAGCAGGAACAAAAATTTAAATACCTGGGAAGCGTTATAACAGAAGACGGAAAGTGCGACACAGAGATCCGAAGGCGAATTGTCATGGCGAAGGAAGCATTCCAGAAGTTGAGTAAGGTATTAAGAAACAGGACAATTTCGCTAGAAACAAAGAAGAGAGTACTGGATTGCTATGTGCTTGTCCGTCCTTCAATATGGCAGTGAATGCTGGATAATATCATCAAAGATGAAGGAAAAATTTGAAGTAACTGAAATGTGGTTCTACAGAAGGATGCTGCGAAGATCATGGATCGAATATGTGAGCAGTGATGAGGTCTTTGAAATGATGGAAACAAAAAGGAAATGAATATTGAGCATCAGGAAGAGACAGCTGAAGTTCCTGTGACATGCAATGAGGAAGGAGGGCTTGGAGAATCTGATACTAACAGGGCAGATAGAGAGAAAAAGAGACAGGGGAAAGCAACGGATAAGATATTTGAAGGACCTAATCAGGTGGATGACGGAACGTGGATTGAATGGTATAACAGGAGAAGGCGTGCTCAGAGCCACCAGGGATAGGGAAAAGTGGAAGGCCATGATCGCCTACGTCCTGAAGGGACAGGGTGCCTAGAAGAAGAATTGGTATCACTATAGCCAGTTCAGATCTTTATTGCTAGGACACGCCCCTCCAATTCCACGGGATCGAATCACGTTCATTTCCTCATTATTCAAAGAGACAATTACTCTCATGCATCTGTTCTGGAAGAACTGTTTTTTTGCAGTGAGTTTCACCCAGGTGCCACTCGACGTAGTCGGTTACAGAGTTAATTTAGAATATAGCTAGGCGGAGTTAGGTAGTGCAGTATATTACCTTGTCTGACGAAAATATGATTGACAAAAATATATTCCGGCCGTGGATGGTGGCGATGCGGCGCAACATGAAAAGCAGAAATCCCAGGCAATAGCCGACAAAGATATGATTGACATCAAAGATAGAAAACACAGGCGACAACAAAGGCTTGAACGGCAATAGCCGACAAAGATATGATTGAAGTCAACTTGAAACAGCAATAATGCCTAGGAATTTTGGGTTAAATAAGTCTGGGGTCTCTGGCCGAGGAGACATAAGACATAGGATAAGAGAAGAGAATAAAGAAAGAGAACTCCCCGACAGCTCCTGCATGTGCGTGATTCTCTCCGGCTTCCTTCCTATTCCACACCAATGTCACCGTCGTTGTCAGGCAGAATATAACAATAGTCATTGGAGCGGTACAGGGAACCGACCATTTTTTTTCCAGCATTTTTAGCTGTACGAGATCCAAGAGCGTTCTAGACGCTGTGACTTTAGAGGGCACATCCGTTCTTCGTGATTAGTGAAAGATCTGAGTTCGATCCGCGACAGTCATTCACATGTATTTAAAAGTAATCTGTGATCGCCCATTTCTCAAGGAATTGCGCCATTAAAAAAGACCTTTTCATTGACTCAAAGAGTAATGGATGTAAATACGTCCTGCTATGAAAATCGGAGTTTGATATTCTGGCTTTGACAGAGAACCGAACACCGAATACTTGTATCAAAAACACCGTGATCTAAGCAGCGAGACAGGTGACTGTATTTATCTCTATTTAAAATTCTTTGATGTATAATTTAATCGTCTTCCACTGAAGAAATTACGCACTATTCATAAAACATTGCATGATCGTAATCATTTTTCTTTTTTTGCAGACAACGAAGAAATATATCTGGTTTATTTCAAAAGTGAAAAAAAAACAAAAAAAAAAACAAACAAATAAATAAATAAATAAATAAATAAATAAAAAAAGTGACAGAAAAGGGAGATAACTCCTCGACTATTAGAAAACAACGCTGGCTCATTTAATCCCATTCAATTTTTTTATTAAAATTTTGATTAAACTTTCTAATTAATAATATTATCCATTTTGAAAACTCCTTCAAAATACAAATGAAAGCAATATTGTTTTTTTTTGGTGATATATTTCCCTCGCAATATATTTATAAACATAGAATAATTACAAATTGCTCCAGCAAAGATAAATTCAAACTAATTCAATTTAATATATATAGTTATCCTGTAATAGATAGATAGATAGATAGATAGATATGAACTAAACGAGATAGATAGATAGATAGATAGATAGATAGATAGATAGATAGATAGATAGATAGATAGATATGAACTAAACGAGATAAAGAGATAGATAGATAGATAGATAGATAGATAGATATGAACAGACTGAGATAGATAGATAGATAGATAGATAGATAGATAGATATGAACAGACTGAGATAGATAGATAGATAGATAGATAGATAGATAGATAGATAGATAGATAGATAGATAGATATGAACAGACTGAGATAGATAGATAGATAGATAGATAGATAGATAGATATGAACAGACTGAGATAGAGATAGATAGATAGATAGATAGATAGATAGATAGATAGATAGATGAACAGACTGAGAGTAGATAGATAGATAGATAGATAGATAGATAGATATGAACAGACTGAGATAGATAGATAGATAGATAGATAGATAGATAGATAGATAGATAGATAGATATGAACAGACTGAGATAGATAGATAGATAGATAGATAGATAGATAGAACAGACTGAGATAGATAGATAGATAGATAGATAGATATGAACAGACTGAGATAGATAGATAGATAGATAGATAGATAGATAGATATGAACAGACTGAGATAGATAGATAGATAGATAGATAGATAGATAGATAGATATGAACAGACTGAGATAGATAGATAGATAGATAGATAGATAGATAGATAGATAGATAGATATGAACAAACTGAGATAGATAGATAGATAGATAGATAGATAGATAGATAGATAGATAGAACACTCTTGGTTACTGACTTTTGTATGCGTTGTGTATATAAAAACAAAATCTGCCTTTCTCCACCGTGCACCGATAGCTTAGAGGTAGAATCCGTATGGTTTCAATTCCTGCTGGAAGCAATCGAATGTCTATATATACTGATGAGCTGCGATACAGTGAAACAGGACTGTCTTCAGATGACAATATATATATATATATATGGAGTACTGCTGCCATTTATGGTCAGGTGCCCCTACCGTTCTCCTCAGTGTTCTTGACAAGCTCCAAAGGAGAGTCTGTAATGTGATAGGTACCGATCTGGCGACTCGACTGCAGCCACTTTCCCATCGTCGAAATGTGGCCTCCCTCTGTCTCTTCTATAAATATTTTCATGGCTTCTGCTCGGATGAGCTTAAGTCACTGATGCCTCCTCAACAGGTGTTTACCCGTGCAACCAGACTGGCAACTGGGTCCCACCCATTCACAGTCAGGTTAGCCAAATGCAGACGACAATTCTACTCCTGCAGCTTCCTCTCTCGCACTTCCCGCCTGTGGAACTCACTCCCGTATTCTTGCTTTCCTGACGGCTACAACCTCCAGAAATTTAAAAGCAAAGTTAATACTCACCTACTAACCACTGGACTCTAGCTCTCTCCCCTCCCCTGTATAATCTTCACTTTCTCTCCGCCCATGTATCTGTCATTGCACCTGCTTTCTCAGCTTTCTATTGTTCCTTTCTAACTAGCTTGTACTCTTCACTCTTTTCTAATTAATCTTTCTACATTTATGTAACCCCCTGCACACCAGTGGCGTTTCTGCCTTGCTCGGGGTGAAATGATTAAAATATATATATATATATATTCTTCATTTGTAAACGAGTTATTACGCGACCTAAGTTTCTACCATGCGGTGTTTTTAGGTGATTTGCAGTAACTGATTTTACCGTTTTTTTTTACTGTTTTTTTTTATGAACGCTCACGTAACGGGAATTTTTTTTGAACGCTCACGTGACGGGCAATTTCTGAACACGCAATTTTTAAAATTAGAAGAAATTATAACATTTTCATCCATGGTTGTATGAACCTAACAGGTATTTTATGGTATGGTTACAATTAGTCATAATTTATGTTCCTTCATTCAGTAATACATTTTTGTTTGGTAATAACATAAATTTTCTTTCTGGCACAGTCAACATATTTTGCCACCGTTGTAAGGCTTGACTGTTTTCACTATATTCCATGTTATGTCTGGGTCTTTTCCATATTTTAATTTCAATTTCCAAACGTGGCTAGCCAATTTTCTACAATTTTTAAAGTTTTCTATTTTAAATGTAGACCTGTGATTGAGCCACCTGGTCTTAAAAGTATCTTTGGTTGATTCCAAAAATGTTTTGTTTTGACCATTTAAGTCATAAACTTTTGCTTTGTAAATGACTTTAAAAAAACAAAACAAAACAGTAAAAAAACGGTAAAATCAGTTATTGCAAATCACCTGAAGACATGATTCTATATACATAAACTCTTCACATATTTATTTACAAGTAAAATAAAATTCATTTTTATAATGGCTGAAAGTATAGCCGAAAGCACTCGAAAATACTCAATCTTTGGTCAATTCTTATATAATTTGAGTTCTGAAAAGAAAAAGAAAATAAGAACACATAAAAAATTATATAAAAAACTTAATGATAATATCTTGTCTGTCATTTTTAATGAAACCTGCATTAAAGAAAGATTGTTGCCTAAATACACAATCTATCTATCTATCTATCTATCTATCTATCTATCTGAGTCTGTTCATATCTATCTATCTATCTATCTATCTATCTATCTATCTATCTATCTCAATACCAAAGGATCTATCTATCTATCTATCTATCTATCTATCTATCTATCTATCTATCTATCTATCTATCTATCTGAGTCTGTTCATATCTATCTATCTATCTATCTATCTATCTATCTATCTATCAAGGACTGTTCATAATCTAATCTATCTATCTATCTATCTATCTATCTATCTATCTATCTATCTGTCTATGAACTGTTCTATCTATCTATCTATCTATCTATCTATCTATCTATCTATCTATCTATCTATCTATCTATCTTATAAAGAACTGTTCTACTAATCTATCTATCTATCTATCTATCTATCTATCTATCTCTGGCTTTAATGTCAGGTAAAAATAAAGACAAATTTGTCCAACATTTGGGTATATTTTATTATGCTGTTTCTAAGCTTTTGGCTCACATAAAGCATTTTCAGAGTGATTACAGGGACGTCAACATAAAGACATTCACCATCAAGGATGATTTTATCTTGTGTTGACATAAAACATTGCTATGCGACGATAACAGTCACCAAATAGCAGACGCAGTTCCTAAATTTGTAATGCGGTTCTTTGACGCCAAAATATGTTTAGAACGGCTCATGAATAAACATAAAAAAAAACAAAAAAAAAAAACAAAATAAAGAAAAGAGTGAAAAGATTGGAAAAGAGAAAACCGGAAACCACATGCTAAACAGGAAACAAGGGATGAGCCTCTTCACCTGTTCAATAGACGAGGGTGGAGTGTGAACCGGGCGATAGTTTGGTCTATCTACTCCAATTGAAAAAAATAAAATAAAATAAAACGAAAAGAGTGAAAAGATTAGAAAAGAGAAAACCGGAAACCACATCCTAAACAGGAAACAAGGGATGAGCCTCTTCACCTGTTCAATAGACGTGGGTTGAGTGTGAAGCGGGCGATAGTTTAGTCTATCTACTCCAACTGGAAAAAAAAAAAGAAAAAAGAAAAGAGAAAAACAGATTGGAAAAGAGAAAGCCGGAAACCACATCCTAAACAGGGAACAAGGGATGAGCCTCTTCACCTGTTCAATAGACGTGGGTGGAGTGTGAACCGGGCGATAGTTTAGTCTATCTACTCCAATATATAAAAGAGCAACGATTTACACATCGCACACTATACATCCAGGGTTTTGCTCTTTTTCCAAACACATGAAATGTATTAAAAATTTTAAGTATATTTTTCCAATTGTTATTGGTGTACTTTGCTCATTTGGCAGTCAGTTTTTTTCACCTGCCTTATCTTTGAAGTCAGTCAGTCATTGTCCTTATGAAGACACTGCCACTTAAGTTCAGCAATACAAAAGATATTACAAAAATAAAACTTGACATATATACAAAAGAAACTTACTATTTTCCAGTAAATTTTGCGAAGAATTTTGAGAAGTTTTCTTTTTACTTTTGATATATATATATATATATATATATATATATATATATATATATATATATATATATAATGAATTATTTTGAACATTATTTTTACCGATACTCGTATTTAAGTAGATATTCTGTTTTTTTAATTAAACAGTATTTTATATTTATATCTACCGGCCTGATTATTTCACGATAAATTTTTTTATGACGAAAATGTGTGCTACCCAGCAAGATTTTAAAAAACAAGTACGTCTCCCGCTGCTTTCCCCTGTCTTTCCGGCCTGCGAGAATTGTTCTCCAGGCCCTCCTTTCGCATCACGTGTCCCAGGAACCTCATTTGTCTCTTTCTGACATTTAGTATTAGCCTTCTTCTCATTTGCATCCTTTATAACACACGTGCTCTGTCCATGGTATCCTCAGTATCCTTCTGTAAAACCACATTTCTGCTGCCTCAAGCCTCTTCTTCATCCTTGATGAGATCGTCCAACATTCACTTCCATACAGAAGGACAGATATCACATAGCAAACCAGCACTATTTTCTTTGTTTCTAATGAGATAATTTCTTTCTTTTTATGTTATTTTTAATGGATGCCCATATTTTAGTAAACGCTCTGCTTTTATTTATCTATTAAACAGTATATTAATTTATTTCCATCTATTTGCCGAGACGTCAAAGAATGTCAGATCGAATGATGGTTTCCAGGAGAGAAACGCAGGTTCGAATCCTGCGAGAGGGCGCATACTTAATGTGATTAATAATATTTTTCGAATATTCATGAAGCCAGACGGGAATGAATAAATATCTTACTGCTCTTATCGTGATCAGCGGTCTTGCTAGATTCCAACTGGCCTTTCTTCTTTGAATGGTTTGAGATTCTTAGGATTTGACTTTACCTTTGAGAAGATCAAAGAGTATTTAATGTTGCAGTTCGCACTGGTATTGCAGATGTTGTTCAGGAAGTCAAGTCTGATAATTACCAGATCCAGCTGGTGCCAATTATTTGACCTTGGATGCCTCCAGGAAATGCTGTGTAGCAAGCTTTGTACTGTTGTTGTTTGGTTGGTTAATTTTGTTTAGCGACATATCAACACCACTATGGGTCATTTAATTCCGAAATCTGAATATTTTAAACACAATTTTACAGTAATCTTGGAATTATTTCGAACTTTTATTCTCATCTTGCTTAATATATATTTTATAAAAGACACAACGTTTCGACCAAGTACCCTCTGGTCATCATCAGGTGTCTATAGATTGGCTGATGTGGATTATCTCGTTGATTATTGCGAAATATCCAGTGAATAATCAACGAGATAATCAACATCAGGATGTGCGTTGTGGCGCAGTGGATATCGGCTAGGAACGAGAAACCAGGGAGCCAAGTTCGAATTCCAGTTGGATCCATTGTATTCACTTACGCGCAAATACCCTTGGGAAAGGTATTAATCCGTCTCTTCCTTCCAGTTATGGGTTAAATAACAGGACAGATTGGGTTCTATAGCCTTGGTCGGCAACAAGTCTACCACAGAAAGCAATGGCAACCTACTGCGGGATAATCTTCTGCCTAGTCAGTCATGTCTCTTTCGAGACATGATCGCCCAAGCGTGTATCACGTATGGCACTTAACTGACTGAATCAACATCAGCCAATCTATGGACACGTGATGATAACCAGAGGGTACTTGGTCGAAACGTTGTGTCTATTATAACACCTATTTTAACCAAGATGAGAACAAAAGTTCGAAATAATAACACAGCTATTAAACATTAATCATCTCAGAAATAGATATAAACAATTTTACAATTTTTATCTATATTTCTGAGATGTATGGTAGTATTTATAATATTTGGACTGTTGTACTCATCTTTACTGCCATATTCACGACGTTGTGCTCTCCGGTCTTCTATTTTGCAAAATGCAACGTATGTCATTTTCGGAGTTTTAATGGAATATATATATATATATATATATATATATATATATATATATATATATATATATAGTTATAAAGAGTTCATCTCTTTAATAGAGAAGATACAAGCCGACTCTGAGGTTTTGTGAGGACACACTTAAGATACTCTCACTCGTCAGGGCTGTTTTCAAAATTACATTTTTCCAGAAATAACTACTGAAAAATAACAACCTTGGTGCTAAATACTAATACAATTAAACACCACACACACACACACACACACACACACACACACACACATATATATATATATAAAGATTTGTACCGGCAGAAACAACAAATAGCCTCAAAAAGAGTAGACGTCATTTTGTTTCCCCAAACCCGAGGAACCTTTCAGCCAACACTTGTCAAGGGTTTCGTTGGCACAAAATTACAAAGGGGTAAAGAAGAGGACAAGACCAAAAAGGGGAATACTTGCAATACTGGGAGAAGATGGAATTCGTTTAAAAATAAATTTATTGAAAAATATTAAAATGTAAGGGGGGTGTAAACATATATTCCACAAGAGTGAAATAAAAAAGAAAAAAGTTACACTCACAAACTCGCCAGTAATTGCAAGGAGCGCAGGAACTGCTCTTTCTGCCTGCACAGGCTCGGCTGCTGGATTTTTAGGCAAATGGCTTCCAAAACACGTAAATGGTATGCCGATCGAGCACTGTGCAGGACAGAAAACCAATTGTCCTCATAAGAGGAGGCACAAGCTTGACTATCCAGCAGGTGTTGGCCGATTGCTGAATTCAACACCGCTTGAGTTGTTCTTATATTCCTATGAGAATATATATATACCCTACCGACCATAAGTTTGGGACCACTTAGATTTATTCTCTAAGAGAAAGAAATGACAAATTTTGTTTTAGAAGAATAAATATAGATATATTTCATTGTTACTCACAATTTTACATTAATTAAAACCAAAATTAACATAGAGTAATTTCAAATTTAATTAAACTTAATTCATATTTTCTTTTCATCAAAGAAACCACCACGAGCCATTATTACTGCAGAGCAAATCCTTGGCATTCTTTCTAATAACTTATAAAAATAAACTGGTAAAATTGATTTCCAAGCATCCTGCAAGCATTTAAACAACATTTGTTCATTTTTAGAAAGTTCATTTCGAACTGTACAATCAATTTCATCCCTTATTCTCCTTCTTTAATAGTGGTTTCTTAACTGCTACACAGTCTTTAAGCCCAGCAGAATGAAGTCGTCTCTTAACAGTAGTAACAGATACTGGATGTTGCCGAGTAGAATTCATTTCAATTATTAATTCCGGAGCTGTTTTTCTTCTATTCCTCTTGCTAGATATGATCAAGTGCCTATCCTCTACAATAGATGTTACTCTGGGCCTACCAGATCTTTTTCTGTCAATATTTAAATCAGTTTCACGAAGTTGTTGAAGGCAATAATGCACGCCATTTTTTGATAGGGTTAATTTTTTAGCGATAACACATTCAGAATATCCTTCTTTCGAAAGAATTTCAACCTGAGCTCTTTTTTCAATGCTAATCTGTTTCTTTCTTGCCATTTATACTGTAGTAATATGGTTTACAAAAATAAATTATACCGGAATTATAATATCTGAATAAATCTAAATTTTCGGCAAAAACTTGATCACAATAAGAGGAGTCAAGTAGCAAACTGAGTAAATGTTTACTTTAAAGGTGAAAAGAATTTTTTTTTCTTGACATCTGCAAAAAAGTAACAAAAAATACAAACTCGGCGAATTTGATTCTGCTAAAAATGAAATTTTATAAACTTTGTGAAAATAATTTGGGTGGTCCCAAACTTATAGTCGGTAGTTTATATATATATATATATATTTCAATCCAAGGGAAAAGAGCAGGAAGGTAAATTCCAAAAACCCGATCCTAATTAATATAAAAAATTTTATTTTAATATTAAAAAATGATACAGGAAGAGAGCTCCATGTAATAAAATATTACAGAGCAAATATAAATTAAAAAAGGATTAATTCAATGATGTTGAATGCCCATTTCGATATGAAGATCCCCACGGGGGATAACACATCACCTCAGCAACAAAAAAATCCTTTCAGAAACTGGAGAAAAATTATATATATATTTCGGTCTGAAATAACTCCGAGTTTGATATGCCATTGAACAAAATCTGCAAACCAATAATACATATTTAGAGTAAACTGATCAACAATGCATATTTAACGCAAAATGATCAAGAATACATTTTATCTGTAAATGAAGGCATACAATTACGTTCGAATAATATTTAGTTATATTTAGTTATAATATTTAGTTATATTTAGTTATAATATTTATAATATATATAATATTTAGTTATGATATTTAGTTATATTTAGTTATAATATTTAGTTATATTTAGTTATAATATTTATAATATATATTATAATATTTAGTTATAATATTTAGTTATATTTAGTTATAATATTTAGTTATATTTAGTTATAATATTTAGTTCGAATAATATTTAGTTATACTTAATATAACTGTCTTCAAATTATTTACATTTTGGCATAAATAATCCACAGGGGTTGATATACCGCTAGAACGAAACGAAACGAAACGAAACGAAACGAAACCAACCTACTTGATAAATCGAGTATTATGGGATTCACACCAAGGAAATCTAAAGTTCTAAACACTCAGCCATATATTCTTGGTGTGGCATAAATATTTATCCAGTATTCAAACATAGATTCCAACATAACTATTCGTAAAAATAATTTTAAATTTTTTTTCATAAGACTTTTCCATTGTTCGGGCTGTTGTCCTCATCTTTATTGCCAAGTTCAAGTTTCGGTCATTGTAAGCTCCAGCCTTTTTCAGGATCTGTTTATATTTCTGCGATGAGGTATTGCAATTATTTACACTATTTATATTTTTGAAACTGTTGACGAGGTTTCGGCCGTTGTACGCTCCGGCTTTCTTCAGCTGATAGAAATTTCGAACCGAACCCTTTATTTCGATTACTTGGGTATATCATTCTCATCCCACGTGTCATATATATATATATATATATATATATATATATATATATATATATATATATATATAGTGCGATGGATGAATTGTCGTCTAAATGACTCAAAAATAAAAATAACAATGGCATCTAATTTTGATAGATATATTTACCAAAATTACACACACACACACACACACACACACACACACACACACACACACACAAAAAAAAAAAATCTTGAAATACGAAAAAATAAATTTATTTAATAAAAATCCTCATTGACTTCAATCAAGGCTGCCAGCCGAATTCGGAATCTCCTGCAACTTTTCTAGACGGTCTCTTTGTTTAAGCTGGTCAATTGTGCCATAATCCTTGCCTTTGGTGTTACAAGGAATTTTGTTACTCTCTCACTGAGCTACGCCTCACACATAATGATCAAGGGGAGTTGCACGCACTTGGGAGTTAGGTGGTGTACAGTCATGTTGCCAGACATAAGATTTTACAGCTGCCACCCTTCTGGATCCAGGACAGTGGTTCCTTCTCAAGTCACTTGATATAGGCCCGCGTGTTCAGTCTGAAGTCCTGTGGGAAGACGAATACATGACATAACGTCGTAATCACCATTATACTCATCCTACTCTTTCCGAATCCTTCGCACTGTTTTCATGTTGACACCCAAACAGCTTGCAATGTTTGTATTGGAGTTTCCGGTGCGAATGCCAAGCAAAACAGTTATCCCCTTTCCGATTTTCTGACGGAGTGAATTGCGTCACGGTGCCTAACTTAATCAAAATCAAACAACGCGAATGAGGAAAATTAAAAATTAAAATGGCGGCAATCTATCCATAGCACCCTGTGTGTGTGTGTGTGTGTGTGTGTGTGTGTGTGTGTGCCCCCCCCCCCCATATATATATATATATATATATATATATATAATACGGAAGGTCCCGAAGATTATCGAAATGGTTTAACAACACACATATTTATTTGTTTGAACATTATTTTTAATTGATACTCGTATTTAAGTAGATATTCTGTTTTTAATCAAACTGTATATTTATATATTTATTTCTACCGGCCTGATTATTTACGAGAAATTTTTTTACGAAAATATGTGATATTTGGCAACAAAAATATATGTCATTCGGCAAGATTCGAACCTGCAACCCCTAACAGCATATATATATTGTAATTATTTTAATACAAAGTTTTATAACAGCATTATATCATGACACAAAAATTTTCAAGTTTCAGAATAATATTATTCTTCTTCAGGTGATATTTTTAAAATATATGATGAAAATTATTTATTTTAGAAAAGATAAAAAAATTTCATGGTTATTCTGGAAATTAAGGAGGGGTGGTTGGAGGAAGTTAAAAATATGATTGTGGTTGTGTCAGTATCACCAACACCACCAAGCCAGAAATTGAAAAAGGAAGATCACTTCTGAATGATTTGTTTACATTTACCTTGGGCTTTGATTCGGTAATTTCGGACCTTACTAGTGTGTAAAGAAATATAATTTTAACCCCAAAACAACCCATTCTTATCCATAATAACGAACAGTGGATAAAATCTAATTTCAATGACCCATTTAACATTGCTATGGATGCACTGTATTCTTCAGAATCATCAGATCAAACGGGTCTTTTTATTTCGTATAATCTCACTGCTCATTGTGATGTTGATATAAAATATTGGATTGTATAGAGATGATGGTCTCATGATCATCCATAATTCCATTAACTCGAAAATAGATAAAATCCGTAAGTACATATATAGAATAATGAAGAAGTTTAATCTTAAAATAATAGTAAATACCAACTTCAAATATTTGATTTTCTAGATGTTACAGTCGACTTAGTTAATAGTACTTACTCACCATATGTAAAGCATAATACTAATCATATCTATATACATCCTAAATCAAATCACTCACCATCCATTAATAAACATATATCACATTCAGTTAAACACAGAATTAACAATAATTCCTTCACTGAAGACATTTTCTATCAGCATAGTCATTACTATAATACAACTCTAAAAACAGCGCCTATAATTGCAAGGATATTAAATATCATAAACAAATTAATCATAATACAAAACATAATAGAAATTGAAAAATAGTTTGGTACATATCACAATTTAATCAAATGGCTAGTTAGGCAATAAATTTATTTATTTAGTTCAAAAACACTTCCCATCTAATAATACCCTTAGCAAAATTTTTAATAAAATTACACCAAAACTTAGTTATACTGGTACTAGTAACCTTGAGAAGATAATAAAAAAACATATTAATAACATCCTAAAACAACATTATGATATTAATTATAACCAACTTATCATAAATAATGATAATAACACTAGTTTCCTGCAATTGTTATAACCCTAACACATGTCCTTTGCAAAATAAATACCTTACAGATTCCATTGTATACCAAGCTACTATCTCAACTACTAAAAATCCTAAACTTACCAAACATTGTATCGGATGTACTAAGAATAATTTTAAGTCTCGATTTTATAAGTATAACTTATTTTTCAATAATAAAGTATATAGTAATTCTAGTTTTCTCTCTAAGTAATTCTGACAATTGAAAAATGCAAATAAAACTCCAACAGTTAAACGGAAAATAATAATTAAGGCTAGAACATGTAAATCGTTATATGAAATATATTTCCTTTACTTACAAGAAATAAATCCGTATAATAAAATCCCCCAAAACTGACTTATTGAACTAACGCAATGGAAATCACGAATTTTTGCCACCATAGAATCTTCCATACCCTTAAATATATTTGAAATTATCTCAATATTGTCTAAATATTTACGCTATCTGATTTTTATAACTTAAAAATTTTTAGCTTGTTGAACTGGCAATTTTTTAAATTACTATCATTCTTTTATTTGTACTTAAGAACCCCTTTGAGAATTTATATTTTAATTTTAATTTTGATTTTGATTTTTATATTTTTTACATTTTTTTTGGTTTTGATTTAATTTATTTTATTTGAGTTTAGTTTATCTTTTCCAACGCTTCGATTTTTCTTTCCATTTTCTTCCTTTTTCTTTATTTTTTTTCCTTTATCAGTTTCTCTGTTTCTAGTTTAATATTTTTGACATGTGTGGCTTTCAGTGGCAAAACATTGAAACACTACTGTCTATGAGTCGTACATACACTATAAAATGTTATAACCTCCAACCCCACTAAATTTATCTCACTGGCTGATCTCTTTATTCTTATAGTTTTATTTATTTTTAATTTCAATTTTTATATTTTCATTTTTTAATCTCCTTATCTATATATATTACCAAATAAATTAACCACATTTTACTGCCTGATGATGATGTCTTAGCACCGACATTTTATAGCTATTGATTTGCAGTATGCTATTACTTAATATTAATAATAATTACCCTATATATATATATATATATATATATATATATATATATCTGAACCAGGCAATATGTACTTGAACTTAATGGAAACAAGGCGAGTAACAAATGGATAATGCTTCTAAACGAGATACCTGAAGATATAGAAGTGGAAAGAGAACAGACACACCTGTAGATTAAATAAAGTGTTCAATTAGGAAATTCATGTAGTCGACATGCAAATGTTGAAGGCCGGAAAAAAAGCATAACGTACGAAACGTTGTGAAGGAAGAAAGATGAAAAAACAATCAAGATGAAGAGAATAGTCCGCATCATTCGGGAAACTTCTTTTTGCCTTCCATCAACATTGCTGATGCTAACCCTCATGATAATGGAGCATTGTGCCATTTAGAGCAAACACTAACCGTAAACATTAAGTGGAAAAGGTATGTTCAATCAATTACGAGGTCTGCGGCTAGGAAAATAGGTTCATTGTGTAATGCCAGTCCATATTTCTCTCTAGAATCAACTTTGCATGTTTGTAAATGTACCCGTCGTCTATGAATTATATATTGCAGCGATATCTAATCCAGTGTTGCATCTCAAGATTTTCGACAATAACCGATTTAAATGCAATGTCAATCGTTACTTCTGTCTTCTTAATTCTTATTCTTTTATTGTTCTCTTTCTATTTAATTAAGTTTTCCGCTCATATTATTGTAAGTTCTATGCTGACGGTTTCTTTTTTTGTTTGTGGAACTCTCTTCTGTCTTCTTTCTTCCCAATCAACTTTGATCTTAAAAAATATAAATTCAATGTCAATCGTTACCTTCTGTCTTCTTAATTCTTGTTCTTTTATTGTTCTCTATCTTTAATTAAGTTTTCTTCTGATATTATTATAAGTCCTATGCTGACGATTTCTTCTCTCGCTTCTGGAACTCTCCTCGGGCTTCTTACTTCACAGCCATCTTTGATCTTCCAAAATTTAAATGCAATGTCGATCATTATCTTCTGTCTTCTAAATTTTTGTTCTTAATGATAGTTTTCTTCTTATTATTATTATTATTATTATTATTATATTATATTATATTATTATTATATTATATTATTATTATTATATTATATTATATTTATATTATATTATATTATTATTATTATATTATATTATTATTATTATATTATATTATATTATTATTATTATATTATATTATTATTATATTATATTATTATTATTATATTATATTATATTATTATTATATTATATTATTATTATTATATTATATTATTTTTATTATATTATATTATTATTACATTATATTATATTATATTATTATTATTATATTATATTATATTATTATTATTATATTATATTATATTATTATTACATTATATTATATTATATTATTATTATATTATATTATATTATTATTACATTATATTATATTATATTATTATTATATTATATTATATTATTATTATTATATTATATTATATTATTATTACATTATTATTATTATTATTATTATTATTATTATTATTATTATTATTATTATATTATTATTATTATTATATTATTATTATTATTATTATTATTATTATTATTATTATTATTATTATTATTATTATTATTATTATTATTATTATTATTATTATTATTATTATTATTATTATTATATTATATTATATTATTATTATTATATTATATTATTATTATTATATTATATTATTATTATATTATATTATATTATTATTATATTATATTATATTATTATTATATTATATTATTATTATTATATTATATCATTATTATTATATTATATTATATTATTATTATTATATTATATTATATTATTATATTATATTATTATTATATTATATTATATTATATTATATTATTATTATATTATATTATATTATTATTATATTATATTATTATTATATTATATTATATTATATTATAATATTATTATTATATTATATTATTATATTATATTATATTATTATTATTATATTATCTTATTATTATATTATATTATATTATTATTATTATTATATTATATTATTATTATATTATATTATATTATTATTATTATATTATATTATATTATTATTATATTATATTATATTATATTATTATTATATTATATTATTATTATATTATATTATTATTATTATTATATTATATCATTATTATTATATTATATTATATTATTATTATTATATTATATTATTATATTATATTATTATTATATTATATTATTATTATATTATATTATATTATTATTATTATATTATATTATATTATTATTATATTATATTATTATTATATTATATTATATTATATTATTATTATATTATATTATATTATATTATATTATATTATTATTATTATATTATATTATATTATTATTATATTATATTATATTATTATTATTATTATATTATATTATTATAAGTTCTATACTGACGGTTTATTTTCTCGTTTTGTAGAACTCTCTTCAGGTTTCTTGTTTCACTGTCAACTCTGACCTTCAAAAATTCAAATGCAATGTCAATTGTTATCTTCTCTCTTAATTTTTTTTTCCTTTATTGTTCTGTTTTCTTACTTGTTTCATTTTTTCATATTCTCTCACAGTATGTAACCTATGCGTCTCAGTGGCTTTATTACCTTGTTTAAAACGAAATGATAAGAAAGAATGTAAAAGTGTAAACAATTTTGTTTCGTATTTCCAAAGTTTTTTTTCCAGACTACTGTTGTGTTTGAACTTTAAATGAGCGTCTATTTTTATCTTAGCAGTCACTTTTGTAGTTTATGGCACTCTGAATCAGCAAAACTGGAAATAATGAAAAAATGGACGTTACCTTTGGATTCAGCATCTCAAACTTTTTCGAGGTTATCAAAAAAAACAAAAAAAAACATTCCATCGACCATTTTAAATGTAATTTTTGCAAGCTTGTGTAATATGAAAATGGTACAAACAAAACTAACCTGTTGGGAGATCAGGTAGAATATTTATCACATGATCAGGGTTTGTGGGGGAAAAACAGTTTATAATGGCGAAAAGGAATTCGAAAATGTGTGAAGAGAAAGAGAAGAATTCTAAAGGTGATTTGAGGTTGATCTGCCTGGAACTATGGGTCATCTTCAAGAAATAATAACATGCTGTGAGTGCAGTAGGGTTTGGCTCACCAAAGCAGATATAAAAAGCCATTAAAGATGCTATCGTCATGGAGTTTCCATGGAATACGCCATGTGAGGGAGCTACTACACGTAATGAAGACGACAGGGACAGTATATGAGTTGGTTAGTTAAGGAGACATATCTATCTATTTATGAAAAGAGATGGGTATACAAGACAAAGCCAGATATGAAAAGACTAATATATATATATATATATATATATATATATATATATATATATATATATTAGATAGATGAATACGAATAGACAGACAGACAGACAAACAGAAATATGGATGTCATTTTTGTTAATGAGTATTATTCTTTTATGAAAAAAATCCCCTCAAGAATTTACTTTTATTTATATTTTTATTTTAATATTGATTTTAATTTTTAAAAATATTCTTATCTTTTATGTTGGTTTTGATTTTATTTTTTATTTTTACTGTATTTTAGTTTATTTTTATCTTTTCCAACGTTTCGATTTTTCTTTGCTAGTCTTTCCCTTTTCTTTTGCTTCGGTCTTGTCTCCTGTCTCTTCTTCTTTTTTCTTTTCTTTTTTCCTTTTTCTTTTTCTTTTTTCCTCCTTTATCATTTACTTTTTTTTCCGGTTTAAAATTTTGACATGTCTGTCTTTCCGTGTCAAATCATTGAAACACTACTGTCTTTGAGTTGTACACACCCGATTCTTGAAATGTTATTACCCACCTCCACATAATTCATCTCATTGGATGATATATTTATTCATTATGTTTTTATTTATTTTTATTCATGTTTTTATTTTTTCAATTTCATTGTCTATATAAATATATGGTAGACATTGAAAAAGAGTAGCTACTCTAGCATCTACGCATCTTTCTTTCAGCAATGAATTAGAACACTCTCAGCTATTGGGCGTGAATAATGATAATAATCACGCTAAAAAGTCTACTTCTACCGAGCGGCCATAGCTCAGAGGTAGAATCGCTGACTCACGCCAATTCGGTCGGGTTTCAATCCTGGGTTAAAAACAATCGGAGTCTAACCGTACTGATGAGCTGTGATACAGCAAAACAGATCAGTCTGCTGATGACTATATATATATATTTATTTTTATATAATATAATATAATATAATATAATATAATATAATTGGGATTTTACTGTTGTTCCAACGAGAGAAATATATATATAGAGTATTGGCGCGGTGGTCGATGTCGGGTTGGGTGCCTCATAGCTGTGTCAGTTGGGGGTCAGTGTTATAGTTGGGTACTTACCAGGTATTAGTGTGGTGATGTATGCCAGATTAGATACCTGGTGGTAATCCGTTGAAGCGCTCGGGTCGAATGGGGGGACCCATCTGATAAAGGCAAATAAATGTCTACGTGTTAGTGTATGTATGTATATAGGTGTGCATTTTGTTTTTTGTACTAGTAGACTTATTGGTATTTTTTTTTACTTGCTGATATATATGTGTTTGTATGCATAGATTTGTATGTGTGTGCATGTCTTGTATATGTATATATATGTATGCTTTTGTGTATATATATATATATATATATATATTCATATTTGTGTGTGTATATTTGTTTAGATGTCCATGTATCCGTATCTATGTGTACATATATGTATGTGTATATGAATATTTGTATATATATATATATATATATATATATATATATATAATTGTCTATGCACGTTTTTATATGTGCGCGTATGATTCTGTGTGAATATTTCTGCGCTTATTTGCGTATGTTTATGCCAGAATTTTTGTATAATTATTTTCATGGATGTAGTGATAATTTTATTTTGTATATAATGATCTGTAGAGTTTTTAGTCTCGTACGTTTATGTTTTTAGCTTGTGTATTTGCTTCAGTTTATATCTAATTATGTTTATTTGTTGTTCATGTACATAAATATGATTGTGCCTGTCTTGACCTCATTCATTCAAGGCTTTTGTCATCTTACGAATTCGCTCTTACATGTATCTCATAGTGTAGCCTTTACAGTCGTTTTCCAAAAATAGCCTTAAAATTTAACAAATAAATTGACACATCGATAAAAGCAAAGTTTTAAAATTTGTGTATGTATATATGCGTGTGTATACACAAAAATTTTACAAAGACACATATACATATCTGTATGTGTCTGTATGCCAGTGTATGTGTGCATACTCGGATATTTGTCCATGTGTGGATGTTTGTAGGTTTGTTTGTGTTCGTTCATGCCTTCTCATTTAATATCTGAATAACTTTATAATAATCTTTATCTAATGATTTGTTAAACTTAGAATTTAAAATTCGCAATAAAGATAAAATGAATTTAATAGCCAATTAATAATGCTGATCTCAATTTAATCAGATATCAATATTAATGCTCCAAAAATTGTTTTTGAAGTCTGTTCTCATATTCTTCAAATTAGAAATTACTTTATTTTGATTGGTCCACACCGTCTATGTAACAATGCCCCCCCCCCACCAGATTAAGGTGGTTGGGCAAGTTTTTTTTAAAACTCAACTTGAAATAAACCTCATCACTAGATAAGACACAAGTCGTGTCGAAACAAAATAGCTACTTTTATAGTGATATTATAACATACTTATGTTATAATTTCTAAATAAATATATATACATTTTGTTTCGACATTGGAAGAACAATGTTTCATCGGGTAGTAAACGTTATCTTATATATTAATATATTATATTAACGTTTACTACCTGATGAGACATTTTTGTAGCAGATTCTAGTTTAGACATGTTTTAAAGTATAACTTATAATATATATATATATATATATATATATATATATATATATTACATAACCGTACTGATAAAGCTAAGCAGATCAGTCCGCGAATGACTATATATATATATATATATATATATATATATATATATATATATATATGTGTGTGTCTTTGCTCTACTTTTGTATATTTTCTTTTGTACTTTGTATCGAGCACTTTTTCTTGTGGTTGGTTCCGTTTGGGGTTTTTTTTTCTTTGCTGCGGAGTATTGAATGTTTTGTTCTTGTTCCGCGGATTTCTTTTTTTTCTCCCCATTTATCCGACGCCTTAGTGCACCGGATTGTAACGGAATTTAGGTTCTGTTTGTTAGTGGTTTTTTTGAAGGTTTATTTTAGTATAAATTTACGGCCTACATACTTACAGAGTCTATTTAGTTATTATTTTATTTATATATATATATATATATATATATATATATATATATATATATATAATGGGGATGTTACCGTGGTTCCAACGAGAGAAACGTGTTTTTCTAAAAGAACACTTGTGGTTTTCTTCTTTTATTTTATATATATATATATATATATATATATATAAAAGAGTGAACATCGTAGTCAACACTCACAGGCGACAGACTGTTTCATGCTAAGTGCAATCATCAGGCCACATGTGCTGAGTTTTATTTTACATACGCTCTATCTCTGATATTGAGCACTTTATCCTATAAATATAGCACACCTAAAAACTATATATATATATATATATATATATATGTGTGTGTGTGTGTGTGTGTGTGTGTGTGTGCATTCTTCATTTGTAAACGAGTTATTATGCTTAAGCGTAACTCCTTTACAAATGAAAAAATATTCAAAAGTTCTACAATATATTTTTCAATGCAAATGTGCACTGGTCTGATTTTATTATGACCAAAAACTAAGGAATAAAACAATACACACACACACACACACACACACACACACACACACACACACACACACACACACACACACACACATATTTTTTTAATCATTTCACCCAGAGCAAGGCGGAAAAGCCACTGGTATGCGGGGGCTACATAACTGAAAGAAGATTAATTAGAAGATAGATAGATAGATAGATAGATAGATAGATAGATAGATAGATAGATAGATAGATATGAACAGACTGAGATAGATAGATAGATAGATAGATAGATAGATAGATAGATATGAACAGACTGAGATAGATAGATAGATAGATAGATAGATAGATAGATAGATATTGAACAGACTGAGATAGATAGATAGATAGATAGATAGATAGATAGATAGATAGATAGACAGACGGAAGAGAAAAACCAATAGACAGAAGACAAATAGATATAAATCAATAGTGAGACAGATAGATATCCGCAAAAGATTGATATCTAGATAGATAGATATGAACAGAGACAGATATATAGAGGAAAGATATGAATAGATCGAAAAATAGATAGATAGATAGATAGATAGATAGATAGATTGAAATCGAGAGACAAGGTGTGTGTGTGTGTGTGTGTGTGTGTGTGTGTGTGTGTGTGAGAGAGAGAGAGAGAGAGAGAGAGAGAGAATAGTATATGTAAAAATCTTGTCCTTCTCATCATCATCCAACAAGTTTTCATGACATCTTTTTCCATGTACTCATATCCCATTGGAACATTAACAATAATGGCTCTCCACAGTTTCCTGTTCTTTGTAGCTCTAATTAAATTGTGCCGTTTTTTCTGTCTCTCCTAATCCCTGTCGTACCATCCATTTATACATTGTTTTCCTCTGTCAAAATACTTCACACAATTTTTATTTTAAATTATTTTCAGCTAACGCAAACAATAGTCAGCGCGTTATTTAATCAATCAGTGAAATCAGTCCACTTATATCGCAGTGAACTTACGCGAGAGTTTCATAGAGGCATCGATATTTAGAGAACTTAAAATGACTACTTGGTTACTTATTTAACACAATTGTTACTTAAAACTATTACCAATTGAAGTAAACAACAGGCAGTGCATTATTTAATCAAATTAGATGCAAATAATGATCAGTTTCTTTTGTAGCAATCTGTCACGTATATTATTGCCAGCTAAGGAAAGTTTCGTTAGTTACTCAACTGGTACGTGATATAAGTCATCCCATATGGTTTGACAATCTCCCCATAGATAAAGAAGAGACTTGAAGCAACAGAAATCCGGTTCTACAGAAGGAGGATGAGAATAATAGGGACCGAACATGTGAGCAATGACGAAATTTTATGTTAAAATAGAAACAAAAAGAACCCTGTTACCTAACATTAGAAAGAGATTGGTGAAATTTCTAGTGCGCATAATGTGGAAAGAGGGCTTGAAAAATTTGATCCTTCACGGGATAGATTCAAGGCACGAGGGACAGAGGAAAACGATGCATAACCTATTTAGATGATGGAAGCAGGTTTAAAAGAGATAACAAAAAGATAAAATTTATAAAGTTCTACAAAGAGCAGGAAATTGTGGAGAGCCATGATCATTAACACCCTGAAGAGACATGGCCTATACAAGAAGAACGAACTTGACCGAATGGATGGCGGTAGCAGGTTTAAGAAAGATAACAAAAAAGCGTTTATTAAGAGCTACAAAGAGCAGGAAATTGTGGAGAGCCATTATCGTCAGTCCAGAAGAGACATGGTCTATACAAGAAGAACGAACTTGAGTGAATGGACGGCAGTAGCAGGTTTAAGAAAGATAACAAAAAACAACATTTAATAAAAGCTGCAAAGTGCAGGAAGTTGTGGAGAGCCATGATCGCCTATGTCTTGAAAGGACATGAAATATAGAAGAAGAGTTGCAAAAGACAGGAAATTGTGGCGAGCCATGATCACCTCTGTCCTGAAGAGAGACAACAGATAGAAGGAAACTTATGTTCACTGTAGCCCCTTATTCTAGTTTTAGCGTTTCCTACCAAACCTTTTGTTTTTGGTTGTGTGGGATGTCAACATCTGGATTATATCATTATTTTCCCTTCTAGTTACATACGCTACTATCTTGTTACTGTTCCTGTTGAATGCTTCCAACTGGTAGGGTTTTTGTTATTCGGTAACGTTATGATCCTGTAACGTCAAAAAAGAAAAGATCTGATGAAGGATTGATCTAACTATTTAAGAACTTAACCCGTGTTCTTAGGTTATTATTATGGTTTTTGTAGCATGTTGTGGTATTGGGAGAAACTATCTCTAGCATAACCTGTCCTTTATTCATTATCCTTATCTCTTGTGAATCCATCATAAAAGTTCAGGATGTGGAATTAATAATTTCTAAAGTATATACCTCTTCTAATCCGGTATACGTAAGGTTTAAATTGAATTTTTAAAAAGGAAAATGTTTTCTTGAAGTTTTCATTTTAACTTTAATTAAAAGTTAAGAGATTAAAAATTTACTATTTCCAGTAAGTGAAATATTCTGTGGTTCAAACAGAAACTATATTAATCGGAATTGATGTTTTCAGTAAAAAATATAAAATCATCCATTTTGACACATTTGTGAACAGTAGTTAATTATTGGCTTTTTAAAGCAAAAAATAAAATATATTAATATATTTCTGAAATGTAGTTTAAAGAAAATTTGTTAATTTGAAGTTAAATTAATCAGATTTGAACTAATATTACTTATAGCATAAAATATTGTATACAAGCATTTCTTATCCAGTTTTTTAATAGATCGGTTTATAGACCGCCTAACGTGCTGGCAAGTTAAGTATGCTAAAGCAGAATTTCTAGTAGAAAATATATTTTATATGAGTGTTTTATTTTTTGTAAGCACATGACCTTTAAATGATAATATCAGGCTTACCCATATGACACATTGAATTCTTCCGAACTATATATAAGTAGCAGTTCTGCTTTGTAGAACAGAGAGAGAGAGAGAGAGAGAGAGAGAGAGAGAGAGAGAGAGAGAGGGAGGGAGGGAGGGAGAGGGAGAGAGGAATCTATTCCAGCACATATTGGTATATGTTTGGACTACTGTCTTCGGAATATTTTAACACTATTCCGTCTTTGTGTCTTTATTACTGGCTTTAGCAGGACCACAACAAATTGGTGACGAGGTCCCAACAGGTATGAACCTCTGTACTTACAAATTCTGCACGGATAAATTCGTACAAAAACCAATAGAAATTCTTTTTAAAAATATTCGGGTTCATCAGATTGTCATAATCTTTACAATATATATATATATATATATATATATATATATATATATATATATATATATTTAATCATATCACCCCGAGCAAGGCGGTAACGTCCACTGATGTGCCAGGGGCTACGTAAGAGTGAAAAGATTGGAAAAGAGAAAGCTGGAAACCACATCTTAAACAGGGAACAAGGGATGAGCCTCTTCACCTGTTCAATAGACGTGGGTGGAATGTGAACCGGGCGATAGTTTAGTCTATCTACTCCAATTGAAAAAAAAAAAAAAAAAAGTGAAAAGATTGGAAAAGAGAAAACCGGAAACCACATCCTAAACAGGAAACAAGGGATGAGCCTCTTCACCTGTTCAATAGATGTGGGTGGAGTGTGAACCGGGTGATAGTTTAGTCTATCTACTCCAATTAATGTTCTGAAAAGGAGTAATACATTTATTTAAATATTAAAAAATACTTCGATATTTCCTCTTAATAACAGCAAAGTTTTTGCCGATAAAATTTTGTTTTAATTAACTTTGAGGCATGTTTTCATCACAGCATGCTGATTTTTGCTATTTCGTGGAGGCACACATATTATGTATATGCTGGAATTCGAACTCGGGGGGGGCGGGAGTTCGAAATCCAGCCGAATTCATTGCATTCACTTACGCGCAAATACCCTTGGGAAAGGTATTAATCCGTCTCTTCCTTCCAGTTATGGGTTAAATAACAGGACAGATTAGGTTCTATAGCCTTGGTAGGCAACCAGTCTACCGCAGAAAGAAATGGCAACCTACTGCGGGATAATCTTCTGCCCAGTCAGTCATGTCTCTTTCGAGACATGATCGCCTAAGCGTGTATCACGTATGGCACTTAACTGACTGACTGACATATATTAAGCACTTCAAATACTTTGGCATATGGATTAGCTATAACAAATAGTATAGGATAAAAGGAAACTGAACACAAATCTACCAATAGACGACAGCGATTAGCCCCCTCTCCTCTCGAGGTCAATGTATTGATGATGAGGATGTATTGATGCTGATGACATATGTATACACAGTTAGGACGAGAATGATTTTGAATAGAAAATTAATATCCTTTACAAATTGTTCTAAGAAACAGATAATCAAAAGTGGCACCTACCCAGAATCTGACATAAAAATACCAAAAAACTCCTTACGCACATGGATCAGTTACAGCAAATTTAGTATATGTGATAATGGAAATTGAATATAGAAAAGGCTGCCGTAGATATATTAGTCAGTCAGTCAGTTAAGTGCCATACGTGATACATGCCTGGGCGATCATATCTCGAAAGAGACATGACTGACTGATTATCCCGCAGTAGGTTGTCATTGCTTTCTGCAACAGACTGGTTGCCGACCAAGGCTATAGAACCTAATCTGTCGTGTTATTTAACCAATAAAGGGAAGGGAAGAGACAGATTAATACCTTTCCCAAGGTTATTTGCGCGTAAGTGAATACAAGGAATATGACGGAAATTCGGCACGCCGATTTCTCGTTCCGAGCCGATATCCACTGCACCACGACGCACATACCAAGGTATATTCGTAACCGACATAATTCTAACTTAAGGTAGGTGGATGTCACTATGTTGATAGCAGACTCAGAAACCAAACTGAAAGCAGTATAGGAAAACAAGAAGAAAGATTCCCCGAGAGAAAAGGGATATTGCGTCTAGCTCTACTTCATTATCGCTTGCCCTCTTTCCACTGAGTGTAAATTTTCACTGCTACAGGGACTGAAGCTGCCAGTTCCTACTATTAAAGCTACTCAGAAACCAAACTGAAAGCAGTATAGGAAAACAAGAAGAAAGATTCCCCGAGAGAAAAGGGATATTGCGTCTAGCTTTACTTCATTATCGCTTGCCCTCTTTCCACTGAGTGTAAATTTTCACTGCTACAGGGACTGAAGCTGCCATTTCCTACTATTAAAGCTGGAGTAATATCGAAAATCAAGAAGTTGGTGGGGGGGGGGGGGACAAGAAAACCATGCATAGAAAGAAAAATCATAATGGAATGAAATGAAAATACTAAACAGAAGAATACTGGAATGTTGAAGAAATCTGCGAATATGCGTTAAAATTAGCATAGAAATTAATACAATATGGAACCTTTAATAAGCAAAGAAAGAGAATTGACAGCAATTCTTCAACAGCAGCAACTGAAAAGAAAAGAGAAACCTCGGTGAATGTAGTCAAGTGTAATAAGCCAGAAGCAAACAGAACAGTTTTAAGACTGGTTTCTATACTCGGATTGTCCCAACAATTAAAACTGATGTTTTTTTTAATTCGGTGGCATAATAATTGTGACACTATTAACATATTCACAACGTTGTACACTCCGGCCTTTTTCAAGTGACTGTAATTTCAAACTGAACCCTTAATCTTGTCCATCGGGGTAGATTATTCTAGTTCCACGTGCGGTGCCACTTCCGGATATTTCAGTATCTGTTATCTCCCTTTACCTCAATAAGTCTTTTCCCTTTAACTCAGCTCTCCATGTATTTTTACGGCAGCCAGGTATTCAACTCAAAATTTTGGGTCAACTCACTGAATTCAACCAAAGATTTACTTCACTGGGTTATGATTCCTTGACATCAGTGTATAAATTTTGAGAATTATAAAACTAATATCTCACTAACGAAAGTTTTTTACCATAGCTCATATTACAATTTTGTTGCCATATTTTTTACCATAGCTCATATTACAATTTTGTAATCATATTTTTTACCATAGCTCATATTACAATTATGTAACCATCTTTTTTTTTTTTTACCATAGCTCATATTACAACTTTTATTGTTTTACTGGTTCCCATATTGTATCCATTTCTATGCTTGGACGGCTTAGAAGATTTTTATGTTCTAGCATATGTGCTGATCCCTTGAGTTTTCGTATTTCCAGTAGTGTTATCTGTCTATTATTTCAATCCCACTCCAGAGGAGACATTGATCTCCCACCCATATGTGGTAAGCTACGTCTGATTTTTCTATTTCTCCTTGTGTCACGGAGTTGAGGTGTTCTTGCAGTCATATAGTCTAAATAATTGCTATACCTTATAGAATACAAATATAATAATATCGAGTTCAATACCTGGGCCAGGTAGTGCAGACTTAGACTCAATGTGGGGAATAACAGAGCTGTATAAATAAAGACAATTCGATATATTCATGTGTATTCACAGCGTAACAGGAACAATCGACACCTGTAGATTGAATAAAGTGTTCACTTCGAAATTCCCTCAACCTGATGAAGGCCGGTAAACACAACCACCGGAAAATTGTGATAAGAATGATGACAATAATCTGAATGCAAATAATGGCAGAGCTTGCTATATTTTAAATCATTTCACCCCAAGCAAAGCGAGAATGCCACTAGTATGCAGGGGTTACAGGGAATGAAAGTTGTAGAGATGATTTTGAATGGGGAGAAGTGAAGAAAGGACAAAAGATGAACAGGATTCAAAAAGACAGAAAATGGCGATTAATGTTGCGTTTAAATTTTTTGATTGTAGTTATTATGGAAGGAATTAAAAAAGACAGAAGTTCCACAGGTGGGAAGTGCGAGAAAAGAATCTGTTGGAACGGCAGTTGAATTTAGATATTTCACGGTGAAACGATGGGACCTAGTTGCCAATCGAGTAGCACGTTTAAGTTCATATATCCATGGCACCAGAAGAAAAAAGCTCATCAAATCAGTTCAAATGTTTCAAATAAATGTATTTTTGCGTAAAAATATTTTTTCGATTATGATATTAATATTTTGTCCTTCTGCTGTTAACAAAAGACTATTGATCGTCACTTTATATCCAGTCGAAAATAAGCTTCATACAAACACAAACAATGTTCTGTACTAAATAACAAAATCCACACGAATCGAATGCTTCTGATAGAAACAACAATAACACGTGTCGTTAGAATGGAAAGCTGGCTGTTCATATTACCAAACCAAAGCTGGCTGTTCATATTACCAAACCAAAGCTAGCTGTTCATATTACCAAACCAAAATATAAATATGTTTAAAAGGAAATTTCTATCAATATTAAAAAAGATCTTTAACAATTACTGGAAAAAATTGTTTCATGGAAACCATTTTATTATTTTTAACGCTAGCTTTCCGTCAATGAATGCCGAATGTTTTCAGTATAAAAATTACTTTTTTTCACCTTTTTTATATTTTTAATCATTTTACCACATGCAAGGCAATAAAGCCATTAAGACGCAAGATGTTGTTGAGTGTTAGAGAATATTAGAAAAACTATTCTAAAAGAGGAAAGGACAATAAAAGAACAAGAATTAAGAATACAGAAGATAATGACTGACATTGCATTGAAATTTTTGAAGGTCAAAGTTGACTGGGAAGCAAGAAGCCAGAAGAGAGATCCACAAGCGAGAGAAGAAACCGTTAGCATAGAACTTATAATAATATAAGAAGAAAATTTAATTAAACGGAGAGAAAAAATAAAAGAACAAGAATTAAGAAGACAGAAGATAATGACTGACATTGCATTGAAATTTTTGAAGGTCAAAGTTGACTGGGAAGCAAGAAGCCAGAAGAGAGATCCATAAGCGAGAGAAGAAACCGTTAGCATAGAACTTATAATAATATAAGAAGAAAATTTAATTAAACGGAGAGAAAAAATAAAAGAACAAGAATTAAGAAGACAGAAGATAATGACTGACATTGCATTGAAATTTTTGAAGGTCAAAGTTGACTGGGAAGCAAGAAGCCAGAAGAGAGATCCATAAGCGAGAGAAGAAACCGTTAGCATAGAACTTATAATAATATAAGAAGAAAATTTAATTAAACGGAGAGAAAAAATAAAAGAACAAGAATTAAGAAGACAGAAGATAATGACTGACATTGCATTGAAATTTTTGAAGGTCAAAGTTGACTGGGAAGCAAGAAGCCAGAAGAGAGATCTACAAGCGAGAGAAGAAACCGTTAGCATAGAACTTATAATAATATAAGAAGAAAATTTAATTAAAGAGAGATAAAAAATAAAAGAACAAGAATTAAGAAGACAGAAGATAACGATTGATATTGGATTTAAGTTTTTGAAGATCAAAGTTAATTGCAGACAGAAGTCAGAAGAGTGTCGGGAAGTGTGATAGAAGAAACGGTTAGTATAGAACTTACGGTTGAATCTAGCCATTTCAACTAAAAATTGATGAGATCTTGCTGCCAGTCTAGTACTGCGGTTAAATTCATAGAGTCTAAGAACCAAAGAAGAAAGTAATATTTTTTTTAATATAAAAAGAAAATATGACACATGGCCAAAAGAGGTGGGTGGAAGAACAAGGGAAATCGAGTTTTATTCTGTTTTATTAAATTTAGCTAGCCACAGTTACTCATCTAAACACCCCACAGTGCTTTGTACACCAAAAGAACACCTTCTTACCATTCCTACTATAGCCACAATAATACCTCTAAGTCTTTATGAAGTCCCAACAAGTTCCCATTAATAAAATCTGCTAGGGGTGTGCAATAAAAATAACATCATTTAAAAATAAAACCTTAATGACTAGCACAGTGAAACATTTTTCAGAACAATTACCCAGGGTAGCTATGTTACGGCGGGGGGGAAGGGACAGATGCCGAGATGTCAGATTAAGACCAGCAAAATTTCAGATTTTTTTTTGTATTTTATTAAAAATCTCTGAATATATAGTCGAGACACTAGGCAAGATTTGAAAGCAATATTCAATGCAAGTCCAAATAGAAGAACAATATAAAACAGGATATATATATATATATATATATATATATATATATATATATATATATATATATATATATTAAATAAGTTAGACATACTTCCTTGTATTCTTAACAATGTTAATATTGTTTTTCTCCTTCTGAAGCAGATCCCTGAATTTATTTATTCATGCTTTCTGCCTATTTTTGGTATTTTCTCTATTTATTAACTATTTTTCTTATTTATTATCATATTATAAAATTTATAGTTGTTTATTAGTATCATTCTTCATTTTAGTATTATTATGTCATTTTTCATCATATTTCGATTTCTGCTATGGTCGCACTACCAACCAATTATGCAGGAAGACCTAAGGTAGGTCGCGTTGTGATGCTATGGCTCCATTTCATGTTTTTTCTATCTTCCCTAGAGTTACATAGACAAAGTTCTCCTTAGTGTGTGTTGGCTGTACTTACAAGACAATTTTTTGTATATCTCTTAAGCTGGGGTTTCCAGGGATTCTTTCAATGTGTTGTTTTGTTCCATTTTTTATCATTCCAAATGCACCTACTATCACTGGCACAACTCTTGTTTTCAATTTCCACATTTTTCCTATTTCAATTTCCAGGTCTTTATATTTTGACAGTTTTTCAAATTCCTTGATTGCTATGTTACAATCCGCTGGACAAGCCATATCAATTAATAGACAAGTTTTCTCCTTCTGGTTTTTAACAATAATGTCTGGCCTGTTTGCTTCAATTTTTCTGTCTGTATAGATGGTGTAATCCCATAGAATGGTTACATCTTCTATTTCTGTAACCGGTGCTGGGTGATGTTCATACCAGTGTTTGCCTACAGCTTTTCCATAATGTTTGCATATTGCCCAATGTAAATATTGCCCAACTCTATCGTGGCGATTTTTATATTCATTTGGGGCAAGCACAGAACAGCCTGAGATTAGGTGGTCTATTGTTTCTTGGTGTTTATCACAAAACCTGCATTTTGGATCCATATTATTATGCATAATATTTGCCTGAAAGTTTCTCGTGAAAAGACTTTGGTCTTGTGCTGCAAGAATAAAGCCTTCAGTTTCGGACTTTAATCCAGATGCACGTAACCATCGATGAGTATTAACTTTGTCAACATTAGATTTATTGGCACGTACTGGATATTGGCCATGCAGAGGTTTGTCTTGCCAGCGCTGTTTCATCTGTTCAAGAGATTTGTCTTTGGCTTTCATTTTCATATTCTTTGCCGCAATAGTCGGCTCTTGGCTTCCGTTCTGCTTTTCTACAGAATCTACTAACTGTAAATCTTGTTTGAATTTACTGCCTTCTTTTATTATTGAATATTTTTTCTTTCTTTCTTCATGTTGCCTTACTAATTGTAACATCCAATCCTTTGTTGTTTCTATGTATGTTAGTAAGCCAATAGTTGTTGTCTTGTATGACAATTCCAGCTGAATAAGACCTCTTCCACCTTCTTTACGGGGTATGTATAGACGATCTACATCAGCCTTTGGATGATGCATCTTATGCTTAGAAAGAAGCTTTCTTGTTTTAGAATCCATTCGCCTGATGTCGTTTAGAGTCCAGTTTAAGATGTTAAAGCTATATTGGACTACTGGGATTGCAAGGCTATTAATGGCCATAACTCTGTTCTGTGAATTTAATTCAGTTTTTAATATCATTCGTAGCCTTCTATAGTACTCTTTACGCACTATTTCTTTCATTTTTTTATGGTGAATGTTTTCGCTCTCATTTACACCTAGGTATTTATAAGCTTCTTCTGGTTTCAATTCTTTTATTGTTACAGCAGGGTCTAGGCTAATTGAGGATGTTTCTTGTATTATTATTATTATTATTATTAACAGTAATTTTATTATTTATTATGGTATATCATTTATTCTTATTCATTGTAATATTGGAATGATTTCGTATGTTAATTTATATCTATGTTTCATTTTTATATATTATTACTTAATTATGTTATTGTAACAATTTTAATACACAGATATTTGGCATTTTATTATTTCATTGACAATTTTTAACCGTTAACATTATTAAAAAATATTTTTAATTTATAAAAAAAACATAGCTTAATACTTTCACTAGAATTTTAAACTGAAATATATTTCGTTTAAGTTTCATACATGATTCTCTCACATTTTTTAGTATAGAAAATCGTTCCATCATTTGACACGTGCATACCTCTTTACTGACTCATAAACGCACGTTCACACATGATTTCTCTCAGCGCATACGTTCATAACTGATTTCTTTTATTTTATTTAAAAACGCATTAACACACACAGTTAAACAGACTTAAGTTTTTTCTTGTACATTTAATATTCATCGATTGCTTTATCACACGTGACACGTATCTGACCAATGAAACTGTACCTCAATCAACAGACTGTCTCTCGGATTTTTTAATCTTCGTCTTTAAAAAATCTCTAAAGAAGCTTGTTAAAGTGAAACATGTTAAATTAAAGACAGTTTTTTCTGACTTGTTCTTTACATCTATTCGTCTTGTCAGATTCCGATCTATATATTTAACTCAAGAGCAATCGGATGTCTAACCGTACTGATGAGCTGTGATACAGCGAAACAGATCTGTCTGTGGATGACTATATATATATATATATATATATATATCCAAAAATGAATTAGCTTGTAAGTAAAATCCCCAAACTAGATTCTATTAAAACTAATCCAGGTGGAGGGCTCGATGTAAATAGCATCATCTATCTACAGAGCCAGATATACATAGTTTGTCAAATAAAACTCCGAAAACTACATTCGTTATATATATATATATATATATATATATATGTATATATATATATATATAGTCATTTGCAGACAGACCTGTTTCGCTGTATCCAAGTTCTTCAGTACGGTTAGACATCCGATTGCTTCAAGCCAGAATTGAAACCCGACCGAACTCACATCAGTTGGCGATTCTGCGTCTGAACACTCGGTATAGGAAAGCGGACTTTAGCGTGTTATATACAATGTAAACACACGACAGCAGCCGAGAGTGTTCATATTCATTATTGAATGAACAATGCGTAAATGCGTGAGTAGCTACTGTTTTTTGAAGCCCACCATTTCTCTATAGCGCTCAATCGGAGTGCGAGAGCGTAAATAGTCATCTGCAGATAGTTCTGTTTTTCTGTATCACAGCTCATCAGGACGGTTAGACATCCGATTGCTTCAAGATATATATTCCCTGCTGAAAAGAGAGCGGAGTTCTATAAACACACGGATGTTGTATGCCATTAAATGCAGTCGATACACGATTAGAAATTTTTTCTTTCCTATTGGCGCCATTAGTCGATGTTCGAACCTCGTTTAGACCTTGAAAAAATTAGATGTTTTCACGACTTGGAAGGAAATTGAAGATCAAATTACGTTGAAACAAGCATGCAGGGCCAAATTAGGTAAATTTTCTTACAAATAATTTCTTCAAAATCTCAAAAATAAGGAAAATCATCGAAAAATGATTATGGCGTTGATATAAATTTATTTGTGATGGTCGAGAACAAATATGGCAGTTTCTTTAAAAAAAAGTGAAAAAAAAAAAAAAGAATTAATACTGAATATATAACAAGATATTTATCTGTTTCTCTGGGATTCTCTTCAGAAATTTTTGTAAGGATGCCGGCTAAATAAATGGGAATTTGATTAATGGATAAGAAAACGTATCCACCTTGAAAGTTCGTTTGCGAATTAATATGATAAAGATATGGCTGGAGGGAAGATTTTATTCGACATTTTACCCATTGTGTTTCTGACAAAAAATACTTTGCAAATGAACCAGCATAGAAACCGGCCATTGATTTGTTCGTCAGAAGAACGCAGTTAAAATAGGTTTGTTTAAAAAAAGACATCACGAATTGGTTTCGTTAAGAAATGCTAATTGCTATCAAAATATACGTTACTACACATTCAGATAAAAATTGTACAATAAATGATTGCTTAGATAGATAGATAGATAGATAGATAGATAGATAGATAGATAGATAGGCAGGCTGAGATAGATAGATAGATAGATAGATAGATAGATATGAACAGACGGAGATAGATAAAGCGAGATAGAGAAAGAGAGAGACAAAAGGAGTGAGAGAGAGAGAGAGAGAGAGAGAGTAAGCAATTAGTATATATATAAAAATGTTGTCACTCTCATTATCATTTCTAGACAAAGAAAAATTTAAACAAATTGAGATACATAAACACACAGATAAGAATTAACAGGTTTATATATATGTATATATATATATACGTGTGTCAGAGCGAGAGAGAGAGAGGGAGGAGGGGGAGGCGGACAGACAGAAATTAATATATACAGAATAGTAGGAGTGGAGGTAGTTAGCTTGATAGGTAGACTGAGACTGAGATTGGAATAGATAGCTATTTCTAAAAGAATAAAAGATATATATATATATATATATATATATATATATATATATATATATATATATAGAGAGAGAGAGAGAGAGAGAGAGAGAGAGCGGAAGAAAAAGAAAAGGAAAAGTAGGTAGTAGATAGATAGATAGATAGATAGATAGATAGATAGATATGAACAGAATGGGATAGATAGATAGATAGATAGATAGATAGATAGATAGATAGATAGATAGATATGAGCAGAATGGATAGATAGATAGATAGATAGATAGATAGATAGATAGATAGATAGATAGATATGAACAGAATGATAGATAGATAGATAGATAGATAGATAGATAGATAGATAGATAGATAGATAGATAGATAGATATGAACAGAATGATAGATAGATAGATAGATAGATAGATAGATAGATAGATAGATATGAACAGTGAATGGATAGATAGATAGATAGATAGATAGATAGATAGATAGATAGATAGATAGATAGATAAGTGAATGAATGGATAGATAGATAGATAGATAGATAGATAGATAGATAGATAGATAGATAGATAGATAGATATGAATGAATGGATAGATAGATAGATAGATAGATAGATAGATAGATAGATAGATAGATAGATAGATAGATAGATAGATATGAATGAATGGATAGATAGATAGATAGATAGATAGATAGATAGATAGATAGATAGATAGAATGATAGATAGATAGATAGATAGATAGATAGATAGATAGATAGATAGATAGATAGATAGATATGAATGAATGGATAGATAGATAGATAGATAGATAGATAGATAGATAGATAGATAGATAGATAATGAACAGAATGGGATAGATAGATAGATAGATAGATAGATAGATAGATATGAATGAATTGATAGATAGATAGATAGATAGATAGATAGATAGATAGATAGATAGATAGGAACAGAATGGATAGATAGATAGATAGATAGATAGATAGATAGATAGATAGATAGATAGATATGAATGAATGGATAGATAGATAGATAGATAGATAGATAGATAGATAGATAGATAGATATGAATGAATGGATAGATAGATAGATAGATAGATAGATAGATAGATAGATAGATAGATAGATATGAATGAATGGATAGAAGATAGATAGATAGATAGATAGATAGATAGATAGATAGATATGAACAGAATGGATAGATAGATAGATAGATAGATAGATAGATAGATAGATAGATAGATAAGTGAACAGAATGGATAGATAGATAGATAGATAGATAGATAGATAGATAGATAGATAGATATGAACAGAATGGATAGATAGATAGATAGATAGATAGATAGATAGATAGATAGATAGATAGATAGATAGATAGATATGAACAGAATGGGATAGATAGATAGATAGATTGATAGATTTTGTTATGGATCAGGTTCAGATCCGAAAAGAACAACACGACCGAAAGGGTAGAAATAACAAATATATATTAACAAAAAATAACAATACAAAATGTGAAAGGCGTTAGTACAACTGTCAGTCTGGTGTGGAGTGAACTACTACCAACTCAACTCTCTCTCTCTCTCTTGAGAGGCAGAGTTAATTCTGGAGTTACAGATAGGGACCAATCACAGATAGATAGTAACAAAAAAACAAAAAAACAAAAAACAAAAAAACAAAAAAAAACAAAAAAACAGATAGATAGTAACAAAAATGAAAATAACTTTATTTTCATATATCCAAAAATTCCTATAACATTTTTTTTCTTTTATTATTTATTTAAACATAAATTATTTTTGATAAATTTTTAACTGTTTAATAATTATAATATTTCGGTTCCTTTCTCTTCTTTCCTCCATTTTTCCCCTTGCTTTCACCATCGAAGTCGTCGCCAATCGTTACCTTGGTTACTAAGAAAATTTTTTTATATCTTATTTCTCCGTTAACTTCCCTCTGTCCACCCCATTCGTCTTTCCTTTCCTTTCCCCCTCCCATTTCTATCCTGTGACACGGTTTTATTTTTAACTTTTTAATTTTTTATTCTTACAGACTTATTGTAAAATTCTTCTAATATCGAGTCATGCATCTCTGTGTCTGCTTTTTTTTTCTTACATCCTGCTGACAAATTCAAATAATTTTGTTTTTCATTGAACAGGTGAAGAGGCTCATCCCTTGTTCTCTGTTTAGGATGCGGTTTCCGGTTTTCTCTTTTTCAATCTTCTCACTTTTTTTTTTCTTTCTTTTTTTCAATTGGAGTAGATGGACTAAACTATCGCCCGGTTCACACTCCACCCACGTCTATTGAACAGGTGAAGAGGCTCATCCTTTGTTTCCTGTTTAGGATGCAGTTTCCGGTTTTCTCTTTTCCAATCTTCTCACTTTTTTTTCTTTCTTTTTTTCAATTGGAGTAGATAGACTAAACTATCGCCCGGTTCGCACTCCACCCACGTCTATTGAACAGGTGAAGAGGCTCATCCTTTGTTTCCTGTTTAGGATACGGTTTCCGGTTTTCTCTTTTCCAATCTTTTCACTCCTATGTAGTCCCCTGCACATCAGTGGCATTACCGCCTTGCTCGGGGTGATATGATTAAAAAAAAAAATCTCACCCTATTTTTAACTTCCTGTGTATGGATATGTTTTGGGGCTTCTTCCGGTATAGAAATTTTGGAACATATTTGAATAAATAAAGATTTTGTTTTCGACCGTTGTTGATGAAGAGAGAGTTTTCTCGCTGAAATGGCCATCCAAAGAAATTAAATTTTGAAATTTTGAATTATTATATATATATATATATATATATATATATATATATATATATATATATATTGTAATTTTGTTATTACAATGGTTTATAAAAGTATTATATCACCACACAAAAAATTTCATGTTTCAGAACAATACTGTGTTCTTCTTCAGGTGATATTTTAAAATAAATGGTGAAAATGATTTATTTGGAAAATATGAGATGAATTCATTGTTATTTACAAAATTAGAGAGTGGTAGTTGGAGAAAATCTTTAGGTGTGTCAATATTGTCAACCAAAAATGAGATTTAGGCAACTATTGAGTTTGAAGATTTGGATCGCGAAAGAAGCAGGATAGTCTGATGTGTAGACATATCACTTTTGATTTTTGTCTCGATAAAATACATAGCGGGACCATAGTTTTTTTTAATGAGTGAAAAATAATTTTTAACAGCTGGTTGGATTTTAGGTTTTATTTTTTTAAAATTACATTTATCACCTCATGAGTAAAGGGATTGAAAAGTTCATGCTAGAATTAGGATTAAATAATCATGGTATCAGTCAGTTAAATGCCATACTTGATACACGCTTGGGCATATTGTAGTAAGAAAAACCATTAAGTACTGTGTGGGTCATTTATTTATATATATATATATATATATATATATATGTGTGTGTGTGTGTGTGTGTGTGTGTGTGTGTGTGTGATCATTTTATTTTTAAGATATATACAAAGGTATCTCGCTTAAAAGAAAACATTTTAGGCGCCTTTCCACTACCCATCGCTACCCCATATACTGAATATTTTCAGTGCAAAAACTGCTTTCCCTCCCCACGTAAAGATGTCTTGCCTACCAATCTTCTTTTATGTGCTCTGTCCTTTCAGGACGTAGTCGATCATGGTTCTCTACATCTCCCTATCCCTTGTGGCTCTTAGTATGTTTGCTCCTGCTACACCTCGCAACTCCCGTTCCGTCATCCACCTGATCAGGCCCTTCAAATATGTTATCCGCTGCCTTCCTCTGTCTCTCTTTCCTTCTATCTGCCCTGTCAGTATCAGGTTCTCCAAGCCCTCTTTCCTCATTGCATGTCCCAGTAACTTTAGTCGTCTCTTTCATTATTAATTTCCTTTTTGTTGCCATTTTTTCCAACACCTCATCGTTGCTTGTATGCTCAGTCCACGATGTCCGCAGCATCCTTCTGTAGAACCACATATCCGCTGTTTCAAGTTTTGTCCTCATTTTCGATTATATTGTCCAGCATTCACTGCCGTATTGAAGAACTGACATCACACTGACCCTGCAAATTACCGCCCTATCAGCCTTCTTCCGATCTTTGGCAAAGTGTTCGAAGCCATTATCAACGCCGAGGTGGTTCAGCATCTCACAGCACACAGGCTCCTCTCGGACAAGCAATATGGTTTCCGCTTCACCAGGTCTACTGCTGATATGCTAACGACCATCACCGAGTACATATACCAGGCACTCGACAGGAATGGCGAAGCTCGAACCGTTGCATTGGATATATCTAAGGCGTTCGACAGAGTTTGGCATGCTGGCCTTCTATGTAAACTGCGGAGCTATGGTATAACTGGACATTTGTTTGAACTAATCCAGTCATTCCTCTCTAACCGCACAATGAAGGTGGTATTAAACGGACATGCCTCTCAGAACTACCATACAAACGCAGGTGTCCCCCAAGGCTCCATCTTAGGTCCTACACTCTTCCTGATATATATTAATGATCTCCCTGATTCCATAAGAACCCAAATAGGTTTGTACGCCGATGACACCACAGTTTACTCTCGCCTCCTACAAAAATCTGGTGTAGGCGTCAAAGCTAAACTCGCAGCCGAGATTGAAAAAGACCTCCAATCCATATTGGACTGGGGTAAGAAATGGCTAGTAAATTTTAATGCTTCTAAAACGAAGCTACTGTCAATTAACCATCATCGACAATCTCACCTACCTCCCATTAGCATGGACCAGGCTTGCCTCCCAGAGAGTAAAACACTACGCCTCCTTGGTCTCACACTTTCAGCGGACCTCAAATGGAATGACTATATCGAATCCATTGCTAAATCCGCTGATATGAAAGTCGGTTCTCTGTGTAGGGCCCGGAAGTTTTTTCCGTCTAAATCTATCCTGCACATTTACAAATCTACCATCCGCCCGTGCATTGAATACTGCTGCCATATCTGGTCGGGTGCTCCTGCTGTTCTCCTCGGGCTTCTCGATAAGATTCAGAGGAGGGTCTGTAATGTGATAGATACCGACTTGGCAGACCGCCTGCAGTCTCTCTCCCACCGGCGAGACGTGGTTTCCCTGTGTCTCTTCTATAAATACTTTCACGGCTTCTGCTCCGATGAACTTAGATCACTGGTGCCCCCTAAATACGAATTTGCACGAGATACTAGATTAGCAACTAGATCCCACCATTTTACAGTGAAACCGATAAAATGCAGCCGTAACTTCTACTCCAACAGTTTCTTTCCTCGCACTTCCCGACTGTGGAATTCTCTTCCAAACGATTGCTTCCCCGACGGCTACAATCTCCAGGAGTTTAAATGTAAGGTCAATAGACACCCCCTAACACACTAACCTGCTCCCATTCTATCAAGCACTCTTCCCATCTGCCCAACCCTCATCCTCGCTATCCTTACTTATCTGTCACCTTCCTCCTGACATTCCCTATGTCTAACCACTCCTTCTCTTTACCTTCCCCTATGTAGCCCCATGCGCAATAGTGGCAGTGGAATGCCTTGCTTGGGGTGAGATGATTAAAAAAACCAAAAAAAACCATAGCAATCCAGCACTCTTTTCTTTGTTTCTAGTGAAATTTTCCTGTGTGTTAGTACTTTACTCAGCTTCTGGAACGCGTTTTTGCCATGCCAATTCTCCTTCGGATCTCTGTGTCACACTTTCCATCTCCTGTTAGAACACTTCCTAGGTATTTGAACTTTTGTACTTGCTTGATTCTGGTATCCTCCACCTGTATTTAGGATTTTGGGTTGCACCTTTTGCTAATGACCATGCATTCAGTTTTCTTAAAGTTTATTTGTAGTCCTTTTTTTTTGTCATTCTCCACCGCTACCTTCTGTAGGAGGTCTTGTAGATTCCTTTCCGTGTTTGCAATCAGCACTGTATCATCTGCATACCTTATGTTGTTCAAGTTGTGGCCTCCAATAACAAATCCTGGCGTTTCATCTAGGGTCTTCAAAATATTCTCGCTGTACAAGTTGAACAGATCCGGTGAAAAGACATCCTTTTCTTACGCTTCTTTCTATCTTTGTAAATCTGCTGAACTCGTTACCTGTCCTTATGCAAGCAGTTTGCTGCCAGTAGAGATTCTTGATTACTCTGATGTCTTTCCCAAAAATGTCGTAGCTGTTGAGCATCTCCATCAATTCTTTGTGTTGTATTTTGTCGAACGCCTTCGCATGAACAATAAAACATATGTACAAGAACAAAGTGTAATTGTGTATCAATATAAGTGTCGTGTGAGCCGGACTACGTGGGCAAGACCATCCAACGGTTGGGGGGTGAGGATCGCACAGCACGTGCCGGGTAGAGTGCGCAGACATGAGCCAATTACGGAGACTCATGAGTCAGTGATCTGTGAACACCTCTTAAATTCTGTATGGGACAGGCTAGCCTCCCAGAGAGTAAAATACTACGCCTCCTTGGCCTTACACTCTCGGCGGACCTCAAATGGAATGACTATATTGAATCCATTGCCAAATCTGCTGCTATGAAAGTCGGCTCCCTGTGCAGGGCCCGGAAATTTTTCCCACCTGAATCTATTCTGCACATATACAAATCTACCATCCGCCCGTGTATTGAATATTGCTGCCATATCTGGTCGGGTGCCCCTGCTGCTCTCCTTGGGCTTCTTGACAAAATACAAAGGAGGATCTGTAACGTGGTTGATACTGACTTGGCAGACCGGCTGCAGCCGCTCTCTCACCGGCGTGATGTGGCTTCCCTGTGCCTCTTCTACAAGTACTTTCATGGCTTCTACTCCGATGAGCTTAGATCACTGGTGCCGCCTAAGCACGAATTTACTCGAGATACTAGATTAGCAACTAGGTCCCACCCTTTTACAGTTAAACAAATAAGATGTAACCGTAAATTCTGCTCCAACAGCTTCTTTTCTCGCGCTTCCCGCCTGTGGAACTTCCTTCCACAAGTCTTCATTCCCGACAGTTACAATCTCCAGGTGTTTAAATGTAGGGTCAATAGACACCTCCTATCACACTAACTCCCAATTATTCTCAGATCATTCTCATTTACCCAACCCTCATTCTCGGTGTCCTTACCCGCCTATCACCCACCCTCTGTTATTTCCTATATTTAATCAGCCTTTCTCCACTCTATGTATCCCCCTGCACAGTAGTGGCAGTGACATGTCTTGCTCGGGGTGAAACGCTTATAAAAAAAAAGAAAATGAATGCAGGACGCATTATTCTCCCTATTTCTTCTCCGTCATACTTAGGACAAGGACAGGACTCCATTTAGACATTTTGGAGTCTCTTATCGTTAATTTACAACGTTCTGTCTTGTGTAAGCAGAGAGAGTTGAAGTTTAAATTGGAGTTTTTCGGGGACACTACCACCCAACATTTTTGTTTCTTCTTAATTTCAGTCGTTGTTGAAAATTTTTATATATATATATATACATACATATATATATATATATATATATATATATATATATATATATATATATATATATATATATACGAGAAAAAATCGCAAGATCGCCAAGACCTACCGCGGTTTCGCACAACGTCGATTTTTTCTCGTGTGTTTTTGCTCTGCGTAACTGCCTCTTAGTTAATCCTTTTTGGTTAGTTTAGTATCGAGCACTTTTCTTTCTTTGTGGTTCGTTCCGTTTGAGGGTTTTTTTTCTTTGCTGTGAAGTGCTGTATGTATTGTCGGTGCTCCGCAGTTTTCTTTTTTTTTCCCCTCGTTGTCCAAAGCTTTATAGCCGAGGGCGATAACGGAGTTAGATTCTGCCGGTTATTCGTGGTTCTTAAAAATTACTTGTGTAACATTTTAAGATTTGAATACGTACAGAGTCAATTTTATTATATATATATATATATATATATATGAAGTAGAATCCTTGAAATTTGGTAAAATAAATTCCAATAGAGACTAACTTCAAAGAGAACTCAATGTTAAAATTTATTGTTAAATTTAATAGAGTATTATGATCAAGAAACAAGGGTTAGATATTTTTAAAAAAAACATGAAGTACAAAGAGTTTGTCTCTTTAACTGAGCAGATTCATCCCGACTTCGAAGTTTCGTGAGGACACGGCAATGATGCGCTCACTCATTAGGGCTATTTGCTATTTGCTCAGGTAGACAAACTTTTGGGGCGTATCAACGCTCTATCTCCACTATATAATTTTAACAGTAAAACAACTGAAAAAAAAACCCTAACAACTCTGGCGCTAAATATTATCACAGTTAATACTATAACAATGTGGTATCAACTTTGAACAGAGCTTTTTCATTGACAAATGTTCATGCAAAATGGTGAATACACTGCCTTCTGATAAGTTCAGCTCTTCCGCTAACTTACGCAACTTCAATTTACGATCGGTCAAAAGAATGTTGTTGATTTGTTTGGTGTTTTCCGAGACAACTGCCGATTTTGGGTGGCCTGTACGACCGCGTTTACCGTTGTTTCCGAATAATACTTATGAAGCCCTTGCTTCGCTTGAACAGTATTTTTTGCCATCAGAAAGCAATGCTCTATCAACACACGAAATTCAGAGTTTTCGATTGTTTTGCAAATTTGCAACAGTAGCTTCACTTAAATAGCTAATTGATGTGAACCTAAATTAGGACCATCAATAATACGACAAACGCTAATGTAGGTTTAGACATATATTAGACAAAACAATACAACGACAAGATATACACATAGAAAAGCCAAAAGAGAATACTGCACTGTAAGTCAGTCAGTGAACGCTACAGAGTCTCAGCAACCGTATTTACCAACCTTCCCACGCAAGGCTAGATGTGACACAAGGTCTATTTATTATGGGTCTTCCCGGCCATATAGCCAGGCCAAAAAATGTCTGTTTATTTTTCCCCATTCGTCATTCTACCCTTCGGGGGAACCACGACTGGGTTAGTGCTTTCTGCTCGGAAGCAGAGAGCGCCCTCTACCCGAAGGCAGAGCGATGACAGTGTCATAGTTGCAGAGGCAAATGCCAGCGCAGTCTCCGCAACTATATTTAGTTGTCCCTCCCACTAAGGGCAACATGTGACACATGGTCAGTTATAAGTGGGGTTTCCGGGCTATATGGCCCGGCCAAAAAATGTCTGTCTATTTTTGCCCAGTCGTGCTTCTACCCTTCGGGGGAACCACGACTGGGTTATTGCTCCCTGCTCGGAAGCAGAGAGCGCCCTCTACCTGAAGGCAGATAGCTGACAATGTCGTAGTTGCAGAGGCAAATGCCAGCGCAGACTCGCAACGCACAGAGCGTTAATAACCCTCGGCTACATATAGTCCTATGACGAGTCCATTATCTTATGTGGGTAATACCCCACAACACTAATTTGTAAACTAATAATCCCATTGGGCCAAATTTTATCACGTGTCATTTGAAGGTTAGTATTTTATAAAAAATCGTATGAATATTTTCATTATTGGCACCAACTATATGTCAGGCCCAGGATTTATTGACTGATGAATTATATATATATATATATATATGATTGTGTAACGTCAGTACATATGATACTTTAACGTTTTTATTGTGGAATTTATAATTTGAATAACCACTATGCACACACACACACACACACACACACACACACACACACACACACACACACACACACACACATATATATATATATACATATATAGTGGTTATTCACATTTGAGTAGACGTCCTGTTTATTTATTAAACAGTATATTTATTTACCGGCCTGAATATTCAAAGATACTTATTAAAGAAAAATATGTGCTTTCAGGCAATGTTCAAAACGGAGCCTTCCCCCGGGAAGGGGAAACCGTTTTTAGATCCGGCGTGACTTAGAGCTCGCTGGCATTCACTAAAAATAACGTTTAAGTAATACAATATATAAATTCCACAATAAAAACGTAAATATATATATATATATATATATATATATATATATATATAAATTAAAAAAGGATTAATTCAATGATGTTGGATGATCATTTCGATATGAAAATCCCCACGGGGTATAACTGGAGCACCAGTTTCTGAAAGGATTTTTCTGTTGCTGAGGTGATGTGTTATCCCCCGTGGGGATTTTCATATCGAAATGATCATCCAACATCATTGAATTAATCCTTTTTTAATTTATATTTGCTCTGTAATATTTTATTACATGGAGCTCTCTTCCTGTATCATTTTTTAATATTAAAATAAAATTTTTAATATTAATTAGGATCGGGTTTTTAGAATTTACCTTCCTGCTTTTTTCGCTTAGATTAAAGTATCTGAATTAAAATATATATATATATATATATTAATCGTATCACCCCGAGCAAGGCGGTAAAGCC
>JBBBDQ010000542.1:725000-787500 GCA_037127315.1 Ascarosepion bandense
AAATTATTAAGCTAACGTAATGAAATTACTACTTACTGCCGCCATCATATAATTCACACTCTTAAATATATTTCAAATTATCTCAAAATATTTACTATTTGCTATTAGCAATCTTTAATTATGCTCTTTCTACTTTATGCTATATATCTTAAAAACCTAAACTTAATTAACTGTTGCGTTACTGTCTACGCTTATTTTCACAACTAATTTTCTCTAAAATCAAGTAATTCTGCCTTAAACAATTAATCTTACGTCTATTTCCTTACATTAAAATTGTATTTTTTTTAATTAACAGAACTCTTCAAGGGAAATTTTTTTTTTCGTTGTTTAATTTCAATCTCGTCGCATTCAGAATAATATATTGGCTACATTTTGGTTCTATTCTTATTTTTAAAAAAATGCTGCTTCCTTCTTTCTATACATACATCGCCACAGTAATGTCCCAATATCCATTGGTCTACACCTAAATTCCTTTAAGCTATAATAACCTTCCACTTCAATACATTCAATTAATATGGTGGCAATTTAAAAGCATTTTTTAAATTTTATCCTATATTTTAATTCTTTATTTTAAATTTTCATATCAATATAGATGGCCCCGTAACTGCACCACATTTCACTGCCTGATGATGGCGCATTGAGCACTGAAACTTGATAGCTTTTGAGCTTCAGTATGCTATTACTATAACATATATATATATATATATATATATATATATATATATATATATATATATATATATATATAGTGTATCGAGGCAGCAAATAATTTTCTAAGCATATGCTGTTAAATATAAGAGACAATGAATGTCTATTATGCTTAATCATGAGCCGTTCTAAACATCATATTTTGGCTTTAATTTCAGCTGAAAATAAAGACAAAAATTCTTCAACATTTGGATAATTTTTTATTGATTGGCTTCTAAGCTTTCAGCTCAGAGGAGTTTCAACTAAAATTAAAGCCAAAATACGACGTTTAGAACGGCTTATGATTAAACATAATTAGAAATATACATAATTAGAAATATACATAATTAGAAATATATATATATATATATATATATATATATATATATATATATATATATATATATATATTGTCTTCTTCTGTATTGAGCACTTTTTATAAAAAGCAAATATTAAACTCTGGAATATATATGTATCAGTTTAAACCACTTACTTTATACATACTTGCATTTCTCTGATGTGTGTCAATGGCCTGATATGTCTCCGATGCTGACATATCAGTCGGGTTTCAGTCCCGGCTTGAGGGAAGCGGTTAAACTAGCCGCATTGAAGAGATGAGATACAACGACACAAGCCTGTCTGTCGATGTTTATAATTATATACACACACACACACACACACACACACACACACACACACACACGTGTGTGTATGTGTGTGTGAAAAGTGTATGTATATAATTATAAATATCAATATATATATGCAATTCGTTATATAGACTATTTATATATTATATATGCGCTATACTTATTTGAAAGTGCTAAATATCAGTGACAGAGCTGACATATTCATAGATAGGTGTGAATTTATGACACTGGGTTTCACGCTCTTTGACTGACGATCGTAAGAACGTGAAATCCAGGGTTACAAACTCACTCATCTATCTATCTATCTATCTATCTATCTATCTATCTATCTATCTATCTATCTATGTGTCTGTCTGTCTGTCTGTCTGTCTGTCTGTCTTAGCCTGTTCATGTCTATCTATCTATCTATCTATCTATCTATCTATATGATTCTGTTCATATATCTATCTATCTATCTATCTATCTATCTATCTATCTATCTATCTATCTATCTATCTATCTTAGCCTGTTCATGTCTATCTATCTATCTATCTATCTATCTATCTATCTATCTATCTGATTCTGTTCATATCTATCTATCTATCTATCTATCTATCTATCTATCTATGTGTCTGTCTGTCTGTCTGTCTGTCTGTCTGTCTGTCTTAGCCTGTTCATGTCTATCTATCTATCTATCTATCTATCTATCTATCTATCTATCTATCTATCTATAATCCAAGTGAAAAAAGAACGAAGAAAGTATTAACAACGTTCAAAACATTAATTTAAAACAGTGCTCAGTATGGAAATAGAGCTATGAATATTTATTATAAGTTATAGTTTAGAACATGTCCAAATTATAATTTACTACAAAAGTGTACATTTTATTTCGACATCGAAATTTTCTTGTCTTTCAATCCTCTGCTTAACTTTTGGAATGCATCCTTGGCTATGCCAATACGTCTTCGGATCTCAGTGTCACACTTTTTCGTATTTAGATTTCCGTACCTTCTTCCCAGGCCTGTAATTTTGGGTTTTTCTTTTTACGAAGTTTGGGTCGTTTGAATCTTGCAACCTACAAGTGAATATTAAGATATGTTGAGGATAATGAGCGTTGGCGCTGACCAATCGGAACGGTTGTTCAGTCCTCATTGGCCCCACGCTCTTGTCTCTCTCACAATGTCAACAAAGGAATTTCATATAGAGATTTTTTTCCTTGACGCATTAGAGTCGCAGGTGTATCACATATACTACAGCCGCATCAGAAGTTACGTTTCTTTGAAGATGAAAAGAAGCAGACTCAATGAAGCAGTTTTAAATTCCTTACTTAACTGCGTCCTGGGTATGACAATAAACTATCAGGTCATTCTATAAGTTCTGTCCGATATTTTGATAAAGAAAACTATTGACCAAAACATTGTATTTAATCAAAATTTAATCATCAATGTACATTCCCTGGGCTGACTGCCATATCACGTTGAATACACCGGTTCTCGCTCGATCACCGAAGTTAAGCAACGTTGAGCCTGGTCAGTACTTAGATGGGTGACCACTTGGGAATACCAGGTGCTGAAAGCGTTTAGTGACGGATGTGCGTTGTGGTGCAGTGAATATCTGCTTGGAAAGAGAAATCGGTGAGCCGAGTTCGAATTCCAGTTAAATAACCTGCATTCACAAGCACTGGCACCCTTGGAAAGGTATTAATCCGTCTCTTCCCTCCAGTTATGGGCTAAATAACAGGGTAGGACTTGGGGACCCTGCCCTTAAAAACAAATCTCAATGAATCTTGATACTCGAAAAGAAAAAAGTATTCTTCTTCTTCTTCTATGTGCCCTGCCCTTCAGGATGTAGGCGATCATGGTTCTCCATGTCTCCCTATCCATTGTGGCTCTTAGTATGTTTGCTCCTGGCATCCCCCGTTCCGTCATCCACCTGATCAGACCCTGCAAATATGTTATCCGCTGCCTTCCTCTGTCTCTCCCTCCTTCTATCTGACCAGTCAGTATCAGGTTCTCCAGGCTCTCTTTCCTCATTGCGTGTCCCAGGAACTTCAGTTGTCTCTTCCTGGTGCTCAGCATCAATTAAAAACTGATATATAAAAAAGCAACAATAACTTGTTGAAAAGAAAAAGGTATTACCAGCAATAAATAAATAAAAATTTAGTTGGCAATAAATGACCCGCCGAGGTGTTGATATGCCATAAAAACAAAACAACCAACATTCCCTGATTTTGTATAACTTACTTAAATTTATTTTTAAGCTGATTAAGCCCATTTAGGTAAAACTCTTTCGGTTTTGAAGCAAAGAACTCTGCAATGTCAGTTTTGATCTCCTCCTGGCGTGTGAAAGTTATTTCTTGCAAATGATTTTGTAAACTACATTGATTGTGGCATTAGGTGGTAACACTTCAAAGTAAATTACATCTTTGCAATCCAACCAGATAGAGAGAAGAACCTTTTTCTCATAAAGTTCCTTTCTCGATTGTGGTTGGGCCTTTTCCCCTTTACAAAGGAACTGTTTACGACGTTTAACATTACAATAAAATATCCATTTTTCATCACCAGTTACAATTCTTTCCAAAAATGGTGAAATGAGTTCGTGAGTAGAGCTCATGTCAGCTCGAGATTTGCGGTTACTTTCAGACAATTCAAGTTCTGCCCTATCATCGAACTCAACTGGATGGCCTGTTCGATTTCCATCTAAGTCGGCTCTCTGTGCAGAGCCCGGAAGTTTTTCCCACCTGAATCTATTCTGCACATATACAAATCTACCATCCGCCCGTGTATTGAATATTGCTGCCATATCTGGTCGGGTGCCCCTGCTGCTCTCCTTGGGCTTCTTGACAAAATACAAAGGAGGATCTGTAACGTGGTTGATACTGACTTGGCAGACCGGCTGCAACCACTCTCTCACCGGCGTGATGTGGCTTCCCTGTGCCTCTTCTACAAGTACTTTCATGGCTTCTGCTCCGATGAACTTAGAGCACTGGTGCCGCCTAAGCAGGAACTTACACGAGATACTAGATTAGCAACTAGGTCTCACCCTTTTACAGTTAAACAGATGTAACCGTAAATTCTACTCCAACAGCTTCTTTTCTCGCGCTTCCCGCCTGTGGAACTCCCTTCCACAAGTCTGCTTTTCCGACAGCTACAATCTCCAGGTGTTTAAATGTAGGTTCAATAGACACCTCCTATCACTCTAACTCCCAATTATTCTCAGAACACTCTCATCTACCCAACCCTCATTCTCGGTATCCTTACCCGCCTATCACCCACCCTCTGACATTTCCTATATTTAACCATTCTCGGTATCCCTACCCGCCTATCACCCACCCTCTGACATTTCCTATACTTAATCATCCGTTCTCCACTCTATGTAGCCCGCTGCGCAGTAGTGGCAGTGACATGCTTTGCTCGGGGTGAAACGCTTATAAAAAAAAGTTTTATTATCAATTCTTCAACTGATAATGCAGGATTTCTTTTCAAATACTGCCTCAAGAAGTTTCTCATCGAACTCAACTGGATGGCTTGTTCGATTTCCATCTTCAGGGCTGAAATCTCCACTTCTGAATTTTGCAAATCATCGTCTGCAAGTTCTTTCATTCAAGCGCTCATTTCCATAAGCTGAGTGACTGTTTTGAGTCGCTTCTGTTGCAGAGTTTCCTTTTCTGTATTCATAAAGCTTTAAATGCTCCTTGGATACCTCCATGTTAGAAGGGCTTTAATCAAAGTATTTCTTATTTCTATTAAACTGTAAAATAAAATTTAGTTAGTTTAAATATATCAAAATACATAAAAATGGTTTTAATTTCATTTGACATTCTAAAATATTAATAAATTTTATTGAAATTTAATGAAGTTAAATTCAGACAGAACTTATGAGATGACCTGATACATTTAGCAGCAAAGCCTACGATTAGGAGCCAGGATGTTTTTAAGGAGAGTGGAACCATATCTTAACTGCTGTTTTTACTAGATCCGTTCTGATGCGGGATGGCAGTACTTGTTAGGGTCCCAGCTATGGATAAATAGTGAACCGCCAAACAAAAATCAGTTTTATAATAAAATGACGAGCAATACATTTGGATTGCAAAATGACACTCTTTTGTTACAGCACTAACAAAGTGCATAAAAAATACATTCGATGCAGACGAGGCAGGGTGTTGACTTCAGTGTTCACTTTCATATTTGCATACACTCTCTCACTAATAACGACCATTTTAACACATAAATAAGGCTTAACTTAAAACTATAGTTTATTATACAGGGTGCGATAGATAAATGGTCGTCTAAATTACGCAAAAAGTGAAAATAACAATGACATATTCTTTTTTTTTTTTTTTTTAATCGTATCACCCAGAGCAAAGCGGTAATGCCACTGATGTGCAGGGGGCTACGTAATAGTGAGAAGATTGGAAAGAGAAAGCCGGAAACCACATCCTAAACAGGGAACAAGGGATGAGCCTCTTAACCTGTTCAATAGATGTGGGTGGAGTGTGAACCGGGAGATAGATAGATCTATCTACTCCAATTGAAAAAGAAAAAAAAAAACAAAGTGAGAAGATTGGAAAGAGAAAGCCGGAAACCACATCCTAAACAGGGAACAAGGGATGAGCCTCTTAACCTGTTCAATAGACGTGGGTGGAGTGTGAACCGGGCGATAGATAGATCTATCTACTCCAATTGAAAAAAAAACAAAGTAAGAAGATTGGAAAAGAGAAAGCCGGAAACCACATCCTAAACAGGGAACAAGGGATGAGCCTCTTAATCTGTTCAATAGATGTGGGTGGAGTGTGAACCGGGTGATAGATCTATCTACTCCAATTGAAAAAAAAAAACTAAGTGAGAAGATTGGAAAAGAGAAAGCCGGAAACCACATCCTAAACAGGGAACAAGGGATGAGCCTCTTAACCTGTTCAATAGACGTGGGTGGAGTGTGAACCGGGCGATAGATAGATCTATTAAGAAAGAAAAAATATCAAGCAAATATAATGCCATTCTTAAAACTACCCTGATGCTGCAAGGTTTCTATTCAAGTGTATCTTGAAATCTTTTTATTTCAAGAACAGACTTGTTTCAATTACTTGTTGTCATATTTCAAAATTTTGGAAGTTATTTAAGTGTTCCTTTTTCACAAGAGTATACAAGTTCTTATGAATAATGGTTGTTAGAATATAAATAATGGTGCTCATAGTATGTTTATTTATCTTCAATAAACAAGATATATGATTGATAGAGCTAACCTCTAGTATCAAATGCTTCAGTTCCTGGTCTGTGAGAAATGAAGGCTTATATGATCCATCATTGCTGGTGTTTCCAGTTCCTCTTAATATTGATTTACCAAAACTTACACAAAAATATCTTGAAATAATAAAAAATAAATTTATGCAATAAAATTGTCATTTGCTTCAAACCCATAGAATAATGTCTAAACAAATAAGGTTCAAACAAACAAATAAAAAAATATGTCGGATTTAATCCATTTCCTAATATATATATATCGTAGCAGTATAGCCCGGCGTTGCTCGGGTGTAATGAAAGCTTTAAAACTAATCCATGGTCCTGGAGCCCAGACACTTTGGACATTGGCACAAAAGACTAAAAAGCAATAGTTGTTTCCAGTTAAAGCGAAACCGTAGACTGAAAGAAAAATGAATGGATGTAAGTCAAATTTTGATTTCCTGCTATCGATATCAAATAAGTTTTTTTTGTCGTGAACTGAATTTTGAAGGCTAAATAAGTCCTCTGAGTAAATGGTATCATGGCTGAGACTAAGAACTACAATTATACCTACTTTGAGCCAAATCCGAAGCAAAAACTAAAATAAGAGGGCTGAAAAAATACAGACATACAGGCAGATAAACAAACACACACACAAACATCTTGCCTTATATATATATATATATATATATATATATATACTTCATGTCATATTCGATAACTTTTATTTTAGTTTTAATTGAAAGCTAAATGATTAAATTTACTATTTCCAATAAGCAAAATACTCTGGTGTATTTCAAACATAAATTATATTGATTGGAATCTAAAATTTTGAGATGTTTTTCGTCATTTTTCAGTGATTGACACATTTACCAACAAAAGTCAATTCTCGGTTTTAAAAATCTTGCAAAAAATAAAATATACATCTGCGGCACATTATCTTTTGGAAAATTAGCAAATTTAATGTTAAATTAATCTGATTTACACAAGTATTACTTATTTATAGCATGAAATTTAGAATAAACTATATTTCAACACAGAGTTGAACTCGTATTTGAAATGTGATGACAGCTCGACACATACTAGATAAGTGTATAGCGATCACAAGTTAAATGTACATTTTTTCCTGTAAGAGGAAGAAACAGTGAAACAAATGACTATTTAATGTACACATAGAAATTACCTTACAAATAAAAACTTCAAATACACAAAAAAATTAAAAATGATTTGAAAGATACAAAGGCACGACAATTACTATTAAACTTTTCAATTTTTGATTAGTAAATATAATCTTCACTTAATGACTTAATAATCTAACCCCAACAAATCTTTGAAGTATTTTAAAAATATTTTTGAAACTTTATAAATTAAAAATAATGAAAAAGATTGTTTTAAAGTTTAATTATTAATTGAAAATTTTTTCAGACTATAATGTCGTTAAAATATATTATTCATTAAAGCAATTGAAAGCTTATCAAATTGAATAAAGTCATAGTTTTATTGCATTTTTTATATTCGGAAATAATGGAAAAAAGTTTTAAAAAGTAATAGATGATTTGCATTCCCCAAAGAGTCCTGCTTTTAACTAATAAAATCAATTTTCCCAACAAAATTTAATTTCTTATAATTTCATGAATTTACGTGGGGTAACAGGTATAAAAAAATTACTAATATTTTAAAAAAATAATAATTTAAAAAAATAATTTTATTCATTTGTGAATAAGTCTTGACAGTCTTATTAAAATCCAACAATTATTTGATTTTTGAAGAATTTTCAAATTAATGTTTTTCACATGAAAAAACTGAGTAATATTAAATTTAATTTATTAAATTAATTTATTAAATTAATTTATTAAATTTTCTATTGTAAACTCTCGTAACGATTTGGTTACTCACTAACTAAAATCAAAACAAGAATTTTACCAGAGTTTCGAATGAGTTAAAAAGGATTAAAAAATTAAAAAAAATAACTAAAAAATACTTTGGTCTTTCCTCTTAATAATAGCATAAATATTTGAGGGAAAAAGTTCATTTTCATTATGTTTGGGGCCATTTTCTTCATACTACATTGTTTTTTCAGCAAACTTAATGGAAGTACCTAATATATATATATATATATATATATATATATATATAAACAGAGAGAGAGGACTTCTGTGTGTATGCCCAATATCAAGTAGGGCGTCACAAAATATGTAAGTTGCTTAATTAGATGTTAAATGTCAGTCAGTTAAGTGCCATACGTGAAACACGCTTGGGCGATCATGTCTCGAAAGAGACATGACTGACTGGGCAGAAGATTATCCCGCAGTAGGTTGCCATTGCTTTCTGCAGTAGACTGGTTGCCGACCAAGGCTATAGAACCCAATCTGTCCTATTATTTAACCCATAACTGGAAGGAAGAGACGGATTAATACCTTTCCCAAGGGTATTTGTACATAAGTGAATGCAAGGAATTAGGAAGACTAAATCAGGTAGGTGCTTACATAGCTTCCTGGTTCATTGGTTGTTTCACCTGCACACATCCTAAGCACAACTGGGTCGACCATTTGTTTACAATCTCGAAGGTAGCCACCTTTGATTTTCTTAAATATGCTTGCACACACACACACACACACACACTCACACACACACACACACACACACACACTCACTCACACACACACGCACACACACTCACACACACACACACACACACACACAATGTAAGAAGCTTTGGAAGGTCTTGTTCAACTTTATTGATCTATGAACCATAAGCCATGGGTCCAATGACAGGGTGTGGCGTGTGCTGTATGCAGGTCTGTGGGATTAAAAATTCAAAATATTAAAATCAAATAAACACGTCTTGTTGATTTGAAAACACCCCTGAGGTTAAGTATATTTGCAGGTGTCATTTCCTGGAGTCGGGGGAGAGGTTGGGCAGAGTGCAGTTGGTGGGGGTAATTTAACAAAATAAAAAGAGAAAAACTGACAAAAACAATATAAATTAAAACAAAAATTCAAAATGAAAAACAAAATTAAAAGAAAAAAGTTACTTTGAAATGTTTGAAATATAATTCTCTGGCAAAACAAGTATTGAAATGGTTAAAATGAGCAAGGGAAAAACCAAGTCATCGGTGAAATAATCAGTAAAATTAGTTAAAATTAGTTAAATTAATAAAATCAGTTAAAATCACTGAAATCAATTAAATCAGTTAAATTAATTAAATTGATGAAATCTATTAAATCATTTATATTAGTTAAAACAGTTTATCAAATTAGTTAAATAAGTTATATCAATTAAATCAGTGAAATCAATTAAATCTGTTAAATCACTTAAATCATTTAATAAAGTTAAATCAATTAAATTTATTAAAGCTGTTAAATAAATAAAATCAGTTAAACTGGTTAAATCAATTAAAACTATTAAAATAAGTTAAATAAATTAAATCAGATAAATCAGAGAAATCTTTTAAATCAGTTAAATCAATTAAATCAGAAAAATTGATTAAACCTGTAAAATTGATTAAATCTGTAAAACCAATTAAATAAGTTGAATCAATTAAATCAGTGAAATCAATTAAATATGTTAAATCAGTTGAATCTATGAAATAAGCTAAATCAATTAAATCAGTGAAAGCAATTAAATCAGAAAAATTCAATTAAATCTATTAAATCACTTAAATCAGTGAAATCAATTGAACACGTTGAATAAGTGAAATCAAATCATTTTCTTAAATCAGTTAAATCTGCTAAATCTGTTAAATCAGTATAACATTAAAATCAATTAAATTAGTTCAATCAGTTAATTAATTATATCAGTTAAATCAAATCGGGGAAATCAGTAAAATTCGACACATTAATTATATCAGTTAAATCTGCTAAATCAGTTAAATCAAGTCAATGAAAGCACTTAAATCAAATAAATCAGTGAAAATCAAATAATCAGTAAAATTGAATGAATAAATTAAATCAATCAAATCAGTTAAATTAGTTAAATCAATTAAAATAAATTAGTGGAATCAGTTAAATCAATTAAATCAGATCAATTAAACAAATTTAATCAATAAAATCAATAAAATCAGTTAAATCAGCTAAATCATTTAAATAAGTGAAATCAGGTAAATCAATAAAATTAGTGAAATCAATTAAATCATTTAAATCAAAACAATGAAATCAGTTAAGTTAATTAAATCAGTTAAATATGCTAAATCCGTTAAATTAGTGAACGCAGTTAAATTAAACAAATTGATTAAATCAGTTAAATCTGTTAAATCAGCGAATAAATTAAATCAGTGAAATCAATTAAAACAGTTAAATCGACTAAATCTATTAAATCAATCAGATTAGTTAATTTAGTAAAATCAATTAAATTGAATCTGTGGAATTAGTTAAACCAGTTAAATCAATTAAATCAGTTATATCAGTTAAATTAGTCAAATAAATTAAATTAAATTAGTAAAATAAGTTAAATTAATTAAATTATTTAAATTATTTGAATCAGTTGAATCAGTTAAATATTAGTTAAATGGTTGGCCATGTATCTGGAAAAATTTTTATTCTTAGAAAAGATGGTCTTCATCACACGTCAGGAAGCATGGGATTAAGCCAAATATTCATCCCAAGACACCATATTTCTTGACTTTATGAAGAAGGCTAACATCCCAAGCTATGTCGAGCATCTCTGATATTTCTTTGCCCCAAGCAAGACCATAAACATACTAAGCCGTAAGGGTTGCTGAATGTTAGAAAATATGGACATTTTGTTAATTTGATTTGCAGTTGCTTATAATCTGATAGTTGGAATTATTTTTTTAAAAATCTTGTGGACGAATCATAGTAATTAGTTTGCTGGTGTCTTTTGGGTATCTTTTATCACAAAGTCTGGTCTTTTTGCATCAATTTTCCAGTCTGTGAAGATTGGGACAATCCACAGTATAGTCACTCTATTACTATCTGTGATATCACAATGTGGTATTTTGGACCATGTAACCAGGACTTCATATTTCGAACAAACAGGTCCTTGCCTGTCCTGTGTAATAATGTATTCTTTCTAAGCACGGACTGGGCACCCTGATACTATGTGGTCAACAGTTTCAACAAACTTATGGCTTAAGAGACAGATGGCATTTCAGCCATCTTTGTTGATATTAGACTTGTAGGCATTATTTGGACATTCCTTGCGGTATCATAAAAACTCTCCCCTCTTTCTCTTTAAGATTGCAGCATCTTCTCCTTAGAATTTTCTCCTTTTTTTTCCAATTATTATTATTATTATTATTATTATTGTGGAGACATAGTCTTCAGATATATACATGAAATAAGCATTGGAATAAAAGTCCGCAAGAAATAGTTCTGATACACCAAATATATAACAATAACAATATATTGGAGTCATAGATAATTTTTTATATGGATCTACACTTTGATACAGTGAATGTTGGCTCAGTATGGGAAATCAGTAGAGCCAAGTTTGAATTCCAGTTGAATTTGCTGTATTGACAAATATTTGTGTATTGACAAATATTTGTATTGACAAATATTTGTATTGACAAATATTTGTGTATTGACAAATTTTGCTGTATTGACAAATATTTTGTATTTTGTCAATACAGCACAATGGTAAAATCAATTATTGCAAATCTCCCGAAGACACCATATGGTAGAAACCTAGGTCGCGTAAAAACCCTTTGTCAAATAAACAATTTATATATATATATAGTTTTTGGTCCTAATTGGGTTAGACCAGTACACATTTGTATTAAAAGTGTTCAACACAATTATACTGTAGAACTTTTGAATATTTTCCATTTTTAAATATATTTGGGCTCAACCAAAGACACCTTTAAAACCATGTCGTTCAACCACAGATCTATATTTAAAATAGAAAAATTTAAAAATAATACAAAATTGGCTAACCACGTCTGGAAATTGAAATCAAATACAGCCATGAATGAAAATGTCATAATTCGTTTTAATTCAAACAATGCGTGTTCATAAATTCCCTGCCACGTGAAGGTTCAAATAAAACACCGTTACAAGAGCGTTCTTAAAAAGAAAAACGGTAAAAGGTAAAATCAGTTATTAAAAATCGCCTGAAGACACCACTCATGGTAGAAACCTGGGTAGCGAAATAATTCGTTTAAAAATGGAATATATATATATAGAGAGGTTTATAAAGGAAAACTCAACACGTCATATTAGATTACCTTATATTAAGGTAATTTTGTTGGATTATCCTCACCATTTACGGACTGACACCTATATATATATATATATATATATAGTATGAAAAAAATTCCGAAATTTACATTCGTTAAATGGGCATTTCATCGAATATTAATAGGATCTCTGAAATGGCCATTCAACGAATGCAAATTTCGAAATTTTTCGACATACTATATATATTTGGCTCTTTAAATATATAATACTATTTACATCGAGCCATCCACCTTGATTAATTTTAATATTAATAAAATTAATATTAATAGGATCTGGTCTTTGTGAATTTACCTATTTGCTCATCCTTTTTGTATATATATATATATATATATATATATATATATATATATATAAAGGGTTTGATTTTGATTATATATTTTCTAAACACAGGGTTTGATTTTTTTATTCATCAAGTCGATTTTATTACTTAAATGTTATTTTTAGAGTGTACATATATTTGAGTAGACGTCCCGTTTATTTATTAAGCAGATATCTGTTTATTTTCTCCTACCGGCCTGAATGTTCAAGAAACCTTATTAGAGAAAGGACAGCGATTATCTTTCTCTAATAACATTTCTTGAACATTTAGACCAGTAAATACATAAATATACTGTTTAATAAATAAACGGATCATCTACTAAAATATGAGTATACACCAAAAATAACGTTTATTTAATATATATATATATATATATATTACAAGAAAGTGCAAGAATACGTAGATTAGAACCCACTGTTCAAGCATTTACTTTTATAAAGAGTGCTCGATACAGAGTAGAGCTTAATATTCTAATTTTGTTATTAAAATAGTTTATAAATATTCTAATATAACTTATATAATGAAGGAAGTTCATCTAGGGGAAGGAAAACCTCATTACAAACCTCCGCTGCCCTGCAGCCATACCTAGCCACGGAAAAGGCTTCCGGAGTAAACCCCGAGGTAAAAACAGGAGTCGGAGTCTCCAAGGCAGTTCGCTGTTGCATTCAACTAGTTCTGGCAACTCCTGCGACGGTACTGGTCCCAAATTGTAACGACCCTTTCGTTCCTTTGGTCGAATCAGTGACGTCGAGAGGAGGGACGTGATACATGGGTAAAAGCCTGTCCTCATATAACATTGCCCAGGCTTGCATCCAACCATATTGCACCAATACGCTAAACCTGGAGAGGATACTCCAGCTTCGCCCTTGGCGTTGACACAACACGGGGAACGATAGTTACCAGTTATAAGCTACCGCTCGATTGGCGTGAGGCATAGCGCCAGGGGTCGTTCGCGTCGGTGGAAGAGATTCTTCAATCTCACTGGATAGGTACCGCCCGCCTCAAGCTGGGCAGCCCCCAGCCAGTAAGGTGTTTTCCCGCCACGGTCTGCCTTCATTGGGTGCATGGAGATTAAGAGACATCTGATAAGTGGACCGTAACATTTGCACCAAGCAATAAGAAATCTTAAAGGAAACCAGCTCTAAAACTGGGCTGTTGGAACGTCCGGACTACGCTGACCGGCCTATCTGAGGACCTCCTGGATATCAGTGATTGCAAGAAAACTGCTGTTATTTATGATGAGCTCAAGAGACTTCATGTGGGCAGTGCTACACTGCAGAAAACACGTCTGGCAGACTTTGGATCATTGAAGAAGACTACACGTTCTTCTGGCAGGGAAAGAGCACGATCGAATCTCGCCAACACGATGTGTGCTTCGCAGTTAGGAACAGCCTCCTGAATATGATTGAACCAGGTAGTAATGGTTTTGAGCGACTGCTCACTCTCCGTCTCAACACCACAGCAGGTCCTGTTACCCCTCCTCAGCGTGTATGCTCCGATACGTTCTGCCACGTCGGACTCCAAGAACGAGTTCTACGACAAACTTGCAGCCATCATCAGCAGCATCCCAAACAAGAAAGAGCTTGCTCTCCTAGGCGACTTCAATGCCAGAGTGGGTGCCGATCGTAACTCGTGGCTCTCGTGCCTTGGGTAGTTTGGTGTCGGCAAGATGAACAACAATGAGACTACTTGAGCTATGCACATACCACAAGCTGTGCATAACCAACTCCTTCTTCAAGACCAAGCCCCAGCACAAGGTCTCTTGGCGACACCTACGCTCAAGTCACTGCCACCAGTTGGATTTAGCTCTCGTCAGATGAACGGCCATTAAGAACATTTTTCGCACTAGCTCTTATCACAGCATGGACTGTGACAAAAACCCCTCCCAAGTGTGGTGCAATATCAAGCTTAAGCCGAAGTGGTTACATCATAGCAAGAAATAAAGGAATCTTCGCTTTGGTGTCAAAAACATTAGACATCTAAACCTTGTGGAGCAGTTTTCTGAGAGATTTGAGAGTGAACTGAAAACGTCACAAATCGGGGACACTGCCACAGAGAAGTGGGCTATTTTACGGGACACCATGCAGCGTACTGCTTTGGCCACCTTTGGGATAAAGACTTTGAAGTCACATAACTGGTTTGATTCAAAATACACCGAGATGACTCCCGTTATTAAGCCAAGCGCGTCGCTCTATCGGAGTACAAGCGGTCGCCCAACAAGAGAAACCTTCAGATCCCTCGGGCTGCCAAGAGCAAAGCTCAGCAGAATGCCAGACGCTGCACCAACGAGTACTGGACAGAGCTCAGTGAAACATTTCAGATAGCGGCAATCACAGGGAATATCAGAGGAATGTATGATGGCATCAAGACAGCAATGAATCCTGTGCAGAACAAGACAGCTCACCTCAAATCTACCACTGGAGTAGTCATCACAGACAAAAGACAACAGATGGAGAGATGGGCGGGGCACTATTTTAACCTCTACTCTCAACAGAATGTTGTGACGACTGCAGCCCTTGAGACCACTGAGTGCCTACCTGTAGTGAAAGAGCTCGACACTGGGCCGACGCTAAAGGAACGCAGCGAGGCCATCGACAGCTTGACTACAGGAAAAGCTCCAGGCAGTGATGGAATTCCTCATGATCTTATCAAGTACTGCATGACTATCCTACTGCTTCCTCTGCACGAAAAAAAAAGGGGCAATACCACAGGACATGAGGGACGCTACAATCATCACTCTACAAAAACAAATGCGTGCGAAAGTAACTGCAACAATTACAGAGGCATCTATCTACTCTGCGTCTTGGGCAAAGTCTTTGCTCGGGTGATCGTATTCCGCATGCAGAAAATTGCTGAACATTTTTTAAAATTTTTTTTATAAGCGTTTCACCCCGAGCAAGGCATGTCACTGTCACTACTGTGCAGGGGGCTACGTAGAGTGGAGAAAGGCTGGTTAAATATAGGAAATGACAGAGGGTGGGTGATAGGCGGGTAAGGATTTGGGTAGATGAGAGTGTTGTGAGAATAGTTGGGAGTTAGTGTGATAGGAGGTGTCTATTGACCCTACATTTAAACACCTGGAGATTGTAACTGTCGGGAAAGCAGACTTGTGGAAGGGAGTTCCACAGGCGGGAAGCGCGAGAAAAGAAGCTGTTGGAGTAGAATTTACGGTTACATCTTATTTGTTTAACTGTAAAGGGTGGGACCTAGTTGCTAATCTAGTATCTCGTGTAAATTCGTGCTTAGGCGGCACCAGTGATCTAAGATCATCGGAGTAGAAGCCATGAAAGTACTTGTAGAAGAGGCACAGGGAAGCCACATCACGCCGGTGTGAGAGCGGCTGCAGCCGGTCTGCCAAGTCAGTATCAAAATCTTTACCCAGACTCGCAGTGCGGCTTTCGATCAGAACGATCAGCAGCAGACATGATCTTCTCGCTTCGAAAACTCCAGGAGAAGTGCAGAGAACAGCATATGCCCCTGTACGTCGCTTTCATGGATCTGACCAAGGCATCGATATCATTAGTAGGGAGGGCTTCTTCAGAATCCTGTCCAAGATTGGCTGCCCACCCAAGCTGCAGAGCTTGATTTAGTCATTCTATAACAATATGCGGGGTACTGTGCAGTTCAACGGCAACAATTCGGAGCCCTTCAAGATCTGCAGCGGGGTCAAATAGGGTTGTGTCCCCCCCCCACACACACTCTCTTCGGAATCTTCTTCACACTACTTCTGAAGCACGCATTCGACACATCATGGGAAGAGATTTATCTACATACGAGATCAGATGGCAGGCTTTTCAATCTCGCCCATCTCAGAGCCAAGACTAAGTTACGAAAAGCCCTCATCAGAGACACGTTGTTTGTTGATGATACGGCATAAGCATCCCACACCCAGCGTGAACTTCAAACACTGACAGATCATTTCCCTCAGGCATGCAGAGAGTTTGGGCTGACCATTAGGTTGAAAAGAAACCCCAAAAAAAAAACAAGCGTTCTGGGCCAAGGTACCGCAGTACCACCGGTCATTTCCATCAATGACTATGAGCTGGGTGTGGTCCATCAGTTTACCTACCTTTGCTCTACCATCACTGACAACCTCTCCCTGGACATAGAGCTCGACAAGAGAATTGGGAAAGCAGTCACACATCTTGCGCGCCTCACAGCACATGTTTGGACGAACTCCAAGCTGACAGTGAAGACAAAGATGACAGTGTACAACGCCTGTGTCATCAGTACACTGCTATATGGTAGTGAGACATAGACCATGTACGCCAGGCAAGAGAGGCGTTTAAACACCTTCCACGTGCAGAAGTATCCAACGTATATTGGGAATCTCATGGCAAGATAAGGTACCCAACACTGAGATCTTGTCTCCAGCCGGTTTGCCTACCATGTTTACACTCCTTAAACAGCGCAGACTCTGCTGGCTAGGTTATGTCCACCGCATGCCAGACGGTCGTATTCCAAAAGACCTGTATGGAGAGTTGGCCTCTGGAAGAAGACCCACTAGGCGGCCACAACTGCGGTATCGTGACATCATAAAACGCGATATGGAAGCTGTGGGCATCAACACAGAATCATGGGAGAGTGTAGCAGTCAACCGGTTCAAATGGAGAGGAACCCTTGCTCAACAACTTAAATCAAGAGAGGAGCAACGGACACAAGTCGCCATGGAGTGGTGGGTTCGCAGGAAGCAAAATGATAGCGCCGACAGACCAGAAAAAACATAAATGCAGCATCTGCAAGAAAGACTGTCACTCCCTCATCGGTTTCTACAGTCACAGACGCCGGTACTCCAGCCAAGCAGACAATTAAGGATGCTACCTATGGTCAACCATGACCGACGGAGGCCTACTACTAATATAACTTTAAAATTAATAATTATTTTACTCAAATAAATGACCGACACAATACGTAATTAGTTTTTAACTGCAATATACTTTAATATTATATAATTATTTAATCCTAATTCTAACATAAACATTCCAACACCTTTACTCATGAAGTACTTTAAAATAATCAAACTTGCTGTTAAAAATTATTTACCTATTTAAGTATTGTGTGGTCCCACTATGTACCTTACACAGACAAAATAATTTTCTTTAAAATTTAATTAATTACAATGTTTCATTTATAGCTTATACTCTAGCATAATTAAAAAAATGAAAATTTATTTAAAAAAATAAATGACCCACACAATACATAATAGTTGTTCTTAATACAATATAACTAAGTATACCATAATTATTTAATCCTGATTCAGACCTAAACATTCCAACCTCATTACTCATGAGATAGAAGTAAAAACAATCTATTGTTTAATAAAAAAAACATATAATACAACCCCTTGTGAATAATTATTGTCTATCCATTTAAAAAAATCTAAGGTCCCACTATGTATCTTATCCAGACAAAATTAAAAAGTGACATGTCTAGAACCAGGCTATCCTACCCCCTTTCATAACCCAAGTATTAACACTCCAGGGTTACATAATTCTCATTTTTGATTGAACAATATTGACACACCTAAAGCATTTTCTCCAACTACCACTCCCTAATTTTCTAAATAAACGTGAATTCATTTTATATTTTCAAAAATAAATCATTTTCACCATTTATTTTAACATATCAGCTGAAGTAGAACAGTATTGTTCTGAAGTATAGACATTTTTGTGTAGTGATATTTATAAACCATTGTAATAAAAAATATATATATATATATATATATATATATATAGAGAGAGAGAGAGAGAGAGTGATCGAGAATGAGAGAGAGAGACAGGGAAGAAAGAGAGGAGAGAGAGAAGGAGAAATCGTAGCGACATAGAAGTCAATACTGCATAGTGACTGTCAGTTACATGCATCAGTGCAAATTCCTGACCAAGAGTATCTACTCCTCTTACGGACTGTATATATGTAGGGTTATTTATATAGGTCACTAGGGGATTAAAGAAACAGTCCCTTCGCATTTATTTATTTTTTGTTGTTCATTGATAATTCAGAAGGCTGTTTACGGTAATTTATTTACTCTTTCGAAATACCCTTGGAATATTCGTCTCCTGGTATGGTCGCCAATGGCGGTAAGGATTTAGGGAAGGGACCAGATAAAGCATGATCCGACACCCGGCGGGTAGCCATTTCAGGCGAAGTTCTACGTATCGAGATCAAGTCGGCTGCCCGATGCAAGGTAACATCATGAACCTGCCTGTCAAGCTCTGTTTTTTTTTTCCCCAGTGGTGGCCCTGCCTAGCTTGCAGTGAAATGATTAGCATCAATGCCCCACCCTTTTACCTTCGAAATAGTTAAATGTAATCCTCTCTTCTACTCTAACAGTTTCTTTTCTCACACTCCTCACCTGTGGAACTCCCTCCCATTTACTTGATTCCCTGATAGCTATAATCTCCAAAAATTTAAATGCAACATCGATTGTCATTTTCTATCTTCATGAATCCCATTCATCTTTTATCCTTTCTTCAATACCCACTGTACCCAGTCTTTTCTCGCACTTCCTGCTTGTGGAAATCCCTTCCGTTTACTTGCTTCTCTGATAGATACAATCTCCAAAAAATTTAAATGCAACATCAGTTGCCATCTTCTATCTTCAGGAATCCCGTTCATCGTTTATACTTTCTTCAATACCCACGGTACCCAGTCTTTTCTCGCACTTACCGCCCGTTGAGCTCCCTTCTGTTTAATTGCTTCCCTTATAGCTACAATCTCCAAAAAAATTAAATGCAACGTCAGTTGCCATCTTCTATCTTCATGAATCCCGTTCATCGTTTATACTTTCTTCAATACCCACTGTACCCAGTCTTTTCTCGCACTTACCGCCCGTTGAGCTCCCTTCTGTTTAATTGCTTCCCTTATAGCTACAATCTCCAAAAAAATTAAATGCAACGTCAGTTGCCATCTTCTATCTTCATGAATCCCGTTCATCGTTTATACTTTCTTCAATACCCACTGTACCCAGTCTTTTCTCGCACTGTAACCTCTTGCGCATTAGTAGCATTGGGGTGAAACCTAGGCGATCATGGCCTTCCACGTTTCCCTATCTGGTGGCTCTGAGCACACTTTCTCCTGTTACACCATGCAATCCTCGTTCTGTCATCCACCTGATTCAAATATGTTATCCGTTGCTTTCCCCTGTCTGTTTTCCCCTCTATCTAGCCTGTTAGTATCAGATTCTCCAAGCCCTCCTTCCTCATTGCGTGTCTCAGGAACTTCAGCTGTCTCTTCCTGATGCTCAGTATTAATTTCCTTTTTGTTTCCATCATTTCCAAGACCTCATCATTGCTCACCTGCTCGATTCATGATATTCGCAGTATCTTTCTGTAGAACCACATTTCAGTTGCTTCAAACTTTTCCTTCATCTTTGATGGTATTGTCCAGCATTCACTCCCATAATGAAGGGCAGACATCACGTAGCAATCCAGTACTCTCTTCCTAGTTTCTAGCGAAATTGTCCTGTTTCTTAATACTTTACTCAACTTCTGGAATGCTTCCTTCGCCATGCCAATTCGCCCTCGGATCTCTGTGTCGCACTTTCCGTAGATTGCTTATTTATATCGGCTGCGTGGTTGGAGGAAGATTTTATATAAACAGATTTGTTTTTTTTTTAGATCTATACATGATTGTGTGTTGTAGTGCAGTGGATATTGGCTCGGAACGAGAAATTGGAGAGCCGAGAATTCCAGTTGAATTCGTTGCATTCTTACGCGTAAATACCTTTGGGAAAGACATTAATCCGTCTTTTCACTCCAGGTATCGGTCAAATAACAGAATAGACTGCATTCTATAGCCTTGGTTGGTAACCATTATAACGCAGAAAGAAATGGCAACCTGCTGCGGGAAAATCTTCTGCCCAGTCAGTCATGTCTTTTTCGAGACATGATCGCTCAAGCGTGTATTACGTATGGCACTTAACTGATATAAATAATAGTCTTTTCATTTAGGAACGTCATTTTGGTTGGGCTGATATTTTTTCAGTATCTCCTTGTATAGATCAATTCCTGTTCATTAAGCTAATCGAACTAATATGATTGCCTGTATTTATGCTCGCAGCTTCGTCCTGAAAACAGCGATCGCACTCAACAACGACCGGTGCATTGTTTATGAGGTAGAAATTAAAAAAGAAAATCGATGCGAACCTCCGGGAGAGTGACTCATTGCACGTTCACAGACGAAAGTTTTCCGCTGATACGAACTGGAAAAGATCATAATGAATCAACTGCTGAGTTGGCAGCATGGAAAGTTGGTTCACTGTGTCGTGCTAGACAATTTTCATCGCCAGATTCCATTTGACATATTTATAAGCCTACCATTCTTCCTTCTTTTGGATATTGGTCTAGTGCCCGTCCCGAATGTTTAGTTATTCTTGATAACATCTATCAAAGAATCTTTTTTTTAATAATCATATTGCTTCAAGTAATTACTGCCACTGTTGTGCAGGGGGTTACATAGGAGGAAAGTTATGAGAAGAGTGACACGTTATAGGGGATGTCAGGAAGTGGGTAAAAGAAGGATGAAAATACTGATGAGAGTGGAGTGAACGGAAATTTTGAAAATCACAGTCTGTTATCTATCTATCTATCTATCTATCTATCTATCTATCTATCTATCTCAGTCTCTTCATATCTATCTATCTCAGTCTCTTCATATCTATCTATCTATCTATCTATCTATCTATCTATCTATCTATCTCATTCTGTTCATATCTATCTATCTATCTATCTATCTATCTATCTATCTATCTATCTATCTATCTATCTCAGTCTCTTCACTATCTATCTATCTATCTATCTATCTATCTATCTATCTATCTATCTCATTCTGTTCATTATCTATCTATCTATCTATCTATCTATCTATCTATCTATCTATCTATCTATCTCATTCTGTTCATTATCTATCTATCTATCTATCTATCTATCTATCTCAGACTTTATCGCCCCAAGTAAAGCATTTTACTGCCACTGTTGTGCAGGGGTTACATCGGAGGAAAGTTATGAGAAAGAGTGACAGGTTATAGGGGGTGTCAAGAAGTGGGTAAGAGAAGGATGAGAAGACTGATGATAGTGGAGTGGACGGAGAAAGGAACATGAGAGAGGGGATGCAGGTTAGTGAGATAGGAGATGACTATTGACTTTACATTTAAATTATTGGAGATTATAGCTGTCGGGAAAGCAAGTGAATGGAAGGGAATTCCACAGGCGGGAATTGCGAGAAAAGAAGCTGATGGAGTAGAATTTGCGTTTACAATTCAGTAAAACGGTGGGACCTAGTTGCTAATCTTGTGGCTAAATTTATATATAGGAGGCACCAGTGAGCTAAGTTCATCGGAGCAGAAACCGTGAAAGTATTTGTAGAAGAGACACAAGGAAGCCACATTGCGCCAGTGAGAAAGTGACTGCCAAGTCGAAATCTATCACACTACAGATTCTCCGTTGGATCTTATCAAGGACACCCAGGTGTATAGCAGGAGCACCCGACTAGATATGGCAGCAGTATTCAATGCACGGCCGGATGGTAGATTTATATATGTGCAGGATTGTTTCAGGCAGAAAAAAACTTCCTGGCGCTACACAGAGAACCGACTTTTTTAGCAGCGGATTTAGCTATGGATTCTATATATTCATTCCACTTGGGGTTTGTTGTCAGAGTTAAGCCGATGAGGCGCAGTGTTTTGCTTTCAGGAAGACTAGCCTGATCCATGCTAATGGGGGGTAGGGGTGGTTGTCTGTGATGGTTAATAGATAGCAGCTTCGTTTTGGAAGCATTAAAATTCATGAGCCGTTTCTTATCCCAGTCAGCCACGGATCGGCGGTCCTTTTCAAGCAATGTTACTGGTTCTGACATAACATCACGGCTTCAGTCACTTTCTCACCGCCAAGACATAGCTTTCTCTGTTTATATTTTCACGGTAATTTTTCTGATGAACTGTTATGATCTATTTTTTTTAGTGCTTTTTACTCACACTATTTTATTTAGTTTGGTGTCGCCTCCTCGGACTTACCCTGTCCTCTGACCTCAAATGGAACCACTATATTGAATCCATAGCTAAATCTACTGCTAAGAAGGTTGGGTCACTATGTCGATCCAGGATGTTTTTTCCACCTGAATCCATCCTGCATATATACAAGTCAACCATCCGTCCGTGCATGGAGTACTGCTGCCATTTATGGTCAGGTGCCCCTGCCGTTCTCCTCAGTGTTCTTGACAAGCTCCAAAGGAGAGTCTGTAATGTGATAGGTACTGATCTGGCGGCTCGACTGCAGCCACTTTCCCATCGTCGAAATGTGGCCTCCCTCTGTCTCTTCTATAAATATTTTCATGGCTTCTGCTCGGATGAGCTTAAGTCACGGATGCCTCCTCAACAGGTGTTTACCCGTGCAACCAGACTGGCAACTGGGTCCCACCCAGGTTAGCCAAATGCAGACGACAATTCTACTCATGCAGCTTCCTCTCTCGCACTTCCCGCCTATGGAACTCACTCCCGTATTCTTGCTTTCCTGAAGGCTACAACCTCCAGAAATTTAAATGCAAAGTTAATACTCATCTACTAACCACTGGCCTCTAGCTCTCTCCCCTCCCCTGTATAACCTTCCCTTTCTCTCCTCCTATGTATCTGTCATCGCACCTTCTTTCTCAGCTTTCTATTGTTCCTTTCTAACTAGCTTGTACTCCTCACTCTTTTCTAATTAATCTTTTTACATTTATGTAACCCCCTGCACATCAGTGGCGTTTCCGCCTTGCTCGGGGTGAAATGATTTAAAAAAAAAAAAATAATTGTATTCATGGTAATTATTGTGTTTTTATTTCTAAATGGCCTTTTTTTATTACCGACTCCCACAGACAAATTTTACATATAGGCACTAGTTATCTAATCTAAACTTATTTATAAATGGAACTGTGTCTCTGTGTGTGAGTGTGTGTGTGTGTGTGTGTGTGTCCGTCACCTATAGACTCCGAAACGGCTTAACCGATTTTCTTGAAAATTGACATAGTTGTACTATAAGCGTGTGCGAGTGTTCTTAGCTAGGTTTTGTGTCGATAAATATCGATAAATATCGAAAATCGATAAATATCGAAAATCGATAATCGAAAAAATCGGGTTATAGTAGGAGTGGTCCGATTTTAATCAAATTTGATACACTCATAGACAAAGACATAAGAAACGATATTCAGAAGTTTCAAGGTTGCTGTTTTTACAATAGTGCAGAAAATCGATAATATATATATATATATATATAAAAGGCAAGATGTTTTTGTGTGTGTCTGTTTATCTGCCTGTATGTCTGTATTTTTTTCAGACCTTTTATTTTAGTTTTTGCTTTGGATTTGGTTCTAAGTAGGTATAAATGTAGTTCTTAGTCTCAGTCATTTACTCAGGGGACTTATTTAGCCTTCAAAATTCAGTTTACAACAAAAAAACTTATTTGATATCGATACCAGGCAATCAAAATTTCACTTACATCCATTCATTTTTCTTTCAGTCTACCTTTTCGCTTTAAGTGGAGATAACTATTGCTTTTTATTCTTTCGGGCCAACGTCCAAAGTGTCTGAGCTCCAGGACCATGGATTAGTTTTAAAGCTTTCATTACACCCGAGCAACGCCGGGCTATACTGCTAGTAGGTACTACTTATAACCACATAGAGACTCGAGGTATTATGGTGTGTTTATTAAAAATGGTAAATAAGAATGTGTTGGTTTTCCGTAAAGAATAATTATAACTGTTTTCTTTTTCAATAAGACTTTCTACAAACAAAACTTCGGCTTACTCATGTTCTCACTCAACGGTAGTGTTCTTACCTGTCTTTGTGGAATTCTTAGAATCCAGCTCTTTTAATCACATCATGCCAAACAGTTCTACTTACCTAAGATACATAGATGACGTCCCATTGATATTAACTTACTAAAATTATTTATTATATAAATCTACCATCCGCCCTTGCATTGAATACTGCTGCCATATCTGGTCGGGTGCCCCTGCTGTTCTCCTCGGGCTTCTCGATAAGGTTCAGAGGAGGGTCTGTAATGTGATAGATACCGACTTGGCAGACCGCCTGCAGTCTCTCTCCCACCGGCGAGACGTGGCTTCCCTGTGTCTCTTCTATAAATACTTTCACGGCTTCTGCTCCGATGAACTTAGATCACTGGTGCCCCCTAAATATGAATTTGTACGAGATACTAGATTAGCAACTAGATCCCACCCTTTTACAGTGAAACCGATAAAATGCAGTCGTAACTTCTACTCCAACAGTTTCTTTCCTCGCACTTCCCGACTGTGGAATTCTCTTCCAAACGATTGCTTCCCCGACGGCTACAATCTCCAGGAGTTTAAATGTAAGGTCAATAGACACCTCCTAACACACTAACCTGCTCCCATTCTATCAAGCACTCTTCCCATCTGCCCAACCCTCATCCTCGCTATCCTTACTCATCTGTCACCTTCCTCCTGACATTCCCTATGTCTAACCACTCCTTCTCTTTACCTTCCCCTATGTAGCCCCATGCGCAATAGTGGCAGTGGAATGCCTTGCTTGGGGTGAGATGATTAAAAAAAAACAAAAACAAAACAAAACATAACAATGAAACTCAATAAGGTTGAACCCACCATCGAATTTAAAACAAACAACTCTCTACCCTTCCTCGTCATCTTATTAATACTAAACAATGATAAATTAGTTTTTAAAGTTTACCGAAGACCCACAAACAAAATATCTATCTAATCAATTTCTATTTCCACCACAACCAGAGAATGAAATCTTGACTAATCATAGCATTTTACCGTAGAGACCTTAAAATATGTAACCCCGAATATGTAAATGAAGAACATATACACTACCGGCCATAACTATTAGGCCACCCCAGTTTTTTTAAGAAATGATGTATTTCATACTATTTTTAGTATTTATTGCCAAACGAAAATAGATATCTTTTGATATTATTTTGCATAATTTTACAAGGCGTAGAAGCAAAGATGAACTCATCCGAATCACCCTAAATTTTCTTCATTCTTTCATTGATGAAACTCCAATATAGGTAATTATTAAATATTTATAAATTCATTCGATGCACATGTTCTTCTTCTTCTATGTGCCCTGTCCCTTCAGGACGTAGGCGATCATGGCTCTCCACGTCTCCCTATCCCTTGTGGCTCTTAGTATGTTTGCTCCTGTTGCTCCTGGCAACCCCCGTTCCGTCATCCACCTGGTCAGTCCCTGCAAATATGTTATCCGCTGCCTTCCTCTGTCTCTCCTTCCTTCTATCAGTCCAGTCAGTATCAGGTTCTCCAGGCTCTCCTTCCTCATTGCATGTCCCAGCAACTTCAGTTGTCTCTTCCTGATGCTCAGCATCAATTTCCTTTTTGTTGCCATTCTTTCTAACACCTCGTCGTTGCTTGTATGCTCAGTCCACGATATCCGTAGCATCCTTCTGTAGAACCACAATTCGGCCGCTTCCAGTTTTGTCCTCATTTTCGATGATATTGTCCAGCATTCACAGCCGTATTGAAGAACTGACATCACATAGCAGTCTAGCACTCTTTTCTTCGTTTCTATTGAGATTTTCCTGTGTGTTAGTAATTTGCTCATCTTCTGGATCGCGTCCTTTGCCATGCCAATTCGCCTTCGGATCTCCGTGTCGCACTTTCCATCTCCTGTTAGAACACTTCCTAGGTACTTAAATTCTTGTACTTGTTTGATTCTGTTATCCTCCACCTGTATTTGGCATTCTGGGTTGTATCTTTTGCGATGACCATATTGTGCAGTATTAACGAAAGAACCATTCTATTTTCATTTACAATTATTCACTTGGCAATAAATACAAAAAAATAGTATGAAATACATCATTTTTTAAAACACTGGGGTCGCCTAATAAGTATGGCCGGTAGTGTATATATTGGAAAAAACATATAAACTTCTCCACTACCCACGGCGTTTCATTTTCAGCACTAACGGACGAGCTTATAAAATCGACAAAAAACAAGACAACCCCCCCCCAAAAAAAACCCTATACTTCAAACAAAAGTTCTACAAATTATATTATCATACCTTCCAACAACCTTTCAACTAAACTCGCAAACAAAATTAGCCATCCCAAACATTAAGATTATTACCCCATTTCCATTATTATTGGTGATATAACCAGGAAGGAAAATATGCCAAAAATCATTTCAAATTAATGAATTTCTCAGATACTGTAGTATGTTTGGGTCAATAATTGTGGCTGACAAATTATAAGATAACATAGATTAAAAACACCTCTGCCATTATCCATACTCTTGGTGTTGTGTCCCACTAGTATTATTCAAAATAAATATTACTTTCCTTTAAGTTACCTGGACTACGAATCGAGAAGCCGGGGAGCCGAGTTCGAATTCCAGTTGAATTCATTGTATTCACTTACGCGCAAATACCCTTGGGAAAGGTATTAATCCGTCTCTTCCCTCCAGTTATGGGTTAAATAGCAGGACAGACTGGGTTCTATAGCCTTGGTCGGCAACCAGTCTACCGCAGAAAGCAATGGCAACCTACTGCGGGATAATCTTCTGCCCAGTCAGTCATGTCGCTTTCGAGACATGATCACCCAAGCGTGTATCACGTATGGCACTTAACTGACTTAACTGACTGACTTGATGGGCGGTAGGGTCTCATCATTTTACAGTTGAAATGACTAGATTTAACCGTAAGTTCTATGCTAACAATTTCTTCAGTCGCACTCTCTTTCGGCTTCTTGCCTCCCAGTCTTCAAAAATTTAAATGCAATGTCAATCGCTATCGTCAGACTTCTTAATTCTTGATCTTTAATTTTTCTCTCTCCTTTATTAAGTTTTTTCTTATATTATTATAAGTACTATGTTAACACTTTTTTCTCTTGCTTGTGCAACTCTCTTCCGGCTTCTGGCTTCCCAATCAACTTTGATCTTCAAACATTTGAATGCAATGTCAATCGTCATCTTTTGTCTTCTTAATTCTTGTTTTATTGTCCTCTCTCCTTAATAGCAATTTTTCTCATATTCTCTAACACTCAGTAATTACTTGTATCTTAGTGGCTTTATTGCCTTACTTAGGGGGAAATGATTCAAAATATCATATTTAAGGGCAATGTCAATCGTTATGTTTTGTCTTCTTAATTCTTGTTCTTTTATTGTTCTCTTCCCTTAATAGTAGTTTTTCTCATATTTTCTAACACTGTAATCCCTTGTATCTTAGTGGATTTATTGCCTTACTTAGGGGGAAATGATTCAAAATATCATATTTAAGGGCAATGTCAATCGTTATGTTTTGTCTTCTTAATTCTTGTTCTTTTATTGTTCTCTTTCCTTAATAGTAGTTTTTCTCATATTTTCTAACACTGTAATCCCTTGTATCTTAGTGGATTTATTGCCTTACTTAGGGGGAAATGATTCAAAATATCATATTTAAGGGCAATGTCAATCGTTATGTTTTGTCTTCTTAATTCTTGTTCTTTTATTGTCCTCTTTCCTTAATAGTAGTTTTTCTCATATTTTCTAACACTGTAATCCCTTGTATCTTAGTGGATTTATTGCCTTATTTAGGGGGAAATGATTCAAAATATAATATTTAAGGGCAATGTCAATCGTTATGTTTTGTCTTCTTAATTCTTGTTCTTTTATTGTCCTCTTTCCATAATAGTAGTTTTTCTCATATTCTCTGACACCTAGAGACTTATTGTGTCTTAGTGGATTTATTGCCTTATTTAGGGGGAAATGATTCAAAATATAATATTTAAGGGCAATGTCAATCGTTATGTTTTGTCTTCTTAATTCTTGTTCTTTTATTGTCCTCTTTCCATAATAGTAGTTTTTCTCATATTCTCTGACACCTAGAGACTTATTGTGTCTTAGTGGATTTATTGCCTTATTTAGGGGGAAATGATTCAAAATATAATATTTAAGGGCAATGTCAATCGTTATGTTTTGTCTTCTTAATTCTTGTTCTTTTATTGTCCTCTTTCCTTAATAGTAGTTTTTCTCATATTCTCTGACACCCAGAGACTTATTGTGTCTTAGTGGCTGTATTGCTTTGTTTGTTGTGAAATGATAAAAAAAAAATAAAGTAAGATTTTAATTATTTAGTTTTATGTTTATTGTCATTAGCAGAATAGCCGCCACATTAACCAGATTCTTGTATTTTTGTTACTGACAACTGTTTTATAGAAATGCTACCTTCAGTTAGGATGTGCGTTGTGGTGCATTGGATATCGGCTCGAAACGAGAAATCGGGGAGTCGAGTTCGAATTCCAGCTGAATTCATTGCATTCACTTACGCGCAAATAACCTTGGGAAAAGTATTAATTCGCCTATTCCTCCCAGTTATGGGTTAAATAACAGGACAGATTGGGTTCTATAGCCTTGGTCGGCAACCAGTCTACCCCAGAAACGTATGGCACTCAACTGACTGACTGACCTTCAGTTATGAAAACTTAATATGCTGAAGACATTGGACAAAACTTCTTTAGTAGTTGTTAGAGATGATTTGTTATCATTTACACGAGTTTTTGAGGTATGATACTGAGAGTTACTTTTAAACTTTTGGGTATTCATATTTCTTAACCGAAGAAAAACAAAAACAAACAAACAAAAAAAAACAACCATCGATTAAGACGACCAGAAATCAAATAAAACCATTTATTCCCATTCAATATTTATCAAGAAAAAAACTTTTTAAAACAGAAACTACGAACTGAAACTGGGATTAAAAAAATGATCGCATCTACCATGAATTCATCATAATAATTTAGGAAGAGAATTAATAAATGCCAAACACTCAGTTATAAGAAATCAAGTACAAATGAAAAGGAAATTCAATAGATTGCACTAGAAGTAGTTTCTCCCTACTACAAGTTGCTACGCAACGAAAATATCATACATAGTAAGTGCCATTATTATTTTTCGTCGCATGGAACAAATTTAGTATAGAAGAAAAACGAAATTGAACATCGAATAGGCCGTGCCAAAGGTAGTTTCTCCCAATACTGCAAATTGCTACGCAACCAAAATATCAACTTGAAAACTCGAGTCATGTTCTTAAATAGCCTCGCCAGCTCGGGATATTTATGTGGATGCCATATATGGCACCAAACCAGTGAGAAAAATACTTAAACTGTCAGTTGCATGCAACAGCTTCCTGGTGAAAAAAGAAGGCTCTGAGGGTTTTTGCAAAGATCACCTTTTTTAACATTGTCGACTAGCGCTACCGAATCGCAAATAAAGAAGAGTGCGAAATAAAAAAAAAAAACCCACATCACTTGAGGACTGCCAACAGCAGCAAGATCTAAAATGGATAGCACATTTAACTCAAAAAGAAAATAATTACATAATAAACATATTAGCATTCCATACTACTTCAAACAGAAGTTTAGGAAGGAAACTCCTATTTGTACTGGAAAACGAGATAACGGCTACTGGACATGAAAAGTGTGTTTCCCTAAAGAAAAATTGTTTTAAGTTTAAGTTTGAGTTTTGTTTAATGGCATATCAACCTCTGTAGGTTATTTAATGCCAAAAAGGTGGGGTTTTAAAGTGCTTTGTTAATGTTCGGTTATAGTGAGAAGGTTGATTTAGTCAAATTTTGATGGAAATATTTTCATTATAAAAATTCTATTTTTATGTACATATTTCTATAAAGGTCTATCTCTATACCTAACATACTATTTTGACCCCAATTTGGGGGTTAACTATTTGCCTATAGTTGGGACCCTAAAAATTCCGAGTCAAGGTGGACCTAAAAATAACAGCAATTAAGAAGTGGTTCTATGCTCCTCACAACCTCCCCAATCAGGGGCCTTGCTGTCGGATGCAGTTTACCGAGATAGACTAAACTATCGCCCGGTTCACACTCCACCCACGTCTATTGAACAGGTGAAGAGGCTCATCTCTTGTTCCCTGTTTAGGATGTGATTTCCGGCTATCTCTTTTCCATTCTTTTTACCTTTACGTAGCCCCCTGCACATCAGTGGCGTTATCGCCTTGCTTGGGGTGATATAATTAAAAAAAAAAAATACCCAGGACCAAACATTAAGAGAAATATTTTATTGATTTCCACCCAAAACAGCACTAGCTACTCGGTCAGTGAGTGCTAAATGCCTCTACCTTTTCTCTCTTTTCTCTCTTTTCTCTCTCTCTCTCTCATCCGCTCTCTTCCATACTGTTGGGACGCCCGCACCTATTCGGCTACAATGGGCTATTCCATTACTATGTAAAGTAATGGTGGCATCTACGAGAGGAGAGTGTGCCGAGCAGCCGATCGACAAGTCAGTCGTAGACTTCCGGTGACGACCCGGAAGTACCCATTGCTCATACTACGTCTTACGACGGTTGAGACGATTAACCTTTATTCTTGTATTGGATACTAATAAACTTTGTAAATACTATTTTCACGGAATACAACAATTAACCTATTCCTGTTGTTGAGTTATTTATTCTTACTCACGACATAACACATACTTTATTCTTTTCCTTATTTCTGAACACCACTTTCTCTCTTTCTAATTTACTCATCATTCTCCCTCACTATCACTCTCTTTACTCTCAAAATTTAGTCTTGGGTGAGACGATAAGCTACATCCTTCAACAAGATCGGGAGATTGAAGGTGTTGAGGAGCGTGTTCTCCGATTCATCCTGATCCAAGGAAAAAATCACTATGAAAGTATAAAAATACATTTTTATAGTAAACTCAACACCGAGGTGGTTCAGCATCTCACAGCCAACAGTCTCTTCTCTGACAAACAGTATAATTTCCGCTTCATCAGGTCTACTGCTGATTTGCTCACCACCATCACTGAGTATATATACAAAGCTCTCGATAAAAATGGCGAAACTCGAGTTGTTGCCCCGGATATCTCCAAAGATATGGTATAACTGGACGATTGTTTGATCTAATCCAGTCATTCAATTCAAATCGCGTAATGAAGTTAGTAATGAACGGACATGTCTCCTGATACTATCATACGAATGCAGTCCCTCAAGGCTCTATCCTAGGTCCTACCCTTTTTTTGATCTTCATTAACAATCTCCCCGATGTAATCAGATCCCAAGTAGGCATCTACGCTAACGACACCACCATTTACTCCCTCCTCGATCAAAATTAAAGATTACCAACAGTACCTATTTATAGTAAACCTATTACCAACACATCAAACAACATGACAATAACATTAGCTTATATAATATACTTTTTTCTTTTAATCATCTCACCTCAAGCAAGGCATTCCACTGCCACTATTGCGCATGGGGCTACATAGGGGAAGGTAAAGAGAAGGAGTGGTTAGACATAGGGAATGTCAGGAGGAATGGGAGCAGGTTAGTGTGTTAGGAGGTGTCTATTGACCTTACATTTAAACTCCTGGAGATTGTAGCCGTCGGGGAAGCAATCGTTTGGAAGAGAATTCCACAGTCGGGAAGTGCGAGGAAAGAAACTGTTGGAGTAGAAGTTACGGCTGCATTTTATCGGTTTCACTGTAAAAGGGTGGGATCTAGTTGCTAATCTAGTATCTCGTGCAAATTCGTATTTAGGGGGCACCAATGATCTAAGTTCATCGGAGCAGAAGCCGTGAAAGTATTTATAGAAGAGACACAGGGGAGCCACGTCGCGCCGGTGGGAGAGAGACTGCAGGCGGTCTGCCAAGTCGGTATCTATCACATCACAGACCCTCCTCTGAACCTTATCGAGAAGCCCGAGGAGAATAGCAGGGGCACCCGACCAGATATGGCAGCAGTATTCAATGCACGGGCGGATGGTAGATTTATATATATGCAGGATAGATTTAGACGGAAAAAACTTCCGAGCCCTACACAGAGAACCGACTTTCATAGCAGCTGATTTAGCAATGGATTTGATATAGTCATTCCATTTGAGGTCTGCTGAAAGTGTGAGACCAAGGAGGCGTAGTGTTTTACTCTCTGGGAGGCAAGCCTGGTCCATACTAATGGGAGGTAGGTGAGATTGTCGATGATGGTTAATTGAGAGTAGCTTCGTTTTTAGAAGCATTAAAATTTACTAGCCATTTCTTACCCCAGTCCAATATGGATTGGAGGTCTTTTTCAATCTCGGTTGCGAGGTTAGCTTTGACGCCTACACCAGATTTTTGTAGGAGGCGAGGGTAAATTGTGGTGTCATACTGCAGTTTTTAAAATCAAACAGTATTCTAAAATATAACTTCATCAAAACTCCCACAGAAAACAGACGTATCTCCGCGCCTAGTAACCATGTCCACACAAACATGTATGTGGACAAAAGCCGTGTATCATCTACCATGTGTTTGACTGCGAAAGCAGAATAACACATAACACATTTTCATAATTACTTCAAAGCTCCCAAGAAAATAAAATTTCGGTATTAAAGACCCATGAAAAGTTGATGTGCCGCTAAACAAACAAATTAAACCTAAGTTTTATCGCTCCCTCTCTATCTCTTTTCATTTCAAAGTATTTTCTTTTACCTGAAATTTTTCTCTTTCCTCTCTCTCTCTCTCTCTCTCTCTCTCTCTCTCGCATTTCTCCTCCCCACTATCTCTGTAATTCACTTCCTCTTCTTTTTCTCTCGCTCTCTCGCACGGCTCCCCCTCTGCTTCACTCTTGTTCTCTCATCTCTATCATTCTCAATCTCTTCCTTTTCCTTTATTGGTTTCTTTCCCTCTCTCTCTCTCTCTCTCTTTCCCGCTTTATCTCTCTTTTCATCAATTTCTCTCTCTCACTCTCACTCTTTTTCTTCCTCTTCTTTCTCTCACAATCTCCCTTTCTCTTTCTCCCTGTCACGCTCTCTTTCTCTTCCTCTTCCTCTCTATTTCTCTTTAGGTCACATTCTCCGTTTTTCTCTCACACACACTTTATCTGTCACTTTCTCGTTGTTTCTCACTCTCTCTTTCTCTCTCTCACTCGCGTTTTTCTTTTTCTCTCACGCCTTCTTTCTCTCCCTCAATCTCTCTCTTTATATATCCTTCTCCCAGTCTTTCTCACACTTTTTCTTTCTGTCACTCTCTCTTTCTCTTTCTCTATATCCTTCACTCTCATTCACTCTCTGCCACTCTCTCTTTCTTTCTCTTTCTCTCCCACTCTCTTTTTCTCTATCACTCTCTTTCTATCTCAGATTTTACTCTATCTCTCTTTAGTGCTATGCCACTTTCTGGCTCTCTGTCTGTATCTCGCTCTCTCGCTCGCTCTCTCTCTCCCTCTCTCCCTATATATATATATATATATATATTAGGTACCTCATTTTCGATATCTAAATTTTAAATTGAATTTTTTAAAATAAAAAAAAATCTTGAAAGTTTTATTTAAGTTTTAATTGAAAGCTAAATGACTAAATTTGCTATTTCCAGTAAGCAAATTAATCTGGTGTATTTCAAACATAAATTATATTGTTTGGAATCTAAAATTTTTAATTTTTTTGAATCTTTCAATTTTTCGGCCATTTTTAAGCGATCGACACATTTGTAAACAAAAGTTAACAACAAATTTAATTTCTTAAAATTTCATGAATTTGCGTGAAGGGGGTAACAGATGTAAAAAAAAAGTTATATCTTTACCAAGATTTTTTAAAAATAATAATTCCAGAAATAATTTAAATCATTTGTAAATAAGTCCTGAAAGTTTCATTAACATCCGACAGTTATTTGATTTTTTGCAGGAATTTCCAAATTAATGTGTTTGTCACCGGAAAAATACTGAGTTATTTCATATTACGTTTTCCATTGTAAACTCTCGTAACGATTTGGTTACCAGCTAACAAAAAATCAAATCAAGATTTTTTACCAAAATTTCGAACGTGTTAGAAAGGATTAAAAAATTAAAATAAATAATTAAAAATGCTTTGATCTTTCTTCTTAATAATGTAAACATTTTGATGGAAAAAGTTAGCTTTTATTAAATTTAGGGCCTTTTTTTTTATTCATGCAATGCTGTTTTTGTGGCGATTTAGGAGGTACCTAATATATACATATATTCCTCCTGGCACGTTCAAGGAGGGTAACCTGTGAGGAAACAGCTAATAATCCTCTCAAATATTTTGCTGACACTTTTGACGACGTGAGTACACTCGTAATAAATAATTGACAAAAGTGATTGGGTGATTCTTTTTTTTTACGACTTATTAACGCTGTGTAGGTTATTTAAAGTCAGGAAATACTTTTTTAGATTCTAAGAATTTTTGTGGGTGGGGTAAGTTAATAACGATTTCCTGATACAATTATTAATTAACTCAAGCTGAAGTTGCTTAACTTTGATGATCGTACGAGAATCGGTGATTTAGACTGATATGGTGTAAGTTAATTTACCTACACATCCAAGATTACAGCACCTGGTATTCTCAAGCAGTCACCCATTTAGATACTGACCAACCTCGACGTTGCTTAACTCCGGTGATCGTAAAAAAAAGCCGTGTTTCATAGTGATATGGCCGTAAAACATAGCACACTCACATCCATGGTTACAGCACATAAATATTCCTAAGCGGTCACCCATCTAAGTATTAACAAAGCTCGACGTTGCTTAACTTCGGTGATAATACAGTAACGAGCGTTTTAACGTGATATGGTCGTAAACCATACCACTCGAACATCCAAGGTTGCAACCAATGATATTACAGCATTTGCGGTCTTCTTCTTCTTCTTCTTCTTCTTCTTCTTCTTCTTCTTCTTCTTCTATGTGCCCTGTCCCTTCAGGACGTAGGCGATCATGGCTCTCCACGTCTCCCTATCCCTTGTGGCTCTTAGTATGTTTGCTCCTGTTGCTCCTGGCAACCCCCGTTCCGTCATCCACCTGATCAAGCCCTGCAAACATGTTATCCGCTGCCTTCCTCTGTCTCTCCTTCCTTCTGACCAGTCAGTATCAGGTTTTCCAGGCTCTCCTTCCTCATTGCATGTCCCAGGAACTTCAGTTGTCTCTTCCTGATGCTCAGCATCAATTTCCTTTTTGTTGACATTCTTTCTAACACCTCGTCGTTGCTCGTATGCTCAGTCCACGATATCCGTAGCATCCTTCTGTAGAACCACATTTCGGCCGCTTCCAGTTTTGTCCTCATTTTCGATGATATTGTCCAGCATTCACTGCCGTACTGAAGAACTGACATCACGTAGCAGTCTAGCACTCTTTTCTTCGTTTCTATTGAGATTTTCCTGTGTGTTAGTATTTTGCTCATCTTCTGGAACGCGTCCTTTGCTATGCCAATTCGCCTTCGGATCTCCGTGTCGCACTTTCCATCTCCTGTTAGAACACTTCCTAGATACTTAAATTCTTGTACTTTTTTGATTCTGTTATCCCCCACCTGTATTTGGCATTTTGGGTTGTATCTTTTGCTGATGACCATGCACTCAGTTTTCTTAAAGTTTATTTGTAGTTTATTTCCAGTGCTACTTTCTATATGAGATCTTGTAGTTTCCTTTCCGTGTCCGCAATCAGCACTGTATCGTCCGCATACCTTATGTTGTTCAGGTTGTGGCCTCCAATAACAAGTCCTGGCGTGTCATCTAGGGTCCTCAAAATATTCTCGCTGTATAGGTTGAACAAATCCGGTGAAAAGACACATCCTTGTCTTACGCATTTGCGGTCACACATCTCATTACTTACCAGTGTCAACGTTGCTTAACTTCATTTATCGTGCGAGAACAAGCATTTCAACCTGATAGAGACGTAAACCCTGCCACCCACACATCCAAGGTTGCAGCCAATGGTATTACAGCACATTGTATTTCCAAGCGGTCACCCATCTCGGTACTGACCAGGGTTGACGTTGCTTAACTTTGGTGTATCGTTCGAGAACCGACGTTTGAACCTGATAGGGACGTAAACCATATCACTCGCACATTCAAGTTTGCAACCTATAGTATTACAGCACTTTGTATTCCCTAGCGGTCACCCATCTTGGTGCTGACCAGGGTCGACGTTGCTTAACTTCGGTGATCGTGTGAGAACCGGCATTTCAACCTGATAGGGACGTAAGCCATACCACCCGTAGATCCAAGGTTTTAGGTCATGGTATTACAGCGCTTTGTATTCGAAGAGCAGTCACCCATCCCGGTATTGACAAGGCTAGAGGTTGCTTAACTTCAATGATCGTACGAGAACTGGCGTTTCAATGCGACAGGGCTGCAAACCTTACCCACAGAAAGTAAATGGCGAAAATGGCATTCTACCGACAAACGTTAAAAAATATAATGGATGAATTCTAAGGAGCATAAAGAGATACACGGTAGCTATTTAAACATGACAAAAAAAAAAAAAAAAAAAAAAACGAAATAATATGAGGAAAGAAAACTTGGCAAATTTAATACTCATAGGACTCTTCGACAGTAGCAGATAAAAAAAGTAATTTCTAAAAATGAAAGGAGGAATAACAACTACAATGAAGAACAAAAAAAGAGTCATTATGAAGGTGTTTTTTTACGGATTTTCAACCCTTTCCAGGTTATATTAAACCAGAACATATTTTTTCATTTTTTAAGAAAATTTTTTTAGAAGATAATAATGGTTTATTGTTACAAGTCTTGCTAATTAATCCATAACCTGTGGAAGTAAACGCAGATTCATGCCTTTACCAAGAGTATTTACTCGTAAACGAACCCAATCGGAACTAGAACTCGGCTCTCCGATTAATATTTCCGAGACACTATACATTATACCATCTGTACAACCACTCTTACAGTACCTGGTATTCCCAAGCGTTCACTCATCTAGTTATTGAACGTTGTTTAACTTCGGTGATCGTATGGAAATCGTTGTTTCAACGTGATGTGGCCGTAAAGACGACAAAGGATGGAAAATATATTCATATGTATACACCTGTAAAAGTAAGAAACACCCTAGAAGTGAGCTATTAGAAAATGTGTTTTCGGGAGATACAGTAGGTGACCGGGTGCCTGTATTCCCTGCCACGGAAAATTGAACAAGTCTTCCACCTATCGCATTCTAGAATGTAAGCAGTTGCAAGAGGAAGGTTTAAACCGAGCTTTTATAGTCCAGAAACAGCGGCACCTAATGTGTGGCTTACCCATAAATTAAATATTCTTTTTGCTTCTTGCTTGTAAATATTATATTCTTTCTCTTTGCCTTTCTTTCTTTCTTTCTTTCTTTCTTTCTTTCTTTCTTTCTTTCTTTCGCTCTCGTTCTTTCTTTCTTTCTTTCTTTCACTCTCGTTTTTTCTTTCTTTCTTTCTTTCTTTCTTTCTTTCTTCCTGTCTTTTTCTTTCTTTCTTTTTTCTTTCTTTCTTTCACTCTCGTTTTTTCTTTTTCTTTCTTTCTTTCTTTCTTTCTTTCTTTCTTTCTTTCTTTCTTTCTTTCGCTCTCGTTTTTTCTTTCTTTCTTTCTTTCTTTCTTTCTTTCTTTCTTTCTTTCTCTCTCGTTTTTTCTTTCTTTATTCTTTCTTTCTTTCTTTCTGTCTTTCTTTCTTTCTTTCTTTCTTTCTTTCTTTCTTTCTTTCACTCTTTCGTTTTTTCTTTCTTTCTTTCGTTTCGTTTTTTCTTTCTTTCTTTCTTTCTTTCTTTCTTTCGCTCTCGTTTTTTCTTTCTTTCTTTCTTTCGCTCGTTCTTTCTTTCTTTCATTCACTCTCGTTTTTTCTTTCTTTCTTTCTTTCTTTTTCTTTCTTTCTTTTTTTCTTTCTTTCTTTCTTTCTTTCTCTCGTTCTTTCTTTCTTTCTTTCTTTCTTTCTTTCTTTCACTCTCGTTCTTTCTTTCTTTCTTTCTTTCTCTCGTTTTTTCTTTTTTCTTTCTTTCTTTCTTTCTTTCTTTCTTTCTTTCACTCTCGTTCTTTCTTTCTTTCACTCTCTTTTTTCTTTCTTTCTTTCTTTCTTTCTTTCTTTCTTTCTTTCTTTCTTTCTTTCACAGTCTTACACTTTCCCTTTTATACCCCTCTCTATCCGATTCATATTCGTTTCTCTTATCTTCTCACTGACCCTCATTCTCTCTGTTTTATATTTATATTTCAAACAGGTTTACGGCCATATGACGTTAAAACACCGGTTCTCGTACGACTATCGAAGTTAAGCAACGTCGACCCTGGTCAGTATCTAACTGCTGTAATACCGGAGCCTGCAACCTTGGATGTGAGGGTGGTATAGTTTACGGTCCTATCACGCTGAGACGCCGATTCTCATACGATTAACTAAGTTAAGCAACGTCGGGCCTAGTCAGTACCTAAGCGGGTCCGCTTAGGAATAACATGTGCTGTAAGCATGGATGTGTGGGTGGTGTAGTGGTTAACAGCTCAGAATTGGAAATCTGAGAGCTGAGTTCCATTTCTAGTGAGATTGTTTATATTCATTTACATGCAAATGCCCTCGGGAAAGGTATGATTCCACCTCTTCTCCCTCTAGCTATGGGTTAATTAGTAAAATTCTATCAGTAAATCATTATAATTTCCGAAAAATGATTTCAATCTAAAAATATTTTCTGGCTTTAAATAACCGGGAAAGGGGTGGCAAGTCGTAAAAACATAACTTAATCTCTCTCTCTCTCTCTCTCTCTCTCTCTCAGTCTTACAATTTCTCTTTTTTTTTCTATAGTTTCTCTTTTCCGTTTTTAATCGTTTTTTGACTCCTCTTCTAATATTTACATTCATTTTTTTCTCTCCGTTCCTCCAGTATATATATATATATATATATATATTCTCTCTCTGTTTCCTCGTTTTAGTCTCACTTGGTACATGTTTTTCTTCTCTTCCTCTCCTGTTTTGCTTTCCTTCTCTCTATTTTTCTTGAGTACATCCTCACGTAAGTCTTTTCGAGTACGCCCACTCTCAAAACCGCCCTCTTTCCTCCTGTTTTCCTTGCATTTTTTCCTTCCTCCCCTATTTTCCCCTTTTATCGTCGGTCTCACACACACGGACACAGCGGCGATGTTTTGTGTTTACTGTTGATCCGGTAAGGAAGAGTGAAAGAAGAGGGTCTAAAAATGTAAGACGGACAAGATGGAGGGTCGTGGAGGCACCATTACGTGGAATTAGGTCACTTCGTTTTCGATGTGAAAACACGCTAGTACTAGTAGTATTAATAGTTGCAGCAAAAATAAAGGGAGAGAAAAAATATGGCAAGCCAAACTGTAAATTAGAAAACTGCAGTTGAAAAAGAAGGCTTCAAAGTCTCAAAGAGATGATTCTATATTTAACTTCAGTCTTGGAATTAGAGCATGGGCGTAGTTTAACGCCGGCGGAAGTCGTTAGTGGGTCACGCCAAATTCTACGCAGGGTAGCGGAAGGGAAGTGGATTTTTTCACAGCGAAGAGGGCATCAGTGATTTTCACACACATTAATTATTCTTTAAAATCATTTCCCCCCCACCAGCAAGGCAGGACCGTCACTAGTAGGCAGGGGGTTACAGTGAGAGAAAAGACTGGGTACAGTGGGTATTGAAGAAAAGATAAAAGATGAACGGAATTTAAGAAGACATAAGATGACAATTGACGTTGCATTTAAATTTTTGGAGATTGTAGCTATCAGGGAAGCAAGTAAAAGGAAGGGAGTTTCACAGAAGTGCGAGAAAAGAAACTGTTTGAGTAGAAGTGGCGGTTATGTTTAACTGCTTCAACGGTAAAAGGATGGGACCTCGATATCAATCTTGTCCATTAATTATTTGCCATACGTGATGCTTATTTGGGCGATCATGTCTCTTTCGATCCATGACTGACGAAGCAGATTTTCAGGCAGTAAGTTGCCATTACTTTCTGAGGTAGACTGCGCAATCAGTTTTGCCATTCAACCCATTTCTGGAGGAAGAAGAAATGGATTATATTATTATATTAATAACTAGTAATTTTAGAGGGATCAGTTTATTACTTCATAACAATAGAAAATCGATCCCCCACTTTAGGATCAATAGACGCTTTAATTGTATTCGTTTCCGATTATATTAATGTGTACTGATTCTAGGGGTATCAATTTCTCACTGCATAACAATAGAAAACAGATCCTCCACTTTGGGTCTAATAGAAGCTTTAATTGTATTAGTTTCGAATTATTTTAATGTATACTAATTATAGGGGATCAGTTTTTTACTACATAATAATAGAAAACCGATCCCCCATTTTTGGTCCAATAGACGCATTAATTGTATTCGTTTCCAATTATATTAATGTGTACTAATTCTAGAGGGGATCAGTTTCTCACTGCATAACAATAGAAAACCGATCCCTCGGTTTATGTCCAAGAGAAGCTTTAATTGTCTCCAGCTATTGTATCCAGTCAGCTAATTGCCATACATGATACACGTTTGGCGATCAATTCTCGAGACATAGAGTTTTTCCCGGGTTAGGTTGACATTCCTTTCTGCGGTAGACTGTTTGGCAACCAAAGTTATAGAATCCAATCTCTTCTGTTATTTAACCTATAGCTGGAGGAAATAGACTGATTAATAGCTTTCCCAAGGGTATTTTCGTGTAAGTGAATCCAAAAAATTCAAATGGAATCCGAACTCGGCTCTCAGATTTCTCGTTCCGAGCCGATATCCACCGCCCAACGAGTCACATTACTCGTAATAAGATACTCACTAGACCCAAGTTCGTCACACCATTCTAGAATTGAGTGAAGAGTTAACTCAAAACATTTTACCACGGGAGTCACCTTGACACGCCCAATATTTACAATTCCTTGCAGATTATAGTACGTCACCGACTGATTAGATCTTTGGCGTTGCGAAAAGGAAGCCCGAGTGAGAATTGTTTCCGATGTTTTCTACGTCGGGAAGTACCGTAGAGAGTATCGGCTTGGAAAATGTTTGAAAGCAATACCACAGGTTAACCTCAGTCTTGAAGAATGAAGAAGCTGGATAGACGAAACGGTTATAAAGATCATCTAAACTTATTTATAAATGAGACTTTGACTGTGTTTGTATGTCTGTGTGTGTGTGTCCGTTACCTATAGACTCCGAAACGGCTGAACCGATTTTCTTGAAAATTTACACAGTTGTACTACAAGCTTCTGCGAGTGTTCTTAGCTAGGTTTTGTGTCGACGTACCGCTGATAAATATCGAAAATCGATAATTGAAAAAATCGGGTTATAGAAGGAGTGGTCCGATTTTAATCAAATTTGATACACTCATAGACAATGACATAAGAAACGATATTCAGAACTTTCAAGGTTGCAGTTTTCACAATAGTGTAGAAAATCGATTATATATATATATATATATATATATATATATATATATAAAAGCAAGATGTTTGTGTGTGTGTCTGTTTATCTGCCTGTATGTCTATTTTTTTTTTCAGCCCTTTTATTTTAGTTTTTGCTTTGGGTTTGGCTCTAAGTAGGTATAATTGTAGTTCTTAGTCTCAGCCATGAAACCATTTACTCAGAGGACTTATTTAGCCTTCAAAATTCAGTTTACGACGAAAAAACTTATTTGATATCGATACTAGGAAATCAAAATTTGACTTACATCCATTCATTTTTCTTTCAGTTTACTGTTTTGCTTTAACTGGAAACAACTATTGCTTTTTAGTCTTTCGTGCCAACGTCCAAAGTGTCTGAGCTCCAGGAACATGGATTAGTTTTAAAGCTTCCGTTACACCCGAGCAACGCCGGTGTAATGGAAACTTTAAAACTAATCCATGTTCCTGGAACTCAGACTTTTTGGACGAACTGATGAGCTGTGATACAGCGAAACAGATCTGTCTGCGGATGATTGTCTATCTATAGAGAGAGAAAATAAAAAGTCTGAGAGGCCGTGAACGTTTAGTTTAAAGTGTATATTTATTGTTGTATAAAGATATCATACATATTATGATATTTTAAGTGTCCATAATGGTATTTGTGACGCTACGCGTGTTTCGAGTCTAAGATTGACTCTCTTCAGGTGAATGAATTTGTGGCTTTACATATCGAGTTCCTTTTGTTTCTTAATTTGTAGTTTTTACTGATTTGATTTATTTCTTTATTCTTTATCTTTATTTTAAACAACTTGACCCTCAGAAACAAGAGGAACTCGGCATGTAAGGCCACAAATTTATTCGCCTGAAACTGTCCTATATATCCGAGCGATTTTGGTGATTCTGTTAGCCAATATCATGGGTGTTTTTTTTAACTCAACGAAAATATTGGAAACTATTGCTTTTATCTGCATATTCACTGATGCGATTGGTTATCTTAGAAAAATAGTCTAATTTGGTGATCGATGTGATAGTTCTGAAAACTGTTATTAACTAACGTCTATTTCACATTGTTGAGTTCTTTAAAGAAAAGCGAACGAAAGGGTGATTTCTCGTGCGCTCGCCCGAGGAATGTTTTAAACACACAGTGAAACCTACCAAACGCATTGTTCTTGTAGACAATACAAATGTAATCGCCTCATCCGTATGTAAAATGATGGCTGAAAATAATGATATTAAAAAAGAAAAGGACAACATTCATTTACATCAACTGCGAACACAATCACAATGTTCTGACCATGTTTAGAAAACAACAACAACAACAACAATAATAATGTAGATCCAAAATGCAAGTCCTGTGACAAATACCACAACACAATAGACCATCTAATCTAAGGACGGTTTGTATTTGAGCCAAATGAATATAAAATCCGTCACGATAGAGTGGGATAATGTTTACACTGGACAATGTGCAAAAACTTTGGAAAATATGTAAACCAACACTTGTATGAACTTTACCCAGCACCAGTTACAGAAATAGAATATCTCACCATTCTATGGGATTACACCATCTACACAGACAGGAAAACTGAAGCAAATAAGCCGAGTATTATTGTCAAAAAAGTGAAAATTAAAAACTTGACAACTAATTGATATAGCTTGTTCATTGTAACATATCAACCATAGAATTTGAAAAACTGTCAAAATATAAAGACCTGGAAATTGAAATAGAAAAAAATGTAGAATAGTACCAGTGCGCTTGGAATGATAAAAAAGGAACAAAACAACACATTGAAAGAATCCCTGGAAATCACAGCTTAGGGACAATACAAAAACATTTTTGTAAGTAAAGCCCATACACTAAGAAGAACTTTTTTTGTGTGTAACGTTAATGATGTTATAGGAGATAGATAAAAAGTGAAATGTAGTCATAACAACACACTACTATTTGCTTTGGGTCTTTCCGTAAACTTGGTAGGTAGTGTGACCATAGCAGAAATCATATTATTATGAAAATGACATAATAATAATAAACTTTCCTATCATTCCTGATGCATATAAAGAAGTATATGCATTGAATTAAATAAATTAAAATACAAAAAAAAAAATCTTCAAAATGGGTAGCAGAGTGGCCGAAAGTGTTTATATATATTGAAAGTGCTTGAATATATAGGACGTGCTTGGATATATAGAACAAAACGATAATTGTAACGCTGCGCAAACACACTGGCAAGCCTTACCGATAGATGACAGATATAGTTGGTGTCAGCCTTTCAACTGTCAGTCGTGTCCTCAAGGCGAACAAACTGGATCCATCAGCCCAATACGTAAAGAAAAATGCGATCGAAAAAAAAAACAACGCAAAGAGACGATGTATACGTGATCAGGGAAAATGTGAAAGATCCTAGAAAGACATTATTCGCTTTGTTTTTTTTCAATTAATTTAATTTGCACAAGTGTATATATATATATATATATATATATATATATATATATATTCATCATTTGTAAACGAGTTCTTAGCGTAATAGCTCGTTTACAAATGAAGAATATTCAAAAGTTCTACAATATAATTGTATTGAACACTTTTTAATACAACTGTGTACTGATCTAATTTTATTATGACCAAAAACTAAGTAATCAATCAATCAATCAATCAATCAATCAATCAATCAATCAATATATATATATGAGCACTCTGGAGGAGGGGTAGACTTTGAAAAACAGTAGCCACTCTAGCGTGAACGCATCGCTCATTCATTAAAAAATGAATTGGAGTACTCTGGCTGCTGGGCGCGTAATATGATATGCACAAAAAAAGAGTGCCTTCTTCCACCGAATGCCCAGCGGCTCAGCGGTAGAATCGCCGACTGACGCCAATGCGGTCGGGTTTCTAGCCTGGATTAGGGAACAATCGGAGTCTAAACGTACTGATGAGCTGTGATACAGCGAAACAGGTCTGTCTGCTGATGACAATATATATATATATTGTAGTTTTGTTATTACAATGATTTATAAAAGCATTATATCTCTACCCCAAAATTTTCATGTTTCAGAACAATACTGTACTTCTTCAGGTGATATTTTAAAAATAATTGATGAAAATGTTTTATTTAGAAAATATGAATTTATGTTTAGTTAGAAAATTAGGGAGTGGTAGTTGGAGAATATGCTAGTAGGTGTGTCAATATTGTTCAATCAAAAATGAGATTTGGTTGAAGTTGGAGATTTGGGTGGTGAAAAGTAACAGAATAGCCTGATGTCATGGCATGACACTTTAATTTTGTCTGGGTAAGATACATAGTGGGAGCATACATTATTTAAATGGGTAGACAATAATTTGTACTACCTCATGAATTAATGGGGTTGGAATGTTTAGGTTATAATTAGAATTATGTAATTACGTTATACTAACGTATATTATAGTTATAAAAACCAAATGAGTATTGTGTGGGTCATTTATTTTGGTAAAATAATTTTTAATTTTCAAGTTATATTTGAGCATAAGTTATAAATGATTTGGTTTGGTTGTTTTGTTTTTATGGCATATCAACCTCGGCGGGTCATTTATTGCCAACTAAATTTTATTTATTAATTGCTGGTAATACCTTTTTCTTTCAACAATTTGTTGTTGTTTTTATATAAGTTTTGTGTCTAGTAATACGTTTTTCTTTTCGAGTATGATGGCTGAAAATAATGATATTAAAAAAGTATGCTGGGTAAAGTTCATACAAGTGTTGGTTTGCATATTTTCCAAAGTTTTTGCACATTGTCCAGTGTAAACATTATCCCACTCTATCATTGGGATTTGTTTTTTAAGGACAGGGTCCCCAAGTTCTACTCTGTTATCTAACCCAAAACTGGAGGGAAGGGACGGATTAATATCTTTCCCAAGGGTACCAGTGCTTAAGTGAATGCAGGGTATTCAACTGGAATTCGAACTCGGCTCACCGATTTCTCTTTCCGAGCCGATATCCACTGCACCACAATGCACATCCGTCACTAAACGCTTACAGCACCTGGTATTCCCAAGGGGTCACCCATCTAAGTACTGACAGTTATAAATGAACAATTATAATTAATTAAGTTTTAGCGAAATTATTTTCGATGTTTACATAAAACCGTCCGTTCAATCCCTACGATTCAGTGGTAGTTTATTTTTAGGGAACCTTAAAATCTCCAGCATTTTATTTATATTGTTGAGTCGTGATAGTTTTGGGCGTCAAGGTTGTTGCTTTTTCGGTAGTTTTATTGATAAAAGGCACTTTGGTAAGCAGGGTTTATTTTTTATCGCAAATTGCTAGATATTGGAGTAGAAATAGAGCCTTGAGAGTTTTAGTGCAAAAATTTGTCACTTTAACTGAGCAGGTTCATGCCAACTTCGAAGTTTCTTGAGGACACCATTAAGATGTCGCCACTCATCAGGACTGGTTCGTTTTTTCCAATCTGCTGTCACGTCCTGGTTTCTATCTATCTATCTATCTATCTATCTATCTATCTATCTATCTATCTATCTATCTATCTATCTATCTATCTATCTGACCATGTACTAGCTAGCATGCCCACCTGTTGGGACATCAGTCACTGAATACTCCTTTGCTTGCATCTACGTCCATATTTCAAGAACATTGTTGTCCTATCTCCAGTAATTATCAATTAGTTCGCCATAATAAACAGCCCAGAACTTAGGGGTCGGGAAATGTCTCTTCCCGCTTCGCTGCATCTCTTTTCGTGAACTGTGTCGTCGTCTTAGACAGACCCACCTTCGTTTCTCTTGGCTCGCCGTACCTTTGACTGTACCGAGATACCCGGCCGCGCTTATCGGGTGCAAGTAGATAAGGGTAGATTAAGGGTGGGAAGTCGCCTGTGACTTTGTCTCGAATTTATGCACTGAAAAAGAAAAGTCCTATTTAATATTTCTTGTCTCAAACTGGGATAGGTTGACGGTCGACTGCCATATCGACTCGAATCTTGCCTCTGTTTGCTGACAGGGGGACACACACGTTTACTCCACCTGCGTGTTTGTTTCGTGATTCAAACCTCGGTAAAAATCTTTCCAACCAAAGAGCCCTGTACCAGACGAAGTTATATAAGGACATATTATATATATATAAGGGCGAAGTCATATATATATATATATATATATATATATATATATATATATATATATATAAAAGTACAAAGAGTTTGTCTTTTTAACAGAGTTAATTTATGAATCTGCTCTTTTTAAGAGACAAACTCTTTCTACCTATCAACGCTTTATCTCAGCTCCGATATCGTGCACTTTACGATAAAAAAATTTGCTTGCCAAAATACATTTTATCAGTAAAACCACTGAGGAACAACAACCTTGGCGCTAATATTATCACAATTAAACACTATATATATATATATATATATATATATATATATATACTGTTTAATTGAAAATTCATGTGTGTGTTTGTAGGAAGTTTACTTGGTGAGCCGCGTTTGAAAATTTTATCAAAGATGCGTTTTGTCGAAGAAAGCTTACGTTCTTTTTTGTGTCATCAGTTCGACTGCAAAAATGTGAATTTTAGCTTGCTTAGCATACAGATATTTATAAATTTGAATACATATACATGTGTCTGTGCGGCTTTGTGCCACATCTAAGCAGACCTTAGAAAATCAATATACATGTGTGTGTGTATGTGTGTGCGTGCGTGCTTGTTTTTCTCAATAGAAACGAAGAAAAGAGTGCTAGACTGCTACGTGATGTCAGTTCTTCAATACGGCTGTGAATGCTGGACAATATCATCGAAAATGAGGAAAAAACTGGAAGCGGCCGAAATGTGGTTCTACAGAAGGATGCTACGGATATCGTGGACTGAGCATACAAGCAACGACGCAGTGTTAGAAAGAATGGCAACAAAAAGGAAATTGATGCTGAGCATCAGGAAGAGACAACTGAAGTTCCTGGGACATGCAATGAGGAAGGAGAGCCTGGAGAACCTGATACTGACTGGTCAGATAGAAGGAAGGAGAGACAGAGGAAGGCAGCGGATAACATATCTGCAGAGTCTGATCAGGTGGATGACGGAACGGGGGTTGCCAGGAGCAACAGGAGCAAACATACTAAGAGCCACAAGGGATAGGGAGACGTGGAGATCCATGATCGCCTACGTCCTGAAGGGACAGGGCACATAGAAGAAGAAGAAGTTGATGAAAGAATGTGTGATTTTTTTATTATCCAGGATATTTTTCTAACATATAGTTCTCTCTTTCTTTTTTCAAGCTGATGACACGAGAAAGAACATAAGGTGAAACGCGTCGTTGATAAAAATTTTTTTACACTTTCACTCATCATTTTCACACACACACACACACACACACACACACACACACACACACACACACACACACACATTTAGGGACCTCCACTAAATCGCTAAAAAACAGTATAGTATAAATAAAAAAAGGTCCCAAACTTAATAAAAACAAACCTTTTCCATCAACATGTTTATATTATTATTAAGAGGAAAGATCAAAGTAAGTTTTAATTATTTAAAAAAAAAAATTTAATCCCCTCTAGCACATTTGAAATTTTGGAAAATATTCTTGTTTTGATTTGAGTTAGCGGGTAACCAAAACATTACGACAGTTTACAATGGAAAACGTAATGATTACATCACCCACTTTTTTCCGGTGACAAACACATTAATTTTGAAATTCTCGTAAAAATCAAATAATTGTCGGATTTTAATGAAACTTTCAGTACTCATTCACAAATGAATGAAATTAATTTTGAAATTATTAATTTTTAAAAATCTTGGAAAAAATATTTTTTACCTCTGTTACCCCCCCCACCCCATCTTAACGTAAATCCATGAAATTTTAATAAATTTTAATTTGTTGCGGTTTATAATTTTATTAGTTAAGTGCAAAACGCATTAGGGAATATAAATCATCTAACTTTTTAAAAATTTTGCCTCTGTATCCAAAAATCTGCTCCGAAAATTAAAATAAAAAATGCAATAAAACTCTGATATTATTTAATTTGATAAAGTTTAATTGCTTGAATAAATAATAACAATTAAGGACATTATAGTCTGAAGAAAAAATATTTTCGATTACTAATGAAATTTTGCAAGAATTTTTTTCATTTTTTTATCATAATAATTTATAAACTTTCAAAAATATTTTAAAAATCATCAATGATTTGATTGCGTACAGATTTTTTAGTTAAGAATTGATGAGTATATTGCCTATTGAAAATTGAAAAGTTTAATAAAAATCATTTTGCCGCCATATTTTTAAAATAATTTAATTTTTTTTGGTGCATTTGAAGTTTTATTTTGTATGGTAATTTCTATGTGCAAATTAAAATGTCAGCGTTTCCTCCCTTACAGGAAAAAAATTCGTACAATTTTGTCACTTATAAACGCCATACACTTTTTATCTTATCTTTAATCCGGAACCTGTCAACACGATTTGATATACGGAGACAGGTCAAAAAATTCAAATTTTTGATTAAGAAATAGTTTTATTCTAAATTTCACGCTAAAAATAAATAATACTTGTGTAAATCCGATTGATTTAACATAAAATGTGTCACAAATATATATTTTACTTTTGCAAGATTTTAAAAACTGTGAATTAACATTTGTTTACAAATGTGTCCATCAATCAAAAATGGCGGCAAAATTTAAAAATTGAAAAAAAAAATCAAACTTTTATATTCCAATCAATGTAATTTCTGTTTGAAATAAACCAGAGTATTTCGCTTACTGGAAATAGAAAATTTAATCATTTAGCTTTCAGTTAAACTAAAATAAAAGTTTCAAGAAAAATATTTCATTTTCAAAAGTTTAGTTTAAAAATAACTATGCAGTTTTTTTTTCACGATTTAGTGGATGTCCCTATATATATATATAATGTACCTCCAAACTTGAAATCATTTAAAATGTGAATATCTGAGTAAGTAACTTTCTCAAGGATGTGCGTTGTGGTGCAATGGATATCAACTCGGAACGACAAATCGGGGAGCCGAGTTCGAATTCCAGTTGAATTCCTTGAATTCACTTACACACAAATACCATTGGGACAGGTATTAATCCGTCTCTTCCCTCTAGTTATGGGTTAAATAATAGGACAGATTCGGTTCTATAGCCTTGGTTGGTAACCAGTCTACAGCAGAAAGCAATAGCAACCTACTGCAAGATAATCTTCTGCCCAGTCAGTCATGTCTCTTTCGAGACATGATTGCCCAAATGGTGTATCAATATGGCACTTAACTGACTGACATGTTTTAAGCAAACGATATTAAATAGGCTTTATGTTAAACAATTTTCTTCTTCTTCTTCTATGTACCATGTCTTTCAATACGTAGTCTATCATGGATCTCCACATCTTCCTATGCTTTGTAGTTCTTAAGACCCTTTCTTTTGATTCTTCAACTTAACCTTGCTCAAGCCTATTAAATATGATATCTGACCTGTGAGTATCAGATTCTCCAATTCTTCTTTCTTCAGCTGTCTCTTCCTGATGCTAAGTATAAGTTTCCTTTTCGTTTCCATTTTCTCCAAAATCTCGTTGTTGCTAATATGTTCGGTCCATGAAATCCTCAGCATCCTTCTGTAGAGCCACATTTTGATTGCTTCAATCTTTACCTTCATTTTTGAGGAGATTGTTCAGCATTCGCAGCCATATAGGAGGACAGATATGACGATATTCCTGTCTCTTAATAGTGTAACCATAATGCTCAAATACGTGTAATGGCTAATTATAAATTCCTCTGCCAGAACCACATTTCTGTTGTTTCGAGTCTTTCCTTCATCTTTGAGGATATCGTTCAGCATTTGCTGCCATATGGATAGATAAATATCACATAACATTACTTTTTTCTTTGTTTCTAACGAAATCTTCTTGTCTCTTAATACTCTGCTTAGCTTTTGAAATGCATCCTCCGCCATCAAGAACCAGTCGACTTTAGCAGGCCACGAAATTTGGTAAATGATAGTGTTTCCCTACTAGTTTCGGACAATCGCAATCATTCTTACCCCCAAGAAAAGAACTCTACTTTCGACTATTGGTTCTTATTTTTAGCTTTTCGGAGGTGGAGAGGCAGTTGGCATTTCCAGTAATTTCTGATGTCCGACTAACGAAAGTGATTTTTTTTTTACCCTTGGAATTACGAATTTACTGCTGCCATTTATGGTCAGGTGCCCCTGCCGTTCTCCTCAGTGTTCTTGACAAGCTCCAAAGGAGAATCTGTAATGTGATAGGTACTGATCTGGCGACTCGTCTGCAGCCACTTTCCCATCGTCGAAATGTGGCCTCCCTCTGTCTCTTCTATAAATATTTTCATGGCTTCTGCTCGGATGAGCTTAAGTCACTGATGCCTCCTCAACAGGTGTTTACCCGTGCAACCAGACTGGCAACTGGGTCCCACCCATTCACAGTCAGGTTAGCCAAACGCAGACGACAATTCTACTCCTGCAGCTTCCTCTCTCGCACTTCCCGCCTGTGGAACTCACTCCCGTATTCTTGCTTTCCTGACGGCTACGACCTCCAGAAATTTAAAAGCAAAGTTAATACTCACCTACTAACCACTGGACTCTAGCTCTCTCCCCTCCCCTGTATAATCTTCACGTTCTCTCTGCCCATGTATCTGTCATTGCACCTGCTTTCTCAGCTTTCTATTGTTCCTTTCTAACTAGCTTGTACTCCTCACTCTTTTCTAATTAATCTTTCTACATTTATGTAACCCCCTGCACATCAGTGGCGTTTCTGCCTTGCTCGGGGTGAAATGATTAAAAAAAAAAAAAAAAATCTGAACCACAATAATTATCTCAGTAGAGGAAAGACTTTTTACGAACAAATATATATATATATATATATATATATATATATATATATATATCTGTGTGTGTGTGTGTGTGTGTGTGTGTGTGTGTGTGTGTATGTGAATCTTCTCCAAAATCTTGACGTTACTCACATATTCGTCTGATGGTATCCTCAGCATCCTTCTGTAGAACATTTCTATTGTTTCGAGTCTCTTCTTCATCTTTGAGGAGATTGTTTAGCATTCACTGCCAAATAGGAGGACACATGTCGCATAACATTCCAGCAATCTTTTCTTTCTTTCTAACAACATTTTCTGGTTTCTTTACTCTGCTTAGCTTTTGGGATTCGACATTACGCCTTCGGATCTCAGTGTCGCAATTTCCGTCCTCTGTTAGAACATTTTCAATTTCTGTACCTGCTTCATATCAGTATCCCCGAGTTGTAGTTAAAATTTTGGGTTCCTCTTTTTACTGATGACCATGCATTCAGTTTTCTTGTAGTTTATGTTTAGTCCTTTCTTTTCGCTTTCTTTAGCTACCATCTGTAGGTCTTGTAGTTTCCTTTCTGTGTCTTGTTTCATTTTAGTATCCCCAGCCTGTACTTGGCATTTTGGGCTCCTCTTTTTACTGATGACCATGCATTCAGTTTTCTTGTAGTTTATGTTTAGTCCTTTCTTTTCGCTTTCTTTAGCTACCTTCTGTAGATCTTTGTAGTTTCCTTTCCGTGTCTTGTTTGATTTTAGTATCCCCAGCCTGTAGTTGGCATTTGGGGCTCCTCTTTTTACTGATGACCATGCATTCAGTTTTCTTGTAGTTTATGTTTAGTCCTTTCTTTTCGCTTTCTTTAGTTACCTTCTGTAGATCTTGTAGTTTCCTTTCCATGTCTTGTTTGATTTTAGTATCCCCAGCCTGTAGTTGGCATTTGGGGTTTTCTTTTTACTGATGACCATGCATTCAGTTTTCTTGTAGTTTATGTTTAGTCCTTTCTTTTCTCTTTCTTTAGTTACCCTATGTAGCGGGTCTTGTAGCTTCGTAAAAGGTTTATTTGTCAAAATTCGAACAAGATATTCAAAGGAATGTAGATTTTATATCCGATTTCACAAAGCTTCTCAAACGCTCAATATGTGCCCTGCCTGTGACACGACACACGTCAAGTAAATAGCCCATCACCTGTCAAACACTCTGTATCATGTCTTATGTAACATTCTCCAGCGCATCGGTCGTTCTCTGTTTGAGTTTTCTTTAGGCTTGTAAATCACCGAGGTAATAAAGAACGTTTCGTAAGACATGCTACGGACAGGTGATGGACTATTGACTTGATGCAATAGTCAAACCAGGTGCGTTGATTTTTTCTCAAGTATTATATATTCTGATCAGTGATGCATTATGGGTATGCCATAATATATATTATTATTCTAACGGTTATTTTTGGTGTGCGGTAACGGTTATGTTACGAACTATTTTAGGTGTTAATCAGTGAATATGATTGTAGATCTGGATGATGTTTCGTGTCGGTTTATAATGTTATTTGTTAAATTTTATCATCTATTATTGATTATTATATTGTTGGTTGTTATTATTATGTTTACTTGTGTTTATAAGGTCTTTCGTGGTTTGTTAATGTGTTTATTATTTACTTAATTTATTTACTTATTTCTATTTTGAATTAATTTATTTTAATTATTTATTTCGTTTTATGTTTTGTTTTTATTTATTCTTGTTCGTTTTCAGTTTTTGATTATTAAGCAGCAAAGCAAAAATGAATGCTGTGGTATAATGGATATCGGCTTGGATTCGGAGAGTCGAGTTCGAATTCCAGTCGAGTTAGGTTTATTTACGCACAAATACACTTGGCAAAAGCATGAATCCATCTCTTTTTTTCTAGCTATGGTTTAAAAAGTAGAACAGCCTGTGTTCCATAATCTTGTTTGGAAAGAAAAAAAGTAGTAACCTACTTCAGAAAAAATCGTCTGAATTAGTTTTCGTGTCTGCATTTTGAGACGAGATTCGTCTACGGTGTGTGTCGTCAATCAGACAGATTTGATTAATGCTAGTTAAAAATGATCTGTGCATCGATGTTACTGAGTTTTGCGTTCAGATATACCGTTAGAAGAATGAATGTTTAATTTGGCCTGCCTATAGGCAAAGACCAAATTAAGCATGAGACTTGTAAGAGAAACGTTGTCTGCAGATATCGCGTGTCTGATAACGCACCCCAAAAACGATCTCCAACAAATGATTAACCACTTTACCCATATTGATCACGGCTGTCCACAACTTCCTATTTTTTAAGTTTTCTGCGGTGTTTTTAAATCTGTTTACACAAGCTTATTAGGTAGGTTATTTTCCGCTTGTCCGTCTTAACATTAGTATATATTGTGAGTGTCAAACTTTCGTAGCCTTCTTTCTTAAGTGCTTGTTCTAGAATTTTATCTCTTTCTGATTTTATTTGAAAAAGGTAAAATTAAAAATACTTCTCCCCGCAAATTTCCGAAATAAATTTTAACATGTTCTTTTTTCTGCTTTGGGCACCTCGACGTGGTTTAATGGTTAACAAACTTGTCTTACTAGAACTTATTGTAATATAACAATCCCGCCCCACCCGAGGAAAGGCTGATGCAAGCGGGGGGGGGGGGGGTTTCCGGTCGTTGAAAGGAACGGATGTTTGTTTGACCTTATTTCCGGCAGTAGCGGAAATGGCTACAAGAGGCAAACAGAACAGGTGTCTCTGAGAATTACGTGGGCGTGCGTGGGCGAGGCAAAAATCGGAAGTACCGGTTGGAGATTATAAAAAGACCTCGGGCACGGATTTCACAGGCAGAGGAGCAGAGAGACAGAGGCAGACGAGAGAGCCAGACCAGACCAGAGGAGCAACAGATAGCGACGACCCCCCCCCCCGTCAACCTTAGAGGCGCGCTCTCTCACTCTCTGTTCCCTAGGCTACACGGTCCATCGTTCATTAATAAAAATATCACTTGATATATTTTTATATATATGCGTGTTTGTTGTTTGTCGCTATATAACATTATTACAACCGAGCAGTGTGGATGTTGCGGATAACCATGGATCAAGCATGTGAGCAATGATGAGATTTTGGATAGGATGGAAAGGAAAAGGAAATTAATACTGAGCATCAGGAAAAGACAGCAAGAATTCCTGGGACATGCAATGAGGAAGGAGAGCTTGGAGAACCTGAGACTAACAGGCCAGATAGAAGGGAAAAGAGACAGGGGAAAGCAGCGGATAACATATTTGAAGGGCCTGAGCAGATGAATGACAGAACGGCGGTTGCGTGGTGTAACAGGAGAAAGCGTGGAAAGCCATGATCGCCTACGTCCTGAAAAGACAAGGCACATAGAAGAAGTGAGTTCGATCCTCACTGGGTACTTCATATTTTTGGATTTGTGTCTCAACTTAGCGGCATTTAGATACTCTACTCTTCTCTGCTAGGTGTTAAGTTATTTACAATAAACTCGAAAATCATTTTTTAAATTTTTTTGGTTATAAAAAATGAATAAATAAATAAATTAAAATAACTTCTTGAGTGTTATAAGATATTTTTTTCTTAATTTTCAAATGAAATTGAAACTCCAATTTAGTAACTTAAATACCCCACCCCGATTTATTCGTTTTTAAAAACAAAAGAAATACATACTTTATACTTTTGTTTTTAAACCTTTTTAAAACTTCAATCTCTCTTTAATGAAAAGAAAATAATAAATATTTTTTTAATTCCTCGACAAGTCTATATATAAAATTTGTTGTTAGCCATTTTTTAAAATCACGTTACTAAAAATAACAAAAAAACAAACAAACAAAAAACAAAAAAACAAACAAAACAAAAAACAAACAAATGGAATTTGTTGGCTTTAACATTTTTTTTTTCTAAGTTGCTGTTTATTTTTGTTGGGTTAGATCAGGGGTCCCCAAACATTTTACACTGCTTCATCATAGTATCATTGACAACAGCTCGACCCCCAAGTAATAAAAAATACTAATAATCATTTTTCTTTTAAAATTTAACTTGATTGTAATTTTTGTCCCCCGCCCAACACATTTAATTTCATAAACAGGACATGTTTGTCATTAAAAAAAACAAAAAAACTTTCCTTTTAATTTATTTTTTCTTTGAAGTTCTAAATACTGATTCTGGTTCAGGTAGATGTTTTGGGCTTGTTCCCCACCCCCATCTCTCTCTCTCTCTCTCTCTCTCTCTCTCTCTCTCTCTCTTTTATTTGTATACAAGCATATATAGAGCAGTGGCCATAATATAAGGAACGGAAACAACAAAGACATAAATATGTGTATTACTTAAAAAGTAATGCATGATTAGCAATGAAATTTTTACTAAATAAAGATTAGGGTGTGATGGAATAAATATTATACAATGCTACAAAAATTTACCTGATAGTTTTTTTTAAAATAAAGATTAAATGAAACAAAGGAAATAAGCTACACGGCAAAAGTTAAGGAAAGATGTTAATAATTTGCATAAACTTTTAATTTACATTGTTAAAAAACTCCATGGAGCTTTTCAACAATAAGTAAAAGTTAATTTATCATTAGGACTTAATTTTTAAGCAATATGACAAATTCTACACGCAAATCGCTCTCTTTTGAAGAGAAAAAACTATTTAATTTTATCAAGAAAAAAAGTCAATTTCAGAAATTTCTAATTTTGTTCATAGGTCTAAAAGTGTCGTTCATCGTGCAATTAACAGGTATAAAACCGATAAAACGTTAGATGCAAAAGCAAAAACTATGCGTATTACTTAAAAAGTAATGCATGATTAGCAATGAAATTTTTACCAAATAAAGATTAGGGTGTGATGGAATAAATATTATACAAAGTTACAAAAAATTACATAATAATTTTTTTTTTTTTTTAAATAAAGTTTAAATGTAACAAAGGAAATAAGCTACTGGACAAAAGTTAAGGAACGATCTTGTTAATACTTGATTGTGAACAAAATATCAACAAAATTTGATATTTGGTAAACATACCTTTATTTTCAATGATTTCTCTGCATCGTCGACCACATGATCTAATTAATTTCTTGCAAAAATCAGCAGTAATTCCCTCCCATTCGTCTTTCAATAACTCCCGTAGGTGATCCTGGTTTTTCGGGTTTCTTTTCTGAGCCCTTTTCTCCAATTATCTTCCAAACACTTTCTATTGGATTCAGGTCGGGGCTCTTGGCTGGCCACTTCATTAGGGTGATTCCTTCTTCTTCAAATAAAGCCATAACCTTCTGAGCCTTGTAGCAAGGTGCATTGTCTTGCATGAAAATAGGAGATTCATAAAGATTATGGCGTAATCTTGGTACCACATGCTGCTGAAGAAGCCTTTTGTAAATCTCAGCATTGATATTGCCATGTACGCGGGTGATAAGGCCAAATCCTGCAAATGAAATCATTCTGCACACCATCACACTACCGCCACCAAACTTAACGGTTTTCTTGACATATTGAGAAGACAGTCTTTCACCTGTTTTACGGCATAAGTAAGTTTTGCTCTCAGAACCAAATATAGTAAACTTGGACTCGTCACTGAAATGAACTGTATCCCATTGTAAGTTCAAACATCATACTCCAGGCGTGCCGTTTGGTTTGGCTTTGAAATGAGAGGCTTCAAAGCTGGAATACGGGCATGCAATCCTGCATTTTTAACCTGCGACCAACCGTTTTCCTTGAGCTCTTATTATCTGTGTCTTCCTTAAATTTATGGGCAATTGATGTAGCAGTTTCAAAACAGTTTTTGTTGATATTCTAACAATTCTTCGATCTTCTCTTGGCGATGTTTTTGGAGATCTGCCGGTTTTGGTTTTGCATCTAACGTTTTATCGGTTTTCTGTCGATGAACGTCACTTTTAAACACATGAACAATATCAGAAATTTCTGAAATTGACTTTTTTTATAATGTGATTTTTTTTTTTTTGATAATGTGATTTTTCTTCAGAAGAGAGCGTTTTGCGTGTAGAATTTGCCATATTGCTTAAAAATAAAGTCCTAATGATAAATGGACTTTTAGTTATTGCTGAAAAGTTCCATCGAGTTTTTTTAACAATGTAAATTAAAAGTTTATGCAAATTATTAACATCGTTCTTTAACTTTTGTCCAGTAACTTATTTTCTTTGTTCCATTTAATCTTTATTTAAAAAAAAAACAAACTATTATGTTAATTTTTGTAAATTTGTATAATATTTATGCATTACACACTAATCTTTATTCGGTAAAAAATTTGTTGCTATTCTTTCGAATAGGAACAGCAGTTCATCTCGTGTTCCCTTTTTAAGAAGTTGTTCCCAGTTTTATTTTCTCTCCTTAGATCTTAATAGTGGTGCTGTCGCAAGTTTTTTGTAATATGTGGATGGTGACTATGTCTCTTCATACTGAGGGTACCAAGTTGAAAATTTACTGGTTGCTGCTTCCGACTAGTAATTAGGAGCCCGAACTCTTGCGTAGCGTCTTGAGAGAGGCTGCTCTGTTCAACAGTTGAATGATATCGGGGTTTCTTGTCGTGCAATGTCGCACATGAATGGGTGTCCCTGCAAGTGCCTCCGATGAGCAACCCTGAGGTTACACTATGCTGTAGACTGCGCCAGTTCACTTCTAATACATGTTGCATTTGACAACCGACTTATACTACTTATATTATTATTTACCAAAAAAATCAGTAATTATTACGACACACAATAAAAAATAAAACTAATATAGATAACAAAAAACACCTAATCCCGTCCGTGGTATCCGTACCAACATTTGCAGCGTTGAATCCTTCCTTGATAACTCACCTGACATCTTAGCTGTCTGTGAAAATAACCATGACCCTTTTATCTCTTCCTCTGATTTCTATATCCCTGGTTACCTTTCCCTATTTAGGAAGGACTCCAATATCCATATGCATGGACTTAGCGTTTATATCAGCGAACATCTCCCTCTAACCAGGATGGTTTCTCTGAATCTCCAGACCATCTCTACATGTGTCTGTCTCTACTAAACTTGGTTAGCTATCTTTTCTTTATTTACCGTTCCCCTTCCTCTACTTAGTCCCGTACTAGACAGCATCTCAAACAATACAGACAAGGCCATTTCTTAGCATCCATTCGCTAATATATTTGTGTTCAGTGACTTAAATGCTCATTACACCAAGTGGCTGCTGGTGTCCATACCATGAACTTTTCAATCACTCACTCTCTCACGCAAGTGGTAGATTCTCCATGCGTTTCCCCAATAACCCTAATGAACTTAGCCCACTGCTAAGTCTCTATTTTATTTCTATCCTTAACATGCAACTCTACCATCTTGGCAAATCAGATCATGCCGTGATTTTCGTTAATATCTACTTCCACTCCCCCTCCTTCCAGGAACCTTCTACCTGCAGAATATCCTACTGTTATCAAAGAGCAGACTGGGATGCGTTCCGTGACTTCCTTTGTGATGTCCATTGGGAGTTTTTAGTCACTTTGTTGAAGACTGCATCTGAGGTCTCTTCTTGGGCGAAAGCCGTTACCGATGCTTTCATCCCATTAAGGATGTTCCGACTCAAGTCACATTCTTCCCAAATACTTCATCCGGCATTACCGGAGTGACGTGTCTGACCACAATAGGCGCATTTTTGTATCTGCGCGCAATGAATCTAAGCGAGTCCTAAATGATGCTAAGCTGTTGTTTGGTAATAGAATGAAGCAGCGAGTTTGGCTCTAAGGATTACTGGCGGCTATGCAAAAGTGTGCTAAACAACAGCAAGCCTTCAATCCCATCTTTAATTAATAAATTTGAGATCTCACTGCTACAGCGGACAAGGCCGGGTGCTTTGCGTGCAGATTCTCCACCAACTTCACATTTGATTCGTCTGGAGTACCCACACCCGACTTCCAACTTAAAGCTGAGGCTCAACTGAGTGACGTTTACATTACCCCCTCGTTAATCTCTGGCTAAATTTCAAAGTCCTATAAGGCGAGTGGAGGTGACAGTCATTATCATGAAGAAATGTGCTTCGGAACTCTCTTCTGTTTTCTCAAAAATCTACAATTGCTGCTTCTATGCTTCTTCCTTTCTTGCCTGCTGGAAGTCCCCAGCTGTGGTTCCATTTTTTAAGAACTCTGGAGAACCCTCTAATTACCGCCCTATCAACCTCCTATCTATTTTCAGCAAAGCGTTCGAGGCTATTATTAATTCTCACAGCCGACAAACAGTATGACTTACGCTTCGCCAGGTCTACTGCTGATATGCTAACGATCATCATAGAGTACATAGACCAGACTCTTGATAAGAACGGCGACGTTCTAGCTGTTACCCTGGATATCTCCAAAGCACTTGACAGAGTATGGCACGCTGGTCTTCTGCGCAAGCTACAGTGTTATAGTATGCTTGTTTGATTTAATCGAGTCTTTCCTATCAAATATCATAATAAAGGTCGTATTTAACGGACATGATCCCAGAGCCTATCATACGACGCGAGTGTTCTTCAAGGCTCTATCCTAGTCCCTCCACAGTTTCTGATCTTCATCAAAGATTTTCCTGATGTAACCAAATCCCAAGTAAACATCTTCTCTGACGACTCCACTATTTACTCCCGCCTCGATAAGAAATCTGCCGAGGCAGACAAAGCAAACCTCGCTGCTGATCTTGAAAAGACCTCCAATCTGTGGTGTACTGGGATAAGAAATGGCTAGTGAATCTTAATGCTTCCAAAACGAAGCTGCTATCTTTTAATTATCCTCTCCTACCCACCATCAGCATTGATCAGGCTAGTCTCCCTGAAATCAATACACTGCGCCTCCTCGGCCTAACTCTCATAGCCGACCTCAAGTGGAACGACTAAACTGAATCAACAGTGCATTGAATATTGCTGTTACATCTGATGGAGCACCGTTGCTATTCATCTCAGGGTTCTCGACAAAATCTAAAGGAGAATCTGCAATGTAGTCGGTCCAGACCTGACAGCTTGACTCTAACCACTTTCCCACAGACGAGATATGGCTTCCCTCAGCCTCTTCTACCAATATTTTCACGGCTTTTGCTCCGATAAGCATAACTCCCTGGTGACTCCTCTGTACGAATTTACTCGAGCTACTAGACTGGCAAGTAGGTCCCACCATTTTACAGTGAAAAACATCAAATGTAACAGCAACTTCTACTTTTACAGCTTCTTTTCTCGCATTTCCCGCCTGTGGAACTCCTTTTTGCATATTTGTTTTCCTGATAGCTACACTCTTCAAGAGTTTAAATGCAATGTCAACTGCCATCTCTTATCTTCTTGACTCCAACCCTTTCTCTGACACCCACTGTATCTTGTTCTTCTTCATTTCCGGTCTACTCTCACGCAGCTCCCTTACCCATTCTCTGACACCCACTGTATCTTGTTCTTCTTCATTTCCGTTCTACTCTCACGCAGCTCCCTTACCCATTCTCCGACACCCCCTGTGACCTGTTTCTGTTTCTCTTCGCTCTCTTCTTATGTAACCCCCTGCTCACCAGTGGCAGTAATGCCTTGCTTCGGGTAAAACGATTATATATACACTACCGGTCATAAATATGATTCTTTTGTTAATATTGCACAATAACATGTGCATCAAAATGAACTGTTCTGGTGCTCAGTTTTTGTGCTCACTTCCCTATGCCAGTCACTTCTTCTTATTGGCTGGCCGAAGCAAAGTCCTCTTGGCTGCCTTGTAAAATTTTGCAAAGTAATAGCAAAAGAACCATTCTATTTTCATTAGAATTATCTACTTGGCAATAAATACTAAAATTAGTATGAAATACATCATTTAAAAAAACAAAAACTGGGGTGAACTAATAATTATGTCTGGTAGTGTATTTATATATATAAAAAAAAACTTTATACAATTTAATGAAAAAACACATTTAAAAATAAATTAATTCATATATCTCTTTAATATTCAATTAGTTGACATTTCATTTTTAATGGGAAGGATGTTTTTGATGAGTAGTAGAAAGGTTCTTTTAATTGCCTCTTGTTTAATGACATATCATCACCTCCATGGGTTATTTGATACCGAAATCTAACTATTTTGTATATAATTCTGTTTTTAAAATAATAATGGTTTTAGTGATAAAAGTCTTACTATTTAATCCATAGATGCGAGAGAAAAGGTCAATTAATACCTTTTCAAAGGCTATTTACACGTAAGTGAATATAACCAACCCAAGTGGAATTGAAACCCGGTTCTCCGATTAACAATTCGGAGCATCATCCGTTACACCACCTGCACATCGAAGATTACAACACCTGGCATTCCCAAGCGGTCACCCATCAGTAGAAAGGACATTGGTATTTGGTTAGAAATTGGTTTCTTTCTTTAGTCACCATGATTTGTCATTTGTTTATCGAATCCTCCTTTTTTACTTTAAATACTGCCAGTCATCTGTCGACCCCCTGGATATTTCAGTCTCCCTCAGGGGTCGATATTGATAATTTTGAGGACCCTGTTAAGTATGATCTGTGTTTAAACTACATATGAAAAGCAGGCTTCCACCTCTCTATTTAGAATTTGGTACAATTTTTATCCCTCTTAATCTTTG
>JBBBDQ010000542.1:792500-817500 GCA_037127315.1 Ascarosepion bandense
GGTACATAGTATCCTCAGTATCCTTCTGTGGTACTACATTTCTGGTGCTTCGAATCTCTTCTTCATCGTTGAGGAGATTGTCCAGCATTTCTTCCATAAAGAAGAACAAACTTTTCTTTGTCTCCAATGAAATCTTCCTGTTTCTTCAAACTCTACTCAACCTATGGAATGCATCCTTGACCATGCCAATGCACCTTCGGATATGAAGCAAAAAAAAAAATATATATATATATATATATATATATATATCCTTTCAGAATTTCCACTAATATTTCCTCTATTTTTGGATAGTCTAATACGTGGTAAGTGGTTAATAGTCTTACGGCATATCACGTTGAATACACAGGTTCTCGTTCCATCACTGAAGTTAAGCAACGTTGAGCCTGCTCAGTACTTAGATGGGTGACCGCTTGTGAATAACAGGTGCTGTAAGCGTTCAGTGACGGATGTGCGTTGTGGTGCAGTGGATATCGGCTCGGAAAGAGAAATCGGTGAGCCGAGTTCGCGTTGTGGTGCAGTGGATATCGGCTCGGAAAGAGAAATCGGTGAGCCGAGTTCGAATTCCAGTTGAGTATCCTGCATTCACTTAAGCACTGTTACCCTTGAGAAATCCGTCCCTTCCCTCCAGTTATGGGTTAAATGACAGGATGGGGCCTGGAGGCAACCCATCTAGTGTTGGTGTCACAATAAAAACACCCTTGGTAGCCCTGGCAAAGCATCAGGTATTCTGCTATTTGACAAGATTATGAATTTCGCTACAAACTGTGCCAGGGTTCCAAATGCACAGGGAATACTGGAGGGGTGTAGTGAGTTCTATCTCGGCCAAGGCCGCAAGACGACGGCGAAATGTTCTAATAGGGGACGGAAAATGTGACACCGAGATTCGAAGGCATATCGGCATAGCCAAGGATGCATTCCAGAAGCTGAGTAGAGTATAAAGAGATAGGAAAATTTCGCTAGAAACAAAGAAGAGATTACTATATAATATCTGTCCTTTAATATGGCAGTGAATGCTGAACAATTTTATAAAAGATGGAGAAAAGATTTTAAGTCAGCGAAATTTGGTTCTACAGAAGGATGCTGAGGATGCAATGGATTGAACATGTGAGATTTTGGAGAGGATGGAAACGAAAAGGAAACTAATATTTAACACAAGGAAATGACAGTTAAAGTTCTTGGCACAAGTAATGAGAAAGGAGGGCTTGGAGAATCTGATACTCATAGGTCAGATAGAGGGCAAGAGAGACAGGGAAAAACAACGCGTAACATAATTCATGGACTTGGGTGAATCGATGGCAGAGCGTGGTTTCGGAGGAGTAACTGGAGAAAGTGTATTAAAAGCTACTAGGGATAGGGAGATGTGGAAGGCCGTGATCGCCTACGCCCTGAAGGATCATGGTACATAAAAGAATGTGAAGAAAGTCCATATTATCGTCCGCAATTTATATATATATATATATTAGTCACCCACATACAAGCCTGTTTCGTTGTATCACAGCTCATCAGTGTGGCTAGACGCATTCACTTGCTTCTGGCCGGGATCGAAACTCGACCGATTTGGTGTCAGTCGGAGTCGCTACTTCCTAAGTCATCGACGCATGGAATCAAAGAAGGGAAATTTTAACGTGCTGTATATAAGCAGTGTATACACACGCCAGTCACCGAGAGAACTCGATTCATTTCTGAAGAGTCACGCATATAGCAGAAGTGGAAAATGTTTTCAAAATTTTCTTCTCCAGAGAGCTCAATCATAATGAGAGCATAATATATATATATATATATATATATATATATATATATATATATATATATATATTTTAGAACATGTACATAATTTTTTTTATATATAAAATAATATAAAAAAATTATGTACATGTTCTAAAATATAATTTATAATAAATATTCACAGCTCTGTATATTATATATCGACCACTGGTTTAAATTAATATTTTGGACGTTGTAAAAATTCTTTCTTCGTACTGTATTCACTCGGATATATATATATATATATATATATATATATATATATATATAGAGAGAGAGAGAGAGAGAGAGAGAGGGGCATGGAAAAATAATGGAAATAGCGTCAGTTTGAAAATTTGATTAAACTGTTACAACCTTGTCAATCTTTGTTGATTTAATATTCGTAGTACTTCATAATTAAATTGTTTTTTGTTCTTTTTACACATATTCAAATAATTTTATTACGATGAACATTCAGAACTATTCAAGAATTTTAAATGAACACTTTTATCTTATGGTTCAGGTATTGTTTCCAGAGGAAAATTCCATCTTTCAGGATGATAATGCACGCATTCAAACTGCTAAAGTTGTAGCTGAATGGCACGAAGAAGATTCAAGTGAAGTAGAACATCTTATCTGGCCAGTACAATTCTCCGATCGCAACTTCATTGAGCATTTATGGCTCATTTTATAAAAAACAAATAAGGAGTCGATATCCTCAACCATCATCATTAAAAGAATTGGAGACTGTTTTATCTAAAAATGGATAATTTCCCCTGAAGACAATTACAATTTTGCACGAGTCGATCCCATGCAGAATTTAAGATGTAATTACTGCCAAAGATGGTCCTATTCCACATTGAAATAAATTTGCTTGCAATTTCAAGATGTTTCCATTGTTTTGTCTAACTTTGTGTGTGTGTGAATATAACCGTACTGATGAGCTGTGATACAGCGAAACAGATCTGTATGCGGATGACAATATTTACGCTCTCACACCCTGACTGAGCACTCTGGAAAAATAGTAGACTTTGATAAACAGTAGCTACTCTGGCATGTACGCATCGCTCATTCAGTGAAATGAATTAGAACGCTCTAGCTATTGGGCGCGTATAATCATATGCGCTAAAAAGTCTGCCTACTTCAACCGAACGCCCATAGCCCAGGGGTAGAGTCGCCGACTGACGCCATTTCGGTTGGGTTTCAATCCTGGGTAAAAAAGCAAACGGAGTCTAACCGTACTGATGAGCTGTGATACGGCAAAACAGATCTGTCTGCGGATGACCATATATATAGTCATGAATTAATTGTACATTGCGACACGGAAATTTCTATGTTTCGAGATTCTCTTCATCAGGCAATGGTTGATGTTGGTTGTATAGATGATTTACATTTAAATACAAAACCTTCGGTTTGCTGTGTATGTATGTGGGAAGATATACAATTTACATGTGTGTCTCTTTTGACCAATCAGAGCAAAGATTCATTTTGGGATTTGGCCCCAAAGAATACATACTAACTTTTTCTCTTTATTCTTCCTTTTTCCCTTCCCTTATCTTACTTTTCTCCTTTCTTCTTTTCACTCCTTAATGGTCAAGATGTCAACCTGAATTTAACCTAATCTTATCATTATCCTTTTTTTTTTTCGCTAAGTTTTATTGTCCTTTTCACTTTCTTATGATTTTTGGTCTCCTAGTTATAATTTTCTGGAAATCTTTGATTTATAAGTGACATTTTTGTTCTTTCTTTTTTCTGATTTACTTTCTGCGGTCTTCATCCCATCTATCTAATATATATTTATTTGTTGTCAAGCTTTTTTTTTATTAAAAGAAAAAAAAATTTATATAAATAATTTTATGTTTCAATTTACTTTATTTTGACAGTTCGTCAGCAACGGCGGATTTACCAGCATACCTCCTCATTTATTAATAATAAATACAAAAATAGAACATCCCTATCGAAATACTATTGGTATCTAAAGGAAACAAAAAAAAAAAAAAACAAAAAAAAAAACACCCACAATAAAGTGGAAAATTCTAAAAGAAGCTAAAACATGTAAGTCCTTAAATGAACTATGTTCATTATGCGTATACGAAAAACTATATATTATTAAATCACTTAAGAATAAAAATCTATTAAATAAACGCAATGAGATACATGTCATATATAGACATTGCAAAATTTTCACATTAGAAAACAGATAAAATCTAAATGAAATAACATGCATAGTAAGGAAAATAATTACTGACGAACTATCAAAATAAAGTAAATTATTTTCTCTGTGTTCCTTTTATTTTATGTATCACACTGTTTATTTCCTCTGTATCTTTCTTTTCTTTTTTGTTTTCATCCCTTTTTTTGTTTTCTCATCTTTTCTATCCTTTTTACAAAATTTTCCAAAAATAAAGGGGAAGTGAGATTTTTCAATTTTCTTTTTCAAAAATAACGTTTAGTATCATCATTATTAACTACCTGATGAGACATTGTTTTTTTTTTCGATGTCGAAACAAAATGTACACTTTTCTAGTAAATTATAATTTATACATGTTGTATGGTATAATTTATAATAAAGATTCATAGCTTTATTTCTATATTGAGCACTGTTTTAAATTAATGTGTTGAAAGTTGTTAATATTTTCTTCGTTCTTTATTCACTTGGATATATATATATATATATATATATATATATATATATATATATATATATATATATATATGAACTTTTCATTTGTAGACGAGTTATTACGCGACGTAGGTTTCTACCATGTGGTGTCTTCAGGTGATTTGCAATAACTGATTTTACCGTTTACCGTTTGTTTTTAAGAACGCTCGCGTAACGGTGGTTTTTTTGAACCCTCACATGACGGATTATTTTTGAACGCGCTATTTTTAAAATTACAAGGAAATTATAACGCTTTCATTCATGGTTGTATGAATCTAATAGCTATTAATGCCTATTAGGTTTATACATGGTAGAAACCTAAGTCGCGTAAAAACTCGCTTACAAATTAAGAATATTCAAAATATCTACAATATAATTAAATTGAACACTTTTTAATACAAGTGTGCACTGGTCTAATTTTATTATGACCAAGAACTAAGTAATTAAACTATATATATATATATATATATATATATATATATATATATATATGTGTGTGTGTGTGTGTGTGTGTGTGTGTGTGTGTGTGTGTTTAGGAAGCAAATTTTCTTTTAAACATGTCAGATTAAACGAATGGCAAACATTATGTCTGCTTATTTTTAATAAAATCCGTTCATAACTCACAGTCCTGAAGCTGACCTCGAAAAGTTGAAGGTACTTGGGTACCTTAAGAAATGAATGATAATAACATCTGTCAACGTTACAGCTCATTTCTGACATCTTTTGATTGAAATAAGCGAAAGATTATCCGTGAGTATAAACGGATTTTATTAAGAATAAGCAAACATTGTTTGTAATTTATTTAATCTAATATATATATATATATATATAGTCATAACAAAATTTCTCGTAAATAATCAGGGCGGTAGAAATAAGTATATAAATATACTGTTTGATTAAAAACAGAATATCTACTCAAATACGACTATCAATTAAAAATAATGTTATATATATATATATATATATATATATATATATATATATATATATATATATATATATATATCCATTTGTAAACGAGTTATTAGGCGACTTAGGTTTCTACCATGTGGTGTCTTCAGGTGATTTGCAATAACTGATTTTGCCGTTGTTTTTTAAGAAACTTTCACGTAGCGGGGATTTTTTAAACGTGCAATTTTAAAAATTGTACGAAATTATAACGTTTTCATCCATGGTTGTATGAACCTAATAGGTATTTTATGGTATGGTTACACTTAGTCATAATTTCTGTTCTTTTATTCAGTAATTCATTTTTGTTTGGGAATAACATAATAGCTAACTTTTCTTCCTGTCGCAGTCTACATATTTTGCCACCGTTGTAAGGCTTGGCTGTTTTCACTATACTCCACGTTATGCCAGGGTTTTTTCAATTTCCACACGTGGCTAGCAGATTTTATACAATATTTTAAGTTTTTTATTTTAAATGTGAACCTATGATTGAACCATCTGTCTTAAAAGTATCTTTGATTGATCCCAAATATGTGTTGTTTTGATCATTTAAGTCATGTACTTTTGCTTTGTAAATGACTTCTTTTGTATTACAAAGTCCCAAAAGTGGGCATTTATTTTTGTCCCTGAAGTTACATTTCTTATTAATGACTTGTTCTGTACAATGCTTTTTGAATTTCCGGCGTTTTGTTTCTTTATGAAATTTTCTAAATTACTAGTACAGCTATAACTCAGTTTGATTGTATTCCTACTGAAAATTTTGTTTAGTTCTGATCTTTTTGGAAAGTTTTTATCGATTAGTTTGAAAAATATTTGTCTTATTTTGGTTTTTATTTCTAAGTTAGATGGTGGGTTTAATCAGATAATGTTTTGCTTTCTATCATTGTTTTTTTTTTATTAGTCTGTTTGGTTAGGAATTGTATTCTAATATGTTCTTAAGGTCCGATTTCCTTAGTGCATCTTCATAGTTTCTTTGTTTGTATCAAATACTGCTTTGTTTGACGAATTTTTTGATAGCCTGTGTTCTATTCATTTGTGAATGTGTTTGATTATGCTTTTGGGATGGTAAGATCTCGTGATTATGTATTTATATATGGTTAAATAAAAAGAAGACAAGAGGAAATCTATATTTTACTCATCTTCACGTTTCGTCCTGTGATGGACTTTATCAAGGCAAAACGACGAACTGAACTTTATTCCAAATTACATATCCATAAACAAACAATGTCAGCAACTGTAAAAAATGCTCACATATCATTCAAAAAGATTAACAAAACATTTTTAGTTTTAGAATTCTTTCATGTATAGTGCAATGTCACGCCATATTAAAATGAAAAGAATTTAACCGTTTTCTTTGGACTTTTTGTTATGTATGTTAGTCTGGCTGGGTATCGTTTCCATAAGAAAATGTGAGATTGGGAAAAAAACCGGGGCGTAAATTGATATTTTGGTATTATTGTATGGCGGTGTTCTCGAGAATTTTCCTTCGAAAGAAATTGTTTAAATTTTTTTTTATTAGTGTGGCATTTTTTAAATCGAAATTGTGGTCGAATTCATCTCTGTGAATCACTAATGTATTCGTTAGATTATTATTAGTGATATCTCTTCTGTGTTAAAATATAAGGTTTTTTTAGATTTCTACTTGTTTCTCCGATGTACATTGAGGAACAATTTTGACAATTTATTTTATATATACCTGCTTGTTCATAATTATGATTTCGGTTTTTAAAGATCTGACAATATCTATAACAGTTTTCGAGGTAGTTGTTACTATGTGCATGATTTTAGATGGGTTAAGTTGTTTTGGATAGTAGATGCAATGGAGTTGGTGGGTAGTATAATGTATCTTTTATTGTTTAAATTATTTTTGTTGATAATGTTGCTTTTGTTGTGGTTGTATATTTTATGTGCCTTTCTTTGTGCGTTGTGAATAAAGTGATACGGGTACTGTAAATTTCTGAATGGACATTTCTTGTTTTGTTAAATATTGGGGGATGCATATTCTTAGTGCTCTAAAAAGAAGCTGATAACAATACCAGATTTGATCTTGGAAGTTTGGTAAGAATAGAAAATGATCAGGTCGTTTTTGTTTGTAGCTTTTTTATAGACGTCAAAATTGATTTTGTTGTTATTTTTGTGTAATATGATATCTAGGAAAGGAAGAATACGATTAGATTCATTTACGAAGCTAAGTCTATTGTAGGTTTACTGTTATTGAGGTTATTGACAAAATCTTCTATGTTAGTAGTTTCTGGATAGATTAGATACACACACACACATATATATATATATATTTAACGAAACTTGGTTATAAGCAACCGACAATTTATAATGAATTATTTTGAACATTATTTTTACCGATACTCGTATTTAAGTAGATATTCTGTTTTTAATTAAACAGTATTTTATATTTATATCTACCGGCTTGATTATTTCACGATAAATTTTTATGACGAAAATGTGTGCTACCCAGCAGGATTCGAACCTGCGACCCCTATTACATAAGGGAAGCATACCATTTGATCTGGTACCGTCTTGACCACTCGACCATGGATAGCCTCTTGATCAGACGAGGTTTTTTATCATGCTTATATAACATAATTTTCGATCTATCGTAAACAAACCATATCTGCTCTGTAATGTATCGTAATGTCATAAAAATTTATCGTGAAATAATCAGGCCGGTAGATATAAATATAAAATACTGTTTAATTAAAAACAGAATATCTACTTAAATACGAGTATCGGTAAAAATAATGTTCAAAATAATTCATTACAAATTGTCGGTTGCTTATAACCAAGTTTCGTTAAAATTCGCTAATTTCCGTAACATGTTTATATATATATATATATATATATATATATATATATATATATATATATATATATATGTAAAGAAATGTTTGGTGGTATAAAATTTATACACAACTTTAAAAACAAGGAATTTATTTATAGTCTCTAGAACTCTTTCGACCAACCTCTCATCAGGAGAAAATCGTTGGAATCACAAATCAAACAAAAACACAGCAACGAAAGTGAAGAGCAAAAAAGAGGAAAACATTAAAATAAATATACGTATAAATATATATATATATATATTTATAACGAGGAGAGGAGAAATCGCGTGTAAATAATTATGGAGGGACAGTTAAAATAAAATACCCCCCAACAAATAAAGAGACTTAATAAAATCCTTCTGTCGACAAAGAGAAGGCTTTCGTAAGGATATGTAGACTGATTCCAAAATCTTTAATTAAAGATTTAATTTAATCTTCATTTTCGTTGCTGTTTTTCGTTTGATTTGTGATTCCAACGATTTTCTCCTTGTTTTTAAAGTTGTATATATATATATATATATATATATATATATATATATATATTAAACATATCACCCCGAGCAAGGCGGTAAGGCCACTGGTGTGCAGGGGGCTACGTAAGAGTGAATAGATTGGAAAAGAGAAAGCCGGAAACCACATCCTAAACAGGGAACAAGGGATGAGCCTCTACACCTGTTCAATAGACGTGGGTGGAGTTTGAACCGGGCGATAGTTCAGTCTATCTACTCCAATTGAAAAAAAAATAAACAAAAAAGAAAAGTGGAAAGATTGGAAAAGAGAAAGCCGGAAACCACATCCTAAACAGGGAACAAGGAATGAGTCTCTACACCTGTTCAATAGACGTGGGTGGAGTGTGAACCGGGCGATATATATATATATATATATATATATATATATATATATATATATAGAGAGAGAGAGAGAGAGAGAGAGAGGCAGAGATTGGAAATAATGATGCCTAGTCCATAAACGGAGAGGATAATCCAAAAAGAACTGTTTAATATACCTTTTAAGCGATAGATCTGTATAAAGAGCTCAATGGATATTATCCTAAACAATATGATATTGTTCAGGATTGAGAAAAACTCAATAATTAATTTCGACGAGCGAATATGCCTCAGAACATGCAGTGGGCTGAAAAGATGAGCTATTCACTTGTCGAAATAAATTATAATTTATAACCACTTTAGATGATGTGTTCAGTTTTCCTTCATATATATATATATATATATATATATATATATATATATATATATATATTAGCAAGCAGTGTGGGTATAGAAGAATCCAAAGGAGTATCCTATACATACAGTGGTAGGATAACTCTCTAAGAGTTAAAAATCCTTTGTGCAAAATGTGCAAGACGGAAGCTGATGATGGTTCGCCTGAAATAGGCCTAATCTTCCGAGTTACCATGAAATAACGTGTCTGCCTAAATTTTTCTTATATATATATATATATATATATATATATAGTCATCCGCAAACAGATCTGTTTCGCTGTATTGCAGCTCATCAGTACGGTTAGACTCCGATTGCTTTTTACCCAGGATTGAAACCCGACCGAATTGGCGCCAGTCGGCGATTCTACCTCTGGGCTATGGGCGTTCAGTAAGTAGAAGAAAGCAGACTTTTTTTTGTGTATATTGTCATTATACCCGCCCAATAGCCAGAGTGCTCTAATCCATTAATGAATGAGCGATGTATATATAGCAAGTACTCAACTATTCATTCAAACAGATTTGATTTTAAAAAAATCAACAAGGTCTATCTAGATTAATTACAATCATCAAATTTCTGAATTAAGCATATATATATATATATATATGTAAAGAAATGCTTGGGGGTACTGTTGTTCTCTGAAATGTATAACATGTCACGGCCGATACACATAGGCAAGTAGTACCCTTCTGTAGAACTACATGTCAGCTGCTTAAAGTCTCTTCTTTATCTATGAAAGTTTTGTTCTGTTCTTTTATTGTTCTCTCTCCTTGATATGAATTTTCTCTCATATTTTCAAACACCCCGTAAGCGATTCTTAACGACCATGCCGCGGCACCCTAATGTGCCACGCAACTCTCTTAAATCTTGAAGACTAACCATCAATAAAAGTTACACCAGTACTAACCATGAGGATATCATATCCGATTTTGAAAATATCAAAAAATAAAAAATAAATAAATAAATATAAATCTTTATTTGAAATGTTTTACATGCAGGCACTTCAAACTTTGTACTTTGAGTTAACATTAATAGGAACTGAAAAACATTATTTAGGTAAAAAGAATCAGGTACTGAAAATTGCAATTAAATTATAATTAAAATGGCGTCATTTGCGCGGGGTACTATATACACATGGTTGGTATTCTCGTGTTAACTGTGCCGTAAAATATTGTTAAGCCTTACATATATATGGGCGTGTGAGAGTAGTAACGGTATTTGAATAAATTAATAAATATTTGAATAAATTAATAAATATTAAACTATTTATTCCACATTATCTGAAAAGGCTTCATCAGTCTTATTACGATTTTCTACTTCTTGTTTATGGGAATCAGGCTTCTCAACCCTAAATAACAAAAAATAACACCAGGCACAGGTTTCAAACTAAACAAGCAGCACAAATAGCTGAATAAAAAACATGAAAATAAAGTTCATATTTGTATTTGTAATTTTAAAATCTATTGTTTTGTTTTATTACATTTAAATATATTCCCTACAGAAATTTTTTAAAGTTTGCCGTGATATTTTAATTTGCCCCTAGATGTGCCGTTCCTTAAAAAGTATAGCAAACACTTGAATACAATGATATGATTGGATTCGAAATTAATTCATAAATGTTCCTTCTAATATTGGACTTAACTCAAGAAGAAGAATTAGCAAAGAGTTTTATTGATTGAGAGCATAAAATAAAACATGCGACGGTACCCATTGATACATTTTGGTTTTCAATACAAAAGAAATTTCCTACTTTAGCTAAAAAAGGCTTTATCAGTTTTATTGGAAATTTCTACTTCTTATTTAAGCGAATTATGCCCCTTAACACTCAGTCAGTTAAGTGCCATACGTGATACACGCTTAGGCGATCATGTCTTGGAAGAAACATGACTGACTGGGCAGAATATTATCCCGCAGTAGGTTGCTTTCTGCGGTAGACTGGTTGCCGACCAAGGCTATAGAACCAAATCTGTCCTGCTATTTAACCCATAACTAGAAGGAAGAGACGGATTAATACCTTTCCCAAGGGTATTTGCGCGTAAGTGAATGCAATGAATTCAGCTGGAATTCGAACTCGGCTCCCCGATTTCTCGTTCCGAGCCGATATCCAATGCACCACAACGCATATCCCTTAACACTAGATAACATAAAAAAAAGAAGCGAGAAGGACTACATTGAAATGAAGAAGAAATGAAGGTCTTCAAATCTCATATTCGACTGTTTCAAGTCTCTTCTCTATCTATGAAGGTTCTACTCTGTTTTTTTTATTGTTCTCTCTCCTTGTTAGAGATTTTCTCTCATATTTTCAAACACCCCGTCAACCCGAGTGAAGCGATTCTTAACGACTGTGCGGCGGCACACTAACGTGCCACGCGATCCTCTTAAGTGTACCGTAAAATATTGTTACGCCTTGCATATATATGTGTGCATGAATATATTAATGGTACAGCGTTAGTATTTGAAAAAAAAAAACAAAACAATAACTATTAAACTTTTTATTTCACATCAGCTAAAATGTTATAATTTTCTAATTCTAATTCTGTACGTTAATTGCCTGTGAGAGAAGTAACGGTATTTCTTCTTTTTCCTTTTTAAATTTTTCTATAATTTTATTTTTTTATTTTTTGAATGAGCAAGGAAAAGTTTTTGTAGATTGCCGTTATAAATATCTATTCTCAATATGGGTACGTGAGTGTCTGTATGTGACGATTTTCTAGATGATTTTAAGCATTAACTGTTGTATAATTTGGGTCTGAGGAGCAGTTGTTTAGTTGCGAAATATTTATTACCCATGGATTTGTAGAATATCCCCAAAAAGTTTCAAGATTAAATTAAGCTATTAAATTTAAAAAAAAAAAATTAACATTGAGTTCTTTTGAGTTTGTCTCTATTGGAATTTACCTGACTAAAATACCAAATATTCTACGTTATATATATATATATATATATATATATAGTTTTAAGGTGTGCTATATTTATAGGATAATGTGCTCAATATCAGAGATAGAGTGCATGTAAATATAAAAGAGTGAACATTGAAGTCAACACCGTTTCATGCTAAGCGCAATCATCAGGTCACATGTGTTCAGTTTTTCCTCAGCTATTTATATATACGTGGCAGTGGGGCATTGTGGGTAATCCTTCTAACGGTTATTTTGGCGGGAATGGCTTGGTTAATTATTTACTTATAAGAGAAAATCCATATGACTTGTTCTTTATTCTTTTGTTTTTTGATGATTAATTAATTTATTTATTTAGATTTGTTATTTATTTTATTTTTGTCATTTTTTTAATTCATTTTTATTAAGAATCTCTTCTGTTTCTGAAAATTGAGCGTTCAAAACTTCTCTGTTACGTCAGTGTTCAAAAAATCCTCGTTACGTGAGCGTTCTTAAAAAAAATCAGTTATTGCAAATCGCCTAAAGAAACCACATGGTAAAAACCTAGGTCGCGTAATAACTCATTTTCAAATGAAGAATATATATATATATATATATATATATATATATATATATATATATACATATATCCATCCTATCACGCTCTTGGAGAGAGAAAGAGAGAGTGAGAGAATGAAACAATAGTGAGACAGCGTCGGCTCAGTTCATTCTCTATACTACCAATTATTAAACTTTATTACCAGATATGAAAAATCTTGCTGCAAGTTTGCTTTTTAACAGTGCCTTACTGTTTTTTATTTTTGTTTTTGCAATCATTATGTCATCGAGTGGTGCATATATATATATATATATATCCTCTCTATTATAATGGATACAGTTGTGTATCTATTTGTGTATATCTTTTCCAACATTTTAATTTTTATTTGCTGGACTTTCTCTTCTTTTCTCTTCTGTCTTCTTCTTTAATTCCTGTTTTAACTTGTTTTTTATTTATTACTTTTTTTCACTACTTCATGTTTTTCTTCTTCCGGTTTAAAATTTTTGATATGCCTGGCTTTCCGTGGCAAAACATTGCTACAATATTGTCTATTGAGTCGTACACACAGCGTTCTTTGGGGTGCTATAACCTCCCACCTCACTTAATTTATCTCATTGGCTGATTATGTTTTTATTTTTTTCTTCATTTTTATTTATTACCTATATATATATATATATATATATATATATATATATATATATATATTATATCTCCTAATCTATATATTATAAAATAAATTAACTACAATACTGCCCGATGATGGTGTTTTAACACCGAAACTCTCTAGCTATGAGCGTGTCATAATCTGCATTTTGGTAGATAGGCAGATAATTGAGAGTAATGCCTATCTAGCAAAATACAGATTATGGCACGCTCATGATGCAGGAAGAAATACTTATAAAAAATACAAGCCTTCCCTCAACAAAACATGAAAAACCTAACACACACACACACACACACACACACACACACACACACACACACACACACACAATTCAAATAGTATCACAAAAAAAGTAAAAAGGACCAGATGACCCGTAGAGTAGAATTGAATCAAAATCGCTGAAAACAATTTTGAAGTAAAAAGACGAAATCAGATTTCGAAAATCTGAAAAAAAAAATTATAGCCAACGAAAGGTGAGGAGAGGAATTTAACCTGCGAATGGGAAAAACCCAACACGCACACATATAAACGTTCTGACCTGTTCACTACTTGACTTATCTATTTATACACGATACCTTGGTCACCAGAAAAACAAACCGATCTCGATATGTGTAGTCACAAGTTTATTCGCCTGAAAAGAGTCAACTTTAAACTAGAAACAAGTGTAACAACACAAATACCATTATGGACACTTAATATATCATACGAAAAGCAAGTAATATTAATAATAACAACAATAAATATACACTTTAAACAAAACCTTCACGGATTCTCGCACTTTATATATGTGTATAGATCCAAATTTATTTTTTCACAAGCAACATCCAACATTGCCCTGATGAAGAGAATCTATTTCGAAACATAAAAATGTCTGTGTCGCAATATACAATTAATTCATGATTATATGATTATATATAAACTGCGTCTAGAGATTATATGCAAGTTATGAATTGGTATAAAGAGTTGCGTCTTTAATGTTAAAAGTCCTGTTATGATGTTGTTTAGATTCTACTCAATATTATTTTCACAAGTTCTCAATGGGATTCAAGTCACAGCAATATGAAGGCCAGTCCATAAGAGGATCTTCAACAAATCCCTGTTCAGTCATTTATGATTTAGTAAACTTTGATGCATGACTTGGTGCGTTACCTTGCATAAAGATCATAGATCTGCGCTTGGCTAAAGACTGGTTATCAAGCCATTCAAAGAAATATTGCTCTAGAAAATCACAGTAACTTTTGGAATGCATTTTAACCTCGTCTTTCAATTTAAATGGACGTACGAGCTCATTACCAACAATCCCAGCCCATATCATGATCCCACCTTGTTCGCGTTTAAATGTTTTACTTGAGTCATGTTACTTGCAAACCCATCCTCGAGCCCATCCATCCATGTATTTGAGAATGGCCAACTAAAAGTTCAAGCGAAGGTCATCTTATCTTATTAAAAATATAGACTCCAGTAATAACTAACACTGTAAATCTAACCTCCTCATCCCGATTTTTTCCTCCTATGATTATTTTTGTCTAGATTAATCTAACCTATTCATTGTTATAGGAATTTTGGTCTGATGAGCGGTCTGTAAGAGCTCCGCGAAATAAGCTTTAAAAAAAAACAATAGATTTATAAAAACATCCAACTTATTTTCATTATAATACTCCGTTAAATTCAAACATTGAGTTCTTATGGGATTTAATCCTCTGTGGAATTAACCTTACCGAGTACCAAGGATACTACAATATATATATATATATATTTAGTATATCGAGGCAGCAAGTAATTTTCTAAATATATGCTATTAAATATAAGAGACAATGAATGTCTATTATGTTTAATCATGAGCCGTTCTAAACGTCGTATTTTTGCTTTAATTTCAGTCGAAAATAAAGACAAAATTTCTCCAACATTTGGATAATTATTTATTGGTTTTCTTCTAAGCTTTCGGCTCACATGAGCCATCTTCAGAGATGTTGTTTAAACTGAAATATTATAAAATCCACCATCACCGACGATTTTATTTTGTGTTGACATAAAACTCCGCTTGGCAACGGCAATAGTTACCAAAAATAATAAACGCAGTTCTTAAGTTTGCGATGCGGTTTTATGACATCACACCGCGGGATAGCGCGAAATGACAACAAAACCATGTAGTCTGATCAGAGTACTATTAAACAACATTTCTCTGAAAAACATAAACATGCAGGTAATATCAGACAGATTTTCGTCAACAATACGGTGATCCTTACTCATACACACAGTAAGAGGAACCTGCAGATATTGGAGGCCATGTACATCAAATGAAAACAACCAACACTTAATAAAATCAACTTTAAAACAGGAAATAACATATTACATTGCATTTGACTACATGGTTTTGTTGTCATTTCGCGCTATCCCGCGGTGTGATGTCATAAAACCGCATCGCAAACTTAAGAACTGCGTTTATTATTTTTGGTAACTATTGCCGTTGCCAAGCGGAGTTTTATGTCAACACAAAATAAAATCGTCAGTGATGGTGGATGTTATAATATTTCAGTCTAAACAACCTCTCTGAAGATGGCTCATGTGAGCCGAAAGCTTAGAAGAAAACCAATAAATAATTATCCAAATATTGGAGAATTTTTGTCTTTATTTTCGACTGAAATTAAAGCAAAAATACGACGTTTAGAACGGCACATGATTAAACATAATAGACATTCATTGTCTCTTATATTTAATAGCATATGTTTAGAATATATATATATATATATATATATATATATATATATATATATATATATATATATCCCTCTTGTCACGTTCACGGGTTTCGATTAGTTTTTTTTTCTTAGGTCTTAATGTAAGATACTCTGTAGTAGGTACATCAATACATATTTTGCCGTCACTTTTGATGGCACGGGCCCACTCGTCTTTAAAAATTTTATTAAGCGTTCCATGATATTTTCATTTACTTCTAGGTGTGCCGTTGCTTAAAAAGGTTGAGAAACGCTGGAATAAGGCCTTGTGTATTGGGATCAAAACTGTAAATAAACAGCCCGACATCCACGCTTACAGACCTTACCGTTTTTATTTAATAAAGTGTGTTTGGGCGAATACTTGTTTCTTAAATATACATCATTTTATAGATACTGAAAAAGATAAATTAAAAAAAGAAAAGAATTTTGATACACTCGTAATATACACAGTAAATTGCCGGAAAGAATTCGAATAGTATGTTATTTTTTATCGACGAAAATTGACCAACAGTTCATTTAAATCTCGTTTGTTCTACACCCGTTTACCTTTGTACCATAAATCAGAAACGTATTGTCGGAATTTTAAGTAGAGCTCGCTCGTCATATTCTCTAACCCATTTGGTTATATAATCCAGAGTGAATTATAACCAGGTGCAATGTAAATAAAATAGCCTAGAATGATTTGTCATGTTTTAAATTATATTGTATATACACGGTAATGTCAAAAGAACAATACCTCGGCTGCAAGAACACCAGAAATATATCTGAGACTCTTGGTGAATAATAAACTATTTCCCCTGATCGTTTACGCCGTCACTCAACTGTAGCGTTGCTGAGGCATAGTTCATTTTTAAAGCTATTTCACAGATTTATTTTTAGCAATAAACAACAAAGGTTATTGAATACATAAACGCTAAGATTTGGGCAATTCGACAAGGTGTAATGGTTAGAAAGCTTATCCCACCAGCACAATTACAACTGAGCAATGAGTGCGATCCTCATTGGGCACCCAATACCTTTTGCCACATCTAAGCTACGCTTATAAAATTACCATAAACACTGATATTATTAAAAAAAACAATAATAAGTAATCTTCCAAGTACCGTGGCGATCATGGCTCTCCACATTTTCTAGCCCTTTGTAACACTTAATATATTATGTTATCTATTTAATCACGTTAGTTCTTCTATGTGACGTTTACTCAAAGGATGTTGGTGATCATGGCTCTCCACAGTTTCCTATGGTTTGTAGCTCTTAATAAATTTTGTCTTTTTCTTATCTCTCCTAAACCTCGTTCAGCCATGCATTCAATCACGTTTGTTCTTCTTTTTGTATGTACTGGGTCCCTTCAGGAAGTAGGCAAACATGGCTCTCCACAATTTCCTGATTTTTGAAGCTCTCGATTAATTTTATCTTTTTCTTATCTCTCCTAAACCTTGTTCAGCCATCCATTCAATCACGTCTGTTCTTTTTCTGTGTTCTGTGTCTCTTCAGAAGTTGGGCGATCATGGCTCTCCACAATTTCCTGCCCTTCACATCTCTTAATCCTTGTCATTTATCTCTCGTTCCACCGTCCATTTTCTCAAGTTCGTTCTTCTTTTTCTTTGGGCCGCGTCGTTTTAAGACGAAGGCGATTATTAGTCTCCACTATTTCCTGTCTTTTGTAGCACTTAATAAATGTTCTACAGAACCCAATCTGCGCTGTTATTTGACTCATAACTGAAGGAAACTGAAGGATTAATACCTGTTCCAAGGGTATTTGCGTGTAAGTGAATACAACAAAATTAACTGGAATTCGAACTCGGCTCTCCGATTTCTCGTTCCGAGCCGATATACTCTGCACAACAATATACAAAACCATAAAATTGGAAAATATTAATATTGAACTGTTGAAAACTGCCTAGGAAACTAGGTGATGAACGTAATATCAGTCAGCTAAGTGACAAACTTTTGCTTATATTAATTTTATTAAGGTCCTATATTTAATATCGAGCACTTTATTACAAAGTCTGCTTACCTTAAATGTCTTTCTATTAGTACTCCACTGACTGCCAACAATTTTGGCTTCATTCAATTTTCCGTATCGCCACTACACGCACAGACACTCATATATACAGGGTGTCCATAAAGTTCATGTGCACTTTAAAAAATTTATAACTATTTGTATTTGTGATAGAAATAATCTGTAAAAATGTTATAAAGTTTAATGTACCTAGTTTTAAGTATAGTTATTGAACTAATGTAATTTTAGGCTTTACTGTAAATCAGTAGGCAAATGTTGTCCATAAGCTGCAAAATCGTATTACCCTTTGTATTGCTAATGATGGAGGACATGTGAAAACTTAAATAAAAGTTTCAATAAAACCTTTAAAATATAGATTTACTCCTTTCTAATCCTTTTTACAAATTATCTAAACTTATTTATAAATGGAACTTTGTCTCTGTGTGTGTGTGTGTGTGTGTGCGTATGTCTGTGTGTGTGTGCATCTGTGTGTGTGTGTGTCCGTTACTTATAGACATCGAAACGGCTGAACCGATTTTCTTGACAATTTACACAGTTGTTCTATAAGCGTTTGCGAGTGTTTTTAGTTAGGTTTTGTATCGAGGTACCCCCGATAAATATCGAAAATCGATAATCGAAAAAGTCGTGTTATAGAAGCAGTGGTCCAATTTTTACTCAAATTTGGTACACTCATAGATAAAGACATAAGAAACGATATTCAGAAGTTTAAAGGTTGCAGTTCTTACAACAGTGCAGAAAATCGATAATATATATATATATATATATATATATATATATATATATATATATAAGGCAAGATGTTTGTGCGTGTGTCTGTTTATCTGCTTGTATGTCTGTATTTTTTCAGACCTTTTATTTTAGTTTTTGCTTCGGGTTTGGCCCTAAGTAGGTATAATTGTAGTTCTTAGTCACAGCCATTATGCCATTTACTCAGAGGACTTATTTAGCCTTCAAAATTCAGTTTACGATGAAAAAAAATCTTATTTGATATCGATACCAGGAAATTCATTTTTCTTTCAGTCTACGGTTTTGCTTTAACTGGAAACAACTATTGCTTTTTAGTCTTTCGTGCCAACGTCCAAAGATTCTGAGTTTCAGGACTATGGATTAGTTTTAAAGCTTTCATTACACCCGAGCAACGCCGGGCTATTCTGCTAGTTTCTATCATAAATACAAATAAAGTTATAAAGTTTATAAAGCGCATACGAACTTTATGGACACCCTGAATATATATGGTAGGCTCTCTTGTCGATTTCTACGTATGAGGGTTCAACTCATTTCGTTTCTGTCTTATGTGCGCCATCAAGCCTGCCTTAGATTTTCATAACAATTTCCCCTACTTTGCAGCAGAGTGAGTATTTGACCGTCCGTTTTGAAACCAGAAGCCTCCGATGCAGATCCGGTTTCTCGGTGTTTATAGCGAGTATTTGCAGAATAAATGAATAAATATATGGATTTGCAGAATAAATGAAAAATAGGGCAGTTGAACGTCGTCACAAATGGAGAAATTGGCATGAAATATCGAGCTTTAGTTCCTAAATATGATAATATAAGAGGCTCAAGCCGTTATTATTGTTGTCGATTCCGGGTGAGGAACCGAACAAAATAATAAATAACAAAAACAGATTTAGAGATAGAAAATGTAAGTTATATTGAACGTAATATACAAACTGGAACACGGGTTAGTCAATTTAGGAATACGATTAGCAGAAATAAATATATACAGTCTTAAAGTGAAATACTATGTCCAGGTAATTGCCTCTAGCTGAGTCGAGCTCAGAGCAACTGCAACTACAACTGTGATTCCAGATACAACACCAACTAAACAACTCAACCCCTTACAACTGACTTGCAACTGAACTCTGCTGTTCTCTTTATAGGCAGGATCATATGTAAACTCAGACGAGTCCATTTTTATGTACAAAGGGCGCGATCTCCAACAATTATAATAACCAAAGATTTTCCAAAAATATATCCTATGTGTATAGTAAAATTAAGAAATATAAAATTAAACAAAAATACATTAATCTATTTATTAATATCTTTCTCATGACAACCCTAAGGTTCCGAGGAACACCGGTTGTTAAGGTTATGTTCTCACCTTTGACCCTGTACCATGTATGTCATTTTGCCGATATTTTTTTTTTATAACGCCATCTTTCCAAAAATGTTTTCCACGCTGATACATATTAAGAAACGCCTTATCTCTAGGTTTGAACTATTTACTTTTATTGATATTTCTTGTTGCTCTTGCCTTACGTTCTGGTAACAGTTTATTAAAAACGGACTTAATCTTCTAGGTGAACATCAACTCTGCAGGCGACATTCGAGACACGGTATTCGGGTTTGGTGTTATTTTGAAAACACCCAGAAACTGTTGCAGCATCTCTTGATCTGTCTCTGTCCCTCCGACTTTATTTTAGTGCCCTTTAAAACGTAGCGGCACACTGTTCGGCTTGTTCGTTTGATCTTGGGTAATAAGTCAGTCAGTTAAGTTCCATACGTGAAATACACTTGGGCGATCATGTCTCGAAAGAGACATGACTGACTGGGCAGAAGATTATCCCGCAGTAGGTTGCCATTGCTTTCTGCGGTAGACTGGTGAATTATATTATTATATTAATAAGTAGTAATTAGTGGGGGATCAGTTTATTACTTCACGACAATAGAAAACCGATCACCCACTTTATGCCCAGTAGAAGCCTTAATCATGTTTCTATTATATTCAGTCAGTTAGTTAAGTGCTATAAGTGATACACGCTTATGTCTCGAAAGAGACATGACTGACTGGGCAGAAGATTATCCCACAGTAGGTTGCCATTGCTTTCTTTAATTTAGGGTCAAAATGAGTTAGTGTCTAGTCCGACGTTAAGACTTTGTTGGTCTCTTCGAAACTGTTATGGTGAAACACACCTATTCCTCAGATAATGGACTCTCCCTCCTATATTAATAGGAGTTAACAGGAAGTTAACTCGAGAAGTTTTTGGGAAGTTTTTAGGAGTTCTAAAGAGTTCTTTAGAGTTCTATTAGAGTTCAGTAGAACTACTAGGCAGTTGATGTTAGTCGACAGGTAGCCGAATATTAAGAAGTCAGCTTACAGTGGAAGATAACCAGGTTCCTAACATTTTGGGTGCGTTACGTCGATTAGCAACCGACATAGCACGATTATAACCTTCAGTGCGAAAACAACTCTACAACAGAAAACACTTTGATATTTATCTGATCAATTACATTTCAAATCTTTCTTTAGCAGGTTATTCAAGGGTGCCCTTAATTCATGCATGTTTGATATATACATATACACATGATAGTAATTAACAAGCCTTAAAAGTTATTGTAATTTTGTTATATTTGTTGGGGCGGGCATATCTTTTTTTGCGTTCGACCTTGAAGAATCTGGTCGTATACTGTTTGCATTCATAATTTGTCCTAGATATTTAATTCTGGATATAAACAATTCACATTTTCCTTCAGTCAGTCAGTTAAGTGCCATACGCGATACACGCTTGGGCGATCATGTCTCGAAAGAGACATGACTGACTGGGCAGAAATTATCCCGCAGTAGGTTGCCATTGCTTTCTGCGGTAGACTGGTTGCCGACCAAGGCTATAGAACCAAATCTGTCCTGTTATTTAACCCATAACTGAAAGGAAGAGACGGATTAATACCTTCCCCAAGGGTATTTGCGAGTAAGTGAATACAATGGATCCAACTGGAATTCGAACACGGCTCCCCGCTTTCTCGTTCCGAGCCGATATCCACTGTACCACAACGCACATGTGATCTTAAAACCGTATTTTTTGTCTCAAATAATCGTTTTTACATCTTTTGTATAATACCTTCGAGTCTCACTAATCTAATCGAAATATACTTGTGCACAATCTTAACCGGCAAGCATCGAATTCATAATCTGGTGGAATATGTTTGGTGCTATCTTTATACCGAAAAGAAGCCGGTTATTTTTTAATTTTTTAATGCTTGTTTACTGTTAATAGTTTTGAACACTCTTCGTCTACTAGTACTTGTAGGGAAACCTATGACAAGTTCAATTTAAAAAAAAAAATTACCACCATTTTATTTGGCAAACATTTCCTCCGGACTTAGTAACGGGTTTCAACTTGTTTCAAACTTTCATTTAAGTAAAATTTTATAGTAAAATTAAGAAATATAAAATTAAACAAAAATACATTAATCTATTTATTAATATCTTTCTCATGACAACCCTAAGGTTCCGAGGAACACCGGTTGTTAAGGTTATGTTCTCACCTTTGACCCTGTACCATGTATGTCATTTTGCCGATATGTTTTTTTTTATAACGCCATCTTTCCAGAAATGTTTTCCACGCTGATACATATTAAGAAACGCCTTATCTCTAGGTTTGAACTATTTACTTTTATTGATATTTCTTGTTGCTCTTGCCTTACGTTCTGGTAATAGTTTATTAAAAACGGACTTAATCTTCTTCAAAAAAATCAGCAAATTTTATTGTTTCTTTTGTTTAACCTAAACTGTTGGTCATGCCCATTCAGAATAGCTTATTTTTTATATCACACCTACATTTTCTAGTCTCTCTAATTGCCTATTAAACTGGTTTCAAATCAGTGAAAGGTACACGTCTTTTTGGCATAAATATCAATCTTACATTTTATTTTAATTCAAATTTAGCTTTTGTTTTTGTTCATGTCCCTAGACCTCCTGAGAAGATTTCTGGAAAACTCCTTTTTAATTCATTGCTTTATTTCTCAGTTGCTGTATTAGCACTGGAGGTAATAATATTTATTTTGTTCCAGAAAGAATTAATTGGGAGGTTCTAAATATCAAATCATGCAATCCAATCTGTTCCAAATAAATTAGCTGTATTCTTTAATATAAACACCACCGACTGTGGAATTCACTTCCAAACGATTGCTTCCCCGACGGCTACAATATCCAGGAGTTTAAATGTAAGGTCAATAGACACCTCCTAACACACTAACCTGCTCCCATTCTATCAAGCACTCTTCCCATCTGCCCAACCCTCATCCTCGCTATCCTTACTCATCTGTCACCTTCCTCCTGACATTCCCTATGTCTAACCACTCCTTCTCTTTACCTTCCCCTATGTAGCCCCATGCGCAATAGTGGCAGTGGGATGCCTTGCTTGGGGCGAGATGATTAAAAAAAAACATGCATTATTTTTTAAGATCCTCTGTATCCTTACTTATCTGTCACCTTCCTCCTGACATTCCCTATGTCTAACCACTCCTTCTCTTTACCTTCCCCTGTGTAGCCCCATGCGCAATAGTGGCAGTGGAATGCCTTGCTTGGGGTGAGATGATTAAAAAAAACACTTTTTAGTTTTGCCAACAAAAGAAATGTTACAGGTGAATTCACCTATAAAGTTCAATTTAATTCCTGAAACGTCATGAGTAACTTTTTTAGAAGTTAATAAACTTGGTTTACCCATTTTTCTCCATGTCTGTTCATTTATGATGGTGATATCAGATCCTGTATCTAGTTGTAGTTATATTTTTACATTATTAATTTTCACAAAAACAAATTTCCTCTTTTGAGATGCTTCTCAGTCAAACACCCGTTCGAAGTATTGTTCATTTTTTCTTTATGCTTTTTTATTTCACAACATTTTTGTTCACGTAAGTCTTATTTTCTTACATTTTACTATTTGCAATAAGTACTTTTATGTTCTACTGTCTCACATCCGTAGCATTTTTTGTTCTTAAAAAACAATTACTTTTGAAATGCTTACCTCCACAACCGTGGCAAGTATTAGGCACTGAGGTGGGTTTATTGTCTTTTTTAATGTTCTGTTAGAAGTTGTAAAACGTCTGTAGTCATTTTTCTTAGATTCTCGGATGCTATGTACTTGTTAAATGTTTCTTTCCTCAACCCTTGCAGTATCGAGTTTTAGATTCACAATACATTGACATTTTCCGCGAGTTTCTGGAGAGTTAATTTGGGATCCATTTCTAATTTAGCAAGTATACTGGATTTTATTTCCGCGTCATTATTAGAAGTTAAGCCATGTACGAATATTAGACATTTAAATAAATCCGGAGTTAATTTATTTAACTTGAACTTCTCGCATTCTCGATACACGACACCTGGATAAGTGACAAAATATTCACCGTCACACACTAAGTCATTGCCAACGTGTATTAAATAATAATCTTTTACCCACGAAAAGTTTCCATCGTATTACTACAGTTTCATCAAAATTTATCTCACCTGTTTTTTCACTGGCAAAATAAAATTTACATATTTTTTATGTTCAGCAGGGGACAGTTTTCTTAATAATAAACGAACTTGCTTTTCATCATTCCAATGCGAACAATCCCTTTTGAAGATCCCTTCGTATCTTCTATAATAAGCTGGAAAAGTTATCCCTTCGTCTGGGTTGTATAAAATTTGCTAATTGAACTAGCAATAGCATTTGGAGCGAATAAATCTGATGCTTTTTCCCGTCGTTTTATTAAATAATCGTTCGAAAACCTTCTGTTGTTCTTGTTAATAATTTTGTTTTTGTTGCAGCAATTGTTATTGTTGCTGCTTTTGTTGCGCCAATATTTGAATATTGATAGATTTTAGTTCTTCCATTTTCCTGTACTACACTGAATATTCCGTACATTAATTTTTTAATAACTTTGCCTGGTTATTTCTCTGTAGTCCTGCGAATATGACGTCTCGTTGGTGAAATCGCAAATATTAACTGAATATCCTATTAGGATTAGTAAA
>JBBBDQ010000542.1:822500-837500 GCA_037127315.1 Ascarosepion bandense
TTTAACAAAATATTGCAATAACAAACGTAAATATGAATTCTGGTCGTTATTTTAAGAAGTAAGGGGATACAAATGACAAGATTTGAAATTGGCAGCTTTTTCCATTTCACTGAAATAGATGTTAAACACTTCTTTCTTCCCTTCTTTCTCTCGAATTTTTACTGAAACCAAGTAGCTTCTCTGATAAGACTTTTGTTTTTCGTTGGTTATTATTTTAAGAAGTGGGTACAAATAGAAAATTTTGAAATTGACAACTGGTTCCATTTCCCTTAAACAAGACCTTAAACACTTCTATCTTCCGTTCTTTTTGTATGTGTATTTATTTGTTCTTTCTTTCTTTCTTTCTTTTCCTTTCTCTTTTTTTCTTTTTCCTTTCTCTTCTTTCTCTTCTTTTTTCCTTTCTCTTCTTTCCTTCTTTTTCGTTTCTCTTCTTTCCTTCCTTTTCTTTTCTCTTCTTTCTACCTTTTCTTTTCTCTTTGTTCTGTCTTTTCCCTTTCTCTTCTTTCTTTCTTTTCCTTTTCTCTTCTTTCTTTCTTTAAGTTACCAAGTACTTTATGACTTTTGTTTTTGTTTTTCTACAGAAATCAAAACAGAATGGTCAATTTTTTATGAGGTATTTGCAGGAGACGTTAAACTTTTCTTTCTTTCTCTCTTTCTTTCTCTGAAACCAAGTAGCGTCACAGATTTGTGTTTTGTTTTTCGTTGGTCGTTGTTTTAAGAAGTGGGTGTAGATGAAAAAAAAAATTATAAGCGAAATTATAATAAGATTATTATTATTATTATTATTATTATTATTATTATCAACTTAGCAAGGTTTCACGCAAATAATAGCTTGTAGTTTACATTGTAGCTAAATTAATAGCAATTCCACATAAGAGTTAGGAACTCTCCCCAGTATTGTCACTCTTTCCAACAATTGTGCTGGCCAAAGAGTTCTAACCCTTTTTCTCAATTTCCTGATTCTTCGACCTTTTCCAGTGTTTCTATAAGGACTAATACATTCACATTCATAATACATCTACATGGATATCATCATCATCATTATCATCTTCAGTAACCGACTGTGTCGTAGGGTCGCTGGTCAGGAGAGCACCTAACTAGTTCCCTTCACATATCGGAGTTCAAACCCGGATATGTATTCGCAAAATACGCAAACTTAGCTGAGCCAATCCCTCTCCAGGTCGATCCACAGCCCATGTCCCCCACCTTGAATGATCGCCTTGGTCATGGACACGTAGACATTGATTCTATCGGGGGGAAACCTCTCATCTTGGCCTTTGACCACCGCCCATCGATTCCGTCTCGTTACCACACTTGGTACGTGCATAGCTATAGAACTCAGTCTACGCCATTGTGCTTGATCAGGGACAGAGAAAACTTTTTTTTGCGGATGACCGCACCATTGTTCAAAGTGGGCCGCACTGTAGCCCGAGATTCACAACGTCAATATCACTGAGAATCATATTAGGCGAATTTCGTTTGTTACATTTAGTAGCCTATTGGACACATTTGGTGAAAAGACACCACGCTTGGATGAGAAATTAATATCGTATTTTATTACTACTCAAATGAATCGTGAACTGTCTCCTAATAGGTGGCAGCCAATAGAGAAGAAAAAAGGCAACTCTGAACTCATAAGTCAGGAATGGAATCTACTCCCCTCATCAGCTAAGGGTAAAAAAAAAAAAAAAAAAAAAATAGCAAAATGGTTGTGATTAACGATAATCACCTATAAACAAACACCTACATGTTGAAATATGATTATCCACCATGATCTGTAATGCAGCAAATGTTTTTGTATACGCTTATCCTATTCTCTGATTGAATGTTTTTTTTTATAATCGTGTCGCCCAAGCAAGGCATTTTACTGCCACTGTTGTGCAGGGGGTTACATAGGAGGAATGATATGAGGAGTGAGAGGTTGCAGGGGGTGTCAGGAAGTGAGTAGGAGAGGGAAGAGATTACTGATGAGAGTGGGGGGACGTGGAGGAATGTTATGAGGAGTGAGAGGTTGCAGGGGGTGTCAGGAAGAGAGTAGGAGAGGGAAGAGATTACTGATGAGAGTGGGGGATCGAGGTGGAATGTTATGAGGAGTGAGAGGTTGCAGGGGGTGTCAGGAAGAGAGTAGGAGAGGGAAGAGATTACTGATGAGAATGGGGGACGAGGAGGAATGTTATGAGAAGTGAGAGGTTGCAGGGGGTGTCAGGAAGAGAGTAGGAGAGGAAGAGATTACTGATGAGAGTGGGGGGTCGAGGAGGAATGTTATGAAAAGTGAGAGGTTGCAGAGGGTGTCAGGAAGAGAGTAGGAGAGGGAAGAGATTACTGATGAGACGTGGAGGAATGTTATGAGTGAGAGGTTGCAGGGGGTGTCAGGAAGAGAGTAGGAGAAGGAAAAGCGTACTGATGAGAGTGGGGGTGACGAGGATGAATGCTATGATGAGTGAGAGGTTGCAGGGGGTGTCAGGAAGTGAGTAGAAGAGGGAAGAGATTACTGATGAGAGTGGGGGGACGTGGAGGAATGTTATGAGTGAGAGGTTGCAGGGGGTGTCAGGAAGAGAGTAGGAGGGGGAAGAGATTACTGATGAGAGTGGGGGTGATGAGGAGGAATGTTATGAGGAGTGAGAGGTTGCAGGGGGTGTCAGGAAGAGAATAGGAGAGGGAAGAGAGTACTGATGAGAGTGGGGGTGACGAGGAGGAATATTATGAGGAGTGAGAGGTTGCAGGGGGTGTTAGGAAGAGAGTAGGAGAGGGAAGAGAGTACTGATGAGAGTGGGGGGGGTCGAGGAGGAACATTATGAGGAGTGAGAGGTTGCAGAGAGTGTCAGGAATAGAGTAGGAGAGGGAAGAGAGCACTGATGAGAGTGGGGGTGACGAGGAGAAATGTTATGAGGAGTGAGAGGTTGCAGGGGGTGTCAGGAAGAGAGTAGGAGAGGGAAGAGAGTACTGATGAGACTGGGGTGGACGAGGAGGAATGTTATGAGGAGTGAGAGGTTGCAGGGGGTGTCAGGAAGAGAGTAGGAGAGGGGAGAGAGTACTGATGAGAGTGGGGTGGATGTAGAAAAGCATGAGAGAGAGGATGTAAGTTAGTGAGACAGGAGATGACTATTGACTTTACATTTAAATACTTGGAGATTGTAACTGAAATATGAAAGCAAATATGCGGAAGAGAATTCCACAGGCGGGAAGTGCGAGAAAAGAAGCTGCTGGAGTAGAATTTGCGTGTTCAACAAACACATACCATCTGAAGCACATTATTTTCCGGCTTTCAAGAAACTGCGGCTTGGAAGACGCACCCTAATAATGGAAAGACATTTCTAATAAAAAAAATGTCATTCACCTAACAACAACACATTCACCATGCTTCACTTACATACTGGCGTCACGTATTGTTTATATTAATCAGTCAGTTAAGTGCCATACGTGTAACACGCTTGGGCGATCATGTCTCGAAAGAGACATGACTAACTGGACAGAAGATTATCCCGCAATAGGTTGCCATTACTTTTTGCGTTAGAATTGTTGCCAGCCAATCTGTCCTGTTATTTAACTGGAGGGAGAAACAGATTAATACTTTTCCCAAAGGTATTTGCGCGTAAGTGAATGCAAGGAATTCAACTGGAATTCGAACTCGACTCCCCGATTTGTCGTTCAGAGCTGATATCCACTACACTACAACGCACATCAAAAGAAAATTTTCCAAGTCGTTATGCTTGCTTTAACAACTTAAGTTCATCTAAGACCGGCCATGTTTGTTTTTTTCATTTTATTGTTCTCTCTTCCTCCCTTGCTAACTGGACACATGGCTTTGAGGTGCCCCCTCCCCCTCCCACTCCAATGTATTCTACCCTCACACTACTGTCTGTTACTGCTTACTTGAAGGTAACTTAAACTTTCCAGAACTGAATAGAGGAAACAAAATGAAGATCATTTTTGAAATTTTCTTAACTTTTTCCTGTCAGTCAGCCTGCAACTGGTAAGTTTTAGCCAGTGTGATCTTATTTTTTGAATTTTTTATTTTTGAATTTTTTTATTCCTTTTGGTTCTTATCTTTTCTGTCTAATTTTTGTTCCTGTTTTGTTACTAACTTAAGTTCTCTACTTGTCGCTCTTGTAATGCACTGCGACTATGTTTGTGGAAATTGTTTTTAATTATCAAATTTAGGGTTAGGGTTTTGGTTATATGTAGGAATTCTAAGACCGGCCATGTTTGTTTTTTCATTTTATTGTTCTCTCTTCCTCCCTTGCTAACTGGACACATGGCTTTGAGGTGCCCCCTCCCCCTCCCACTCCAATGTATTCTACCCTCACACTACTGTCTGTTACTGCTTACTTGAAGGTAACTTAAACTTTCCAGAACTGAATAGAGGAAACAAAATGAAGATAATTTTTGAAATTTTAAAGTATGAGGTACCCAGTGAGAATCAAACTCACTACTCAGTTGTAATAAGTTCTAGCGAGACAAGCTTGCTGACCATTACACTCCGTCCGATTTTGCTTGTATGGCAATGACATACTAGGATCTCCACGGCACGTACTAATTGGTCACTGTCCTCCTCACTGTCATCAGGGAGGAGGAACGCAGACGGGGCTCTACTGAGAGGTAGAACTCTATCTGAGGAAAAACGACAGCTGTTCCTACCCTGCCTTGTGCAGTATTATTGGGATATTTTTGTCCGAGCTTAAGGGCTCTGAGACCCCACTTTAAAATGGCCTTTTGCCGCATTCCGCTTACGTGGGGTGGCAAATAAAAGTGGGAATCATCATCTCTCAGTTGCATTTCTATCCGAGGACAGATAAGCATCTGAGAAAAATTATACTGAAAGGTGCCTGGTCCCGAGAAACAACGTCTCGAGTCGGCTTCACCCCATTACACCAAAGGGGTGGATCGGCGTTAGCCAGAGGCCAACGCAACCAACAGTTGAGGGGACTGGATAATTTTTGGCCCTTGCTCGTGCGCACGCGTTCGGTTTCCCGACATTGATTCTTCAAAATCTCCTTCCTTTTTACGTGTACCAGGAACCTCAGCTATCTTTTCCTGATGTTAAGTATAAGTTTGCATATCTTCCAATACCTGTCAGTCATTTGCAATAAATGATCCTCACTACCATTCATTTTCTTATGGTGACCATGGCGGTAACTGATTCATTTGTCTTGGAACACGCACACGTATTTTTCAGGGTATTTTTAGGGGGAAAAGTGCGTCTTGTAAGCTAGAAAATATGGTAATCCACATTTATAAAAATCATTGCCTAACCTAAAATAACATTGGCTTGTTCTGAGTCGGAAAATTTTTATGATTGAATAAGGTTTGTCTATAATTTTGAGATTAGGTCGTATTTACATTATTTACACTGTTCGGACTGAAATAGTGAAGAATCGGTACGGACCCGAGATGCAAAAAATATGGAAACAAATAGAAATGTCCTACCTGACACTGGCACGAATATCAACCCACCTGACATTCCTACACCGATGCAGGCAATTACGTCTTATCACTGCAGGCTTGGCACGGAGACTAGCTGCCCATTCAGGGACAGCCCGTCTGGTTGCAGAAAAAGCGGGACACGCCCCGATCCGAGAACCAGTCTAGTACAAACAAAAATTACAGTGATTTCTCTCAGAGGCTCGAGGCCTTTCTCACCAAAATCAGATGACCAATAAATCTAAAACAATTAAAGAAATTTTATTCATCCTCAAATTCCCAAAAGTCGTCACTGCTGGATTCATGTAGAAACTTTAAACTATCATCTGCAGGGTCATCACTACTGTTTTCTTCTTCTTCTTCTTCTTCTTCTTCTTCTTCTTCTTCTTCTTCTTCTTCTTCTTCATGTATTGTATTCCTTCCGGACGTAGACGATCATGGATTTTCACTTGCCCTTGTCTTTTGTCACTCTTAATTTTTTCTCTTGGTATCTTTCCCAAGTACCGTTCCACCATCCATTTGATCAAGCTCATCAGATGTGCCTCGCCCTTGTCTTTCTTCTCCTCTATCCGTCTTGTGAGTATTACATTTTCCGGAACCTCAGCTGTCTCTTCCTGATGTCAAGTATATGTTTTCTTCTCGTTTGCATCCTCTTCAACACCTGTATGTCATGATCCTTACTACTGTCCATGTCAAAGTTGTAACCATGGTGGTAACTGATACGTTCATCTTGAAAGACGCACACATATTTTTCAGGTTATTTTTAGGGAGAAAAGTGCGACTGTGAACCGGAAAATACGATAACTGTCTACACAACAGAAGGCAATTCTTAGATACCAATAGAATTAACAACAGACTCTCCTGCCAACCATGAGCATGGACCAAGCAAGTCTCCCTAGATTTGTATATATATATATATATATATTTTTTAATCATTTCACCCCGAGCAAGGCGGAAACGCCACTGATGTGCAGGGGGTTACATAAATGTAACAAGATTAATTAGAAAAGAATAAGGAGTACAAACTAGTTAGAAAGGAACAATAGAAAGCTGAGAAAGCAGGTGCGATGACAGATACATAGGTGGAGAAAGGGAAGGTTATACAGGGGAGGGGAGAGAGCTAGAGTCCAGTGGTTAATAGATGAGTATTGACTTTGCATTTAAATTTCTGGAGGTTGTAGCCGTCAGGAAAGCAAGAATACGGGAGTGAGTTCCACAGGCGGGAAGTGCGAGAGAGGAAGCTGCAGGAGTAGAATTGTCGTCTGCATTTGGCTAACTTGACTGTGAATGGGTGGGACCCAGTTGCCAGTCTGGTTGCACGAGTAAACACCTGTTGATGAAGATGAAATATTTCAACAAAAACCTTTTCTATCCAATTCCTAAATCGTCTCATTTCGTCTCTAGTTTTTTTGGCACTATTCCAAAAGTAGCTCTTGGTCGAGGTGCTGCTCATATTTTTTTATTTTTTGCTTGTTTCGTTTTTACTCTGCGATTCTTTGGTATAGGTAATGTTATTAATTATTTTAATTATTTCTTATTTCAAATTATTAATTATTTTAATTATTTCTATTTTCTACGTTTATGCTGATTTTTTTCAAATTTGTTTTTTTAAAAGGAAAAAGCTAGGTTGTTTGCATAGTTTCCCGTGCTTGGTAGCTATTTCTCTGTTGTACCTACTTTTATAACTCTTTGAGCTTGCCTAGACCGTTTATTTGCAATGTGTTTTTTTTAATCACCTCGAGCAAGGCGGTAACTTCATTGATGTGCAGGGCGTTACATAAGAGTAAAAAGATTAGATAGAAGAGAGTGAAGTGAAACACAAACCAGTTAGAAAGGAACAAGAGAAGGATGGGAATACAGGTGTGATGACAGTTGCAGAGAAAGGAAAGGATATACAGGGTGGTGAAGAAAGAACTAGAGTCAAGTGGCTAAGAGATGAGTATTGACATTGCATTTAAATTCCTGGAGGTTGTAGCTGTCAGGAAAGCAAGAATATGGAGGCGAGTTTCACAGGCGGGAAGTGCGAGAAAAGAAGCTGATGGAGTAGAATTGACATCTGCATTTGGTTGATTTAACTGTGAATGAGTGGGACCCAGTTGCCAGTCTGGTTGCACGAGTAAACACCTGTTGCAGAGGCACCAGTGACTTAAGTTCGTTGGAGCAGAAGCCATGAAAGTATTTATAGAACAGACAAAGGGAAGCCACATCCCGTCGGTGGGGAAGTGGCTGGAGTCGAGCAGCCAAGTCGGTACCTATCACATAACTGATTCTCCTTTGGAGCCTGTCAAGAACACTGAGATGAACAGCAGGGGCGTCTGACCATATATGGCAGCAGTACTCCATGCACGGACGAATGGTTGATTTGTATATATGCAGGATGGATTCAGGCGGAAAAAACATCCTGGCCCGACACAGTGACCCAACCTTCCTAGCAGTGGATTTAGCTATTGACTCAATGTAGTGATTCCACTTGATGTCGGAAGAGAAGGTAAGGCCGTGGAGGCGCAGTGTATTGCTCACAGGGAGACTCGCTTGTTCCATGCTTATTAGAGGCGGGAAAGGTTGCCTGTGATGATTGACAGACAGCAGCTTGGTCTTAGACGCATTGAAATTTACAAGCCACTTCTTACTCCAATTCACCACAGAATGTAGATCCTTCTCAAGATCAGCAGAGAGATTATGTTTGTCCGCCTCGCCGGATTTCTTACTGATGCGGGAGTAAATTGTGGTGTCATCTGCGTAGATACCTACTTGGCACTTGATCCCGTCTGGGAGATCGTTTATGGACATAAGGAAGAGCGTCGGGTCTAGGATAGAGCCCTGAGGGACACCAGGCATATTTTCTTAACAAAGATGACATTTTCCGGTGTTGTTCCGTGGTTAACACTATTGAAACGTTGTCCGAAATAGGGGAAAATATACGTGCGTATGGATTTGAAACGTGGGTTTTGTTTAAAATCTTGTTTTTATTCTTCATCTATTTTTGTATCGAAGGCATACGTCCCTAGTTTTTCTTGAATCATGTATTATTAATAATATGGCCATTGTCATTGGCTTTTATCACGACATCAATGGTTGTAAGAAAATGAGAAATGGAAGGGGAAGAAAGAAAGAAAGAAAGAAAGAAAGAAAGAAAGAAAAAGAAGAAGAAAAAGAAGAAGAAAGAAATTGTTACGAAATAAAGAGATGGTAAACGAATAAGATGTGGGGAAATAAATGAATAAATACCGAAAGAAAAAAAGAAAGAAAGAAAAAGAAAATAAATTCATAGAAAATAAAAAGAAAAAAGAAAGACAGGGGGCAAGAAGCAAATGTAGGACAGAGAAAAACATTGGGAAAAAAGAAATAAGAATGGAAAGAAAGAAAGAAAGAAAGAAAGAAAGAAAAATAAAGAAAGAAAGAAGAAGAAGAAGAAGAAGTAGAAAGAAAGAAAGAAAGAAAGAAAGAAAGGAAAGTAATTGTTGCGAAATGAAAAGATGCTAGACGAATAAGATGAGTGCAAAGAAAGAAAGAAAGAAAGAAAGAAAGAAAGAAAGAAAGAAAGAAAGAACGAAAGAAAGGAAATACATTGGTGTGAAATAAAGATATAATCAACGAAAAAGATATGAAAGAAAAAAGAAAGATTAGGGAAGAAGAAAATGTTGGGCAGAGAAAGATATTAGAAAGTAAAAGAAATATGAGTGGAAAGAAAAAAAGAGAAAAAGAAAGAAGAAGAAGAAGAAGAAGAAGAAGAAGAAGAGAGAAATTGTTGTGAAATAAAAAGGTGATAGGCAAATAAGATGAGAGCAAAGAAAGAAAGAAGAAAAAAGAAAATAAATTGGTGTGAAATAAAGAGATAATAGACGAATAAGATAAGAAAGAAAGAAAGAATGAAAGAAAGAAAGAAAGAAAAAAGAAAGCGAGAAAGAAAAAAGAACAAAGAAAAAGAAAATAAATTGATAGGAAATGAGACGAATAAGATATGAAAGAAAGAAAGAAAGAAAAAAGAAAGAAAGAAAGAAAGAGAGAAAGAAAAAAAAAGAAAAAGAAAATAAATTGATAGGAAATGAGACGAATAAGATAAGAAAGAAAGAAAGAAAGAAAAAAGAAAGAAAGAAAGAGAGAAAGAAAAAGAAAAAAGAAAAAGAAAATAAATTGACAGGAAATGAGACGAATAAGATAAAAAAGAAAGAAAGAAAGAAAAAAGAAAGAAAGAAAGAAAGAGAGAAAGAAAAAAGAAAAAAGAAAAAGAAAATAAATTGATAGGAAATGAGACGAATAAGATAAGAAAGAAAGAAAGAAAGAAAAAAGAAAGAAAGAAAGAGAGAAAGAAAAAAGAAAAAAGAAAAAGAAAATAAATTGATAGGAAATGAGACGAATAGGATAAAAAAGAAAGAAAGAAAGAAAGAAAAAAGAAAGAAAGAAAGAAAGAAAGAGAGAAAGAAAAAAGAAAAAAGAAAAAGAAAATAAATTGATAGGAAATGAGACGAATAAGATAAGAAAGAAAGAAAGAAAGAAAGAAAAAAGAAAGAAAGAAAGAAAGAAAGAGAGAAAGAACAAAGAAAATAAATTGGTAGGAAATAAAGAGATAATAGACGAATAAGATAAGAAAGAAATAAAGAAAGAAGAGAGAAAGAATGAACGGAAAAATGGAAGGAAGAAGAGAATTGACAGAAAAATGAGACATAGACCGACGAAAAAGAAAACAAGATAAAAACAAAAATATTGAACGAGAGAAAAGAAGCAGAGAAAAAGGGAAAGAAAAGAAGAAAAAAAGCAGCTCGATGATAAAGAATGCAGTTAAAGAAATCATAATGGCCAACGCTTATCAAGAATGAGGGATGCAAACAACATAAGGATGAAGAAATGTCAGTAAATAAAACGTTACGAAAAAGACTGATTCATGTAAATTGGTTTCAAGGAGATTTCGGATATCATCGGCTTTATCTGAAGAGGAGGAGTGAATTCATTAATTTATTATAATCATTTTTATTTTCAATTACTTATTTATTTGGTTTTTCCTTCTTCTTTTATTTGATTGCGCGCGCACGAGTGTGTGTGTGTGTGTGTGTGTGTGTGTGTGTGTGTGTGTGTGTGTGTGTTGAGGGAGGTTATCAGTTTCCATCTCGTTAAGAACCGCGTTGCAGCATTACAGCATTTATTTTTGGCGTCTTACGCCGTCATGCCGCTTCACGCTTTGACATACATAATTCTCATACTTTTCGAATCCGAGCCTTTGAATTTGGGGCTTTCAGATATATATATATGTGTGTGTGTGTGTGTGTGTGTGTGTGTATAAACAGAGAGATGCATATATATATATAAAATATACAATATATGATACTATGTGTAAAATATATATACACTATCTTCACTGAGTGATAGATATATAAATATGAAAAAAACTAAAATGATACAGATAGATAGATAGATAGATAGATAGATAGATAGATATGATAGAGAGAGACAGATAGATATGAAGAGAATGATATAGATAGATAGATAGATAGATAGATAGATAGATAGATAGATATGAAGAGAATGAGAGACAGATAGGTATGAAGAAAATGAGATAGATAGATAGATAGATAGATAGATAGATAGATAGATAGATAGATATGAAGAGAATGAGAGACAGATAGGTATGAAGAAAATGAGATAGATAGATAGATAGATAGATAGATAGATATGAAGAGAGAGACAGATAGATATGAAGAGAATGAGATAGATAGATAGATAGATAGATAGATAGATAGATAGATAGATAGATAGACTTAGAGAAGGATAGACAGGGTTATGAAGAGGCTTCAAGATAGAGAGATATTGGTGACTCACAGACAGATATGAAGAGACATAGATAGATAGATAGATAGATAGATAGATAGATAGATAGATAGATAGATAGATAGATACGAACTGAATGGATTAGAATCTCTAAGTTACTTGTTCACCACTGCTGTTGCCTGGTATTGAACTCACAAGTAACTTAGAATCGGGTTAGAGGGTAATAACTCATGACTACCAAAGAAAAAGGGTTCGCACAAGGAATGAGAATGATATACATTAGTGATGGTAATAAAAGGTTCAATTCGAAATTCTAAGCACCTAACCTACAATAGCCGAAACGTCGTACAAATGGAACCAAAGATGAAGACAATAGCCCGAATAATGTAAAACGTGTAAATGATATATTTATTGTATTTATCAACTTTAAGATTACTCTCTCTCTCTCTCTCTCTCTCTTCCCTCCATCTCTCTCTGTCGCCTTTATATATATATATATATATATATATATATATATATATATATATATATTTGTTGGATGATATTTTATTTTAACCTTCCCTTGATAATTATTTACACGTCAATGTCTGAGCAAATGGGTGGCGGAGCGGGGTTTGGGAGGGACACAAAAAGAAAAAAATATTGAGAGCGACAAGAGACAGAGCCAAGTGGAAGTCCATGATCGCCTACGTCCTAAAGGGACACGACACATAAAAAAGATTATTTATTTACATCTACCGGCCTAAATAACCGAGGAAATCTTTTTAGGAAAATTATGTATCCTTCCACTGATATTCTAAACGAGAGGTGGCATGAACTCTCGGCCACGTCGAACCGTCCGATTAAACCGTCCGATTAAACAAAGCTAGAATAAAGCTTAAGAAACTTCTAGTATTTTGCCTTTTTTATTAGTAATCGTTAATTAAGTTTCTTTCAGTTATAATTCTACACAGAAAAGTATATATAAGTAGCGCGGGCGAAAAAGTTACGAGAAGTGCCTCTATTTCGTCTGAATCAGATATTTTCAGCATACAGAGAATATATACATTACCGGCCATAATTATTACGCCAACCCAGTTTTGTTTTTTTTAAAGAAATTATCTATTTGATGCTATTTTTAGTATTTATTGTCAAATGAAAATAGAATGGTTCTTTTTGTTATTATTACTTTGCAAAATGTTACAAGGCAAATAGCGACAATTTACCCATCGCACAATGTAGATTTGCTATATATATATATATATATATACTAACGGCCATAATTATTAGGCGACCCCAGTATTTTTAAAAGAAATTATCTATTTCATACTATTTTTAGTATTTATTGTCAAATGAAAATAGAATGGTTCTTTTGTTATTATTACTTTGCAAAATGTTACAAGGCAAATAGCGAAAATTTACCCATCGCACCATGTAGATTTGCTATATATATATATATATATATATATATATATATATATATACTAACGGCCATAATTATTAGGCGACCCCAGTATTTTTAAAAGAAATTATCTATTTCATACTATTTTTAGTATTTATTGTCAAATGAAAATAGAATGGTTCTTTTGTTATTATTACTTTGCAAAATGTTACAAGGCAAATAGCGAAAATTTAGCCATCGCACCATGTAGATTTGTATATATATATATATATATATATATATATATATATATATATATATATATGTACTACCGGCCATAGTTATTAGGCTACCCCAGTATTTTTAAAAGAAATTATCTATTTCATACTATTTTTAGTATTTATTGTCAAATGAAAATAGAATGGTTCTTCCGAATCACCATAAATTTTCTTCATTCTTTCATTGATAAAACTGCAATATATCTAATTATTAAATATTTATAAATTCATTTGATGTACATGTTATTGTGCAATATTCTATGGCCTGAAAATCACCGCTGAGATCTACCAGGAGGTGCTAAGGAGCGTGGTGAAGCCCTGGATGAACGAGATCGCCGCTGAACGTCCCTACGTCTTCCAGCAGGACTCCGCTGGAAGGACCCAAGCGTGGCTGCTCAACAATGTTCATCACCACTGGTCGCCGGACTTGTGGCCGCCCTCCTCAACCGACTGCAACCCCCTTGACTATTTCTTCTGGGGCATGATCGAGGCGAAGACCAACAAGCACGCCCACAACACAGTCGACTCTCTGAAAGCTGCCATCGTGAAGGCATTCGCCGCTATGGACATGGACATGGTCGCCAAAAAGCGTGTGACTCATTTCGCTCCGTATACAACTTTTGTTTTTATTACCTATTTCGTTTCTTTTCTTTTTTTTTTTTTTTTGTCAAGTCGGATTTGCTGCAACACACTGTATATTCTATTGGCCACTATTTACAAAAGTAAACGCATAAACAGTACGCTTAAATATACCTTCATTTTCACTTTTATATATATATATATATATATATATATATATATATATATATATATATATATATATATATATTTAAATATGAAACTTTAATCCAAAAGGAAAATAAATCCCAAAGACCCAATCCTAATTAATATTAATTTCATTAATATTAAAACTGATCAACTGATTTTATTTTATTTTATATAATAATAATAATAATAATAATATATATATATATATATATATATATATATATATATATATATATATATATTTAGTATTTTATCATCCGATGAGAAGCGCACGTAGCAGCTTCGAAATGCGAAAATTTTTGTGTAGTGATACTATGAATTTACAAACCATTGTCACAATAATTACAATATATATATATATATATATATATAAGTCATATATATATATATATAAGTCATATAAGTCATATATATATATATATATATATATATATAAGTCATGTGTCAAAAGACACATGACTGACTGGGTAGAAGATTTTCCTGTAGTTATTTTCTGCGGTAGATTGGTTGCAAACCAAGGCTATACCAACCAATCTGTTCTGCTTTTTAACCCATAACTGGATGGAGAAGAGAAAGATTAATCTCTCCCAAGGGTATGTGCGTGTAAGAGAATGCAACGAATTCAACTAGAATTCGAACTCGAAACTCTGATTTCCACTTCCGAGCCGTTACTCACTGTATCACAACGTAGAGTCGTATTAACAATTGCACAAAGCATATATAATGTAAACATACGAATATCTATCTATCTATCTATCTATCTATCTATCTATCTATCTATCTCATTCTATCTATTCTATCTATCCTATGTCATCTCTTCATTACCATGTTATCTCTATTCTATTCTATATCTATCTATCTATCTATCTATCTATCTATCTATCTATCTATCTATCTCATTCTCTTCATACCTATTTGTCTCTCATTCTGTTCATATCTATCTATCTATCTATCTATCTATCTCATTCTCTTCATACCTATCTGTCTCTTATTCTGTTCATATCTATCTATCTATCTATCTATCTATCTATCTATCTATCTATCTATCTCATTCTCTTCATACCTATCTGTCTCTCATTCTGTTCTATCTATCTATCTATCTATCTATCTATCTATCTATCTATCTATCTATCTCATTCTCTTCATACCGATCTGTCTCTCATTCTGTTCATATCTATCTATCTATCTATCTATCTATCTATCTATCTATCTATCTATCTATCTTTCTCATTCTCTTCATACCTGTCTCTCTCTCTCTCATTCTCTTCATATCTATCTATCTATCAATCTATCTATCTATCTATCTATCTATCTATCTCATTCTCTTCATACCTATCTGCTTCTCTCTCATTCTCTATCATATCTATCTATCTATCTATCTATCTATCTATCTATCTCATTCTCTTCATA
>JBBBDQ010000542.1:842500-922500 GCA_037127315.1 Ascarosepion bandense
ATTCAAGTTAGTGAATGCCGCCATTAGTCTTACCTTCTGTTCATCTTTGGACTTTACAAGGAATTTTAATGATTTCTAGCTCAACTGCATTCTACACAATCAAGTATTTCACAGTTTGGCAAATTAGGTGACCAGGGGTTAGGTGGTTAGGTGGTTGCAGAAATTTATACTACAGCTATGCTGATCATACTTGAGTTAAAGTTTCTGCTATATGGACATATATTTCTTCCATTAGTCATACAGCTACATCCGTACCACATAGGCTAACATACCACCTATCAAATATTAGTGCCATAATGCCCATATTTTTAACCAACTGTACAATGCGCATGTGCGTTGTGTTGCCGTGGATATCAGGACGAGAAATCAGAGAGCCGAGTTTAAAATCTGGTTGAATTCATTGCATTCACTTACATGCAAATACATTGGGAAAGGTATTAATCTGTTGCTTCTCCCCCAGCTATGGATTAAACAGCAGAACATATTGGGTTCTATAACCTTGGTTGGGAGCCAGTCTACCACAGAAAGTAATGGCAACCTACTACTGGAAAATCTGCCCAGTCAGACATGTCTCTTTCGAGATATGATCGTCCATCACGTATGGCACTTAACTGATCTACTTTACAATGAAAGAGAAAACCAGCTTTCGTGGGATATTTGTAAGAAACAAGAAGTGCTATACAATATTGGACGCAAAAACGATTACAACTTCTTATTCTTCAGGACGTAGGCGATCATGGTTCTTCACGTCTCCCTAACCCTGATGGCTCTTAGTATGTTTGCTCCTGCTACACCTCGTAACCACTGTTCCGTCATCCACTTGATCAGGCCCTCCTTGTGTATTCTCGGTTGTTCTCTCCTGTCGCAAAAAAGATCCTTTATATATTCTTCCCATTGCTGGAGTATTTCTTCTTTCTCCAATATGCTTGTCCCATCTTTGGATTTTATGTATCCTGTTGAGGAGTAAGTTCCCTGCAAATATTCGCTGCCTTCCTCTGTCTCTTATTCTTTCTATCTGGCCTGTCAGTATCAGGTTCTCCAAGCACTCCTTCCTCATTGCATGTGCCAGGAACTTCAGTTGTCTCTTCCTGATGCTCAGTATTAATTTCCTTTTTGTTGCCATTCTTTCCAACACCTCATCGTTGCTTGCATGCTCAGTCCACGATATCCGCAGCATCCTTCTGTAGAACCACATTTCCGCTGCTTCCAGTTTTGTCCTCATTTTCGATGATATTGTCCAGCAGTCACTGCCGTATTGAAGAACTGACATCACATAGCAATCCAACACTCTTTTCTTTGTTTCTAGTAAAATATTCCTGCGTGTTAGTACTTTACTCAGCTTCTGGAACGCATCCTTTGCCATGCCAATTCGCCTTCGGATCTCTGTGTCACACTTTCCGTCTTCTGTTAGAACACTTACTAGCTATTTAAATTTTTGTACTTGCTTGATTCTGGTATCCCCTACCTGTATTTGGCATTTTGGGTTGCACCTTTTTCTGATGACCATGTATTCAGTTTTCTTTGTAGTCCTTTTTTGTTACTCTTCACCGCTACCTTCTGTAGGTGGTCTAGTAGTTTCCTTTCCCTGTCTGCAATAAGCACTGTATCATCTCCATACCTTATGTTGTTCAACTTGTGGGCTCCAATAACAAATCCTGGCGTGTCATCTAAGGTCATCAAAATATTCTCGCTGGACAAGTTGAACAGATCCGGTGAAAAGACACTTCCTTGTCTTACGCCTCTTTCTATCTTTGTAAATCTGCTGAACTCGTTACCTGTCCGTATGCAGGCAATTTGCTGCCGGCAGAGATTCTTGATTACTCTGATGTCTTTCCCAAAAATGTCGAGGCTGCTGAGCGTCTCCATCAATTCTTTGTGTCGTATTTTGTCGAATGCCTTCGCATAATCAATAAAACATAGGTACAAGTCTCTCTTCATTTGTATTGCCCTTTCGGACCGGTTCACACTCCACCCACGTCTATTGAACAAGTGTAGAGGCTCATCCCTTGTTCCCTGTTTAGGATATGGTTTCCGGCTTTCTCTCTTCTAATCTTTTCACTCTTACGTAGCCCCCTGCACATCAGTGGCGTTACCGCCTTGCTCGGGGTGATATGATTAAAAAAAATTCCTTGTTGCATTGTCTTTGATGAACCCCCACTGTTCCTGTCCTATCTCTAGCCTGATTCTGCTTCTCGCTCTATTCATCAGGATTCTGACAATCAGTTTTGTAATGTGACTCATTAAGCTGATAGTTCTGTGTAGTTCGCACTCGTTTGCACCTGGTTTCTTCGACAGTGCTATAAATATCGACTTGCATATGTCGTCTGGTATTATTCCACTATTATAAATTTCGTTTATCATGTCGGTAATTTTTTCTATGCCGAATTCTTCTAAGGCTATCAGCAGCTCTATTACGACGCTGTCTGGACCAGCTGCTTTGTTTCTGTCCAGTTTGGCTGTTGCAGCTTCCACTTCGGGTTTTAATATTCCCGGTCCATCCTCCTCCTTGTGTATTCTCGGTTGTTCTCTCCTGTCGCAAAAAAGATCCTTTATATATTCTTCCCATTGCTGGAGTATTTCTTCTTTCTCCAATATGCTTGTCCCATCTTTGGAGATTATGTATCCTGTTGATGAGTAAGTTCTTTTATCACTTTATGCATCTCTGCTTTATTGGTCCTGCTCAGTCTCTCTACTTCTGCGCATTTTTTGTTGAACCATTCCTCTTTAGCCTGTCTGCATTTGTTCCTTATCTCCCTGTGTAGTTTCCTGTGCTCTCTTCCATTTTTGTCTCCTTTGCATCATGTAGAGAATTTCTTCAGTCATCCACTCGTTTTTTCTTCTGCGTCTGATTTCCTTTGGGGCAATGTTGTTTGCTGAGGTCACCATCGCTTCCTTTAGTGATTCCCATTTTGAGTGCCCTTTTCCAGTTTGTTGTTCTTCATATTTCTTTTTCACACTGTTAGTGTATTCTTTCTGCAGGATGAGGCCATTCACGAGCGTGTTGTATTGCAGCTTTGGTGCTGTGCTGGGCTTCTCCATTCTCCGAAGTTTTATTCTTAGTTTGCAGATGACTGGGACATGGTTACTTCCGCAGTCGGCACCTGGATATGTTTTTCATTGAACCACTGCGTTCCTGAATCTCTTGTTTATAGTTATGTATTCTATTTGGTTCTTCGTGTCGCCTCCTGGGTTTTTCCATGTCCATAGACGTCGTGTGTGTTCTTGAAACCAGGTGTTAGTAATTACCTGGTCATTGGCTGTGCACCATTGGACCCATGTTTCTCCTCATTCGTTGCGATCCCCTAGTCCAAAGTTGCCGGTCGTGTCTTCTTTCCTCTCTTTACCTACCTTCGCATTCAAGTCCCCAATTATGATCCTAATTTCTTGGCTTTTGCACTGAGCCTTGGCACTGTCCAGTACGGAATAGAATGATTCTATTTCTTCCTCAGTGCTTTGAGTTGTCGGCGCATAAACTACTATGATAGCTATGTTGAAGGGCCTTCCCCGCAGTTTAACCAAGAGGACTCTCTCTGAACGCTGACAGTATCCAAGAACGCATTTCTTCACTTCTTTGTCTAGTATTAAGCCGACCCCTTTTTCGTCGTTTTCGTCTCCTGCATAAATTATCCTGTGGGTGTCACTACTGAGGTCTCTATCGCATATGCCTAGAATATTGATCTTCAGTCTGTCCATCTCCTGCATTGACATTCTCTAGTTGTCCACAATTGTTAAGTGTCCTGACGTTCCATGTCCCAAAAGTAATTCTTTCTTTGTTGCGCATAGTCGCAGGGTAACGGTCCAGAGATACCTGTTGCTCATGACGTTCTTTCCCGGGCGAGGGACAAATTTTGGAGTAAATTGTCCCCTTTACACCGTTGGTGCTAACATTCTCTAGTTGTCCACAATTGTTAAGTGTCCTGACGTTCAATGTCCCAAAAGTAATTCTTTCTTTGTTGCGCATAGTCGCAGGGTAACGGTCCAGAGATACCTGTTGCTCATGACGTTCTTTCCCGGGTGAGGGACAAATTTTGGAGTAAATTGTCCCCTTTACACCGTTGGTGCTAACAGTCGCCGGATGACGGTCAGGAGGCACCAGTTGCCCATGCCGATCCTTACCGAGCGAGGAGTTGATTCCTTGGGAAGCAACCCCCTTCACGCTGTTGGTTTTTATAAGCAATAATCTTAAAATAACAAACTACAAAAAATACCATCCAACATAGGAACAGGATATATTTTAATAAAAAGAAATTCGAATAAAATAATACAGAATTACTACGCTTGTAAGACTATTTGAAAATACAATAACAAAATTCGAACGCAGAATATGTGTAGAAGTAGGAAGATGGCTAATGTTTTTTTTTTTTGGCCTTGTGCGAAACATAACCAAAGTTCCTAGAATTTACAGGTTCTATCCAGAATTATCAAAAGGTTATAAGAAGGTGGACTTTGTGAATGTGTGGAAGAATCAAAGTATACGTTTTGTATGTTTAAATAGAAATTTATTAATAGAAAAGAATAATATGAATTGGTAGAAGTTAATGTTCAATGAGAAACAGTATTAAAAAGGGTATCAAGAGTTTGTAGTAGTAACTTGTATGGATGTAGGCAGGAACGTATGTATGTATGTATGTATGTATGTATGTATGAGCGATGTCTTTGGTTAGGAATGTCTTTGAAGTATTCGCTCAGTCTTAAAGTGTTCCGTTCGGTTATCAAGTATAAAAAGAGACAGATGGGTGAACGATGAAAAGTTGGTGAGAGAGAAAGATAGAGATAATAATAACAACGATCACCGCTTGACGTTTGTCAAGGTTATGTGTTAATTACTCTCGTCTTCTTCTTTCTGGCGACAGTCGAATTTGTTCCGTCCTATATTTCGTTTGTGCGGTTCGATAAGGTCATTCGGGAATTCACTTCTGGATGTGATTCTGGCCTTTCCATTAGACGACAAACAAACATCGCATCGGCTCGCGAGAAGGGTTCGTAAAATAATTTGTTTCTGATAACTGAAGACAATTTGAAGATGTTACCTAGATTTCTATTAGGCGAAAAACATTTTGCATCGAAGTGTGAAATTTCTCGAGTATTTTTTTATTCGCTTATTCATGTGTGTTAAGCACGGTTTTGTAAATTCGTTTATTTATAACAAAATAATGAGTCAGTGCTTAGCATTAAACATTTTAAATCTAGAACTTGTTTTGTTCACTACATATAAAAACACAATTCATGATGTGATGAAAACAAATTCAAAGACGATAATATAATGAACAAATGAACGATGGAGGACGCGAAGACCCACTTCTATGGAAAACAATTTTACTCCCTACTGATAGGTAAAGAGGCTGAAAGCACTTTCGAAATATCGGGCCAGACATCTTGAATCTTGAATTGGTAGTTCAAAGACTTGTAAGAAAACAAGAATTAAATGCATAACGCAAAAGAAATGTTTTCGTGGTCATCAATCATATATGCCAAAGAAGGAATTTGATGCCATAATATCTATCTATCTATCTATCTATATATCTATCTATCTATCTATCTATCTATCTATCTATCTATGTAAATACACTCATTATCTATCTATCTATCTAATCTATCTATCTATCTATCTATCTATCTATCTATCTATCTAAATACACTCATTATCTATCTATCTATCTATCTATCTATCTATGTAAATACACTCATTATCTATCTATCTATCTATCTATCTATCTATCTATCTATCTATCTATGTAAATCATCTATGTAAATACTATCATTATCTATCTATCTATCTATCTATCTATCTATCTATCTATCTATCTATCTGTCTATCTATGTAAATACACTCATTATCTATCTATCTATCTATCTATCTATCTATCTATCTATCTATCTATCTATCTATCTTATCTATCTAAATACTATCTATCTATCTATCTATCTATCTATCTATCTATCTATCTATCTATCTATCTATCTATGTTCCTTTCTGCTTGCCCAACTGTGAGTTTCATGCACAATCACAATGCAATCGTCAAATTTATCATTATTAATATAAATCATAGTCCTGTTATCATTTTATTAATTTATTATCACTAGCACTGAATGCGATATATATATATATATATATATATATATATATATATATATATATATATATCGTTTAAAGGCACCGTCCCAACAGCGGACGACGTGAAACCAAGCTCTCCTATCATTCTGAAGATGAGATTCTGATCTCGATATATTAATGAATAATAAACAGGTAATTCCGAATACCTTCTTTACCTTCCTTTATTATATTAAACGCATTGTGATAACCTTCAAATACCTAGCAATATATATATATATATATATATATATATATATATATACTGTTTTAAAAACAAAGAAATTATTAGTTTCAAAGACTCTTTTATCCAACATCTCATCAGGTGTAAAATCGCTGGGAATAAATTAAACAAAAGAACAGTAATAACTGAAGTGAAAAGCAAAAGACAATAATATATATATATAAGGAAGGGGAAATCAGGTGTAAACACATTATTATTGTATTTACACGTGACTTCTTCTTTCTTCGATATAAATAATAATTTCTTATATATGTGTGTATATATATATATATATTAGTCATCCACATATGAGGCCGTTTCGCAGCTCATCAGTGTGGCTAGACATATCCACTTGTCTCTGGCCGGGATCGAAACCCGACCGGTTTAGTGTCAGTCGGAGTGTCTACTCACTAAACCATCGGCGCATGGGGTCTGAGAAGAGAAATTTTAACGTCTTGTATGTAAGCAGTGTATACGCCAGTATATATATATATATATATATATATATATATATATATATATATATATATATATATATATGTGTGTGTGTGTGTGTGTGTGTGTTTCATTGAATAATATAGACAAGTTCTGTCTATTTATTTTGTGCAAGATCCGTTCGTATGATCTGATTAGCTTGATAGTATTGTTATGGAAAGACGACAAGAAATCGCAATAATTGTTGATTTTTTTTATCAGGTTTGAGCTTTCGGCATACATAAGCCATTATCAAAGGATGAACATTTAATGCTCAGTGAACATAGAACATTTAAATTATTATTAACAGAGTGGAGTTAAAAAATGGACCGGTCTAATTTTTTCTGTATAACTCCACTCTGTTAATAATAATTTCAATGTTCTATGTTCACTGAACATTAAATGTTCATCCTTTGATAATGGCTTATGTAAGTCGAAAACTCAGACCTGATAAAAAAATCAACAATTATTGCGATTTCTTGTCGTCTTTCCATGACAACACTGTCAAGCTAATCAGATCATACGAACGGATCTTACACAAAATAAATAGACAGAACTTGTCTATATTATTCAATGAAACCTGTATTAATGAAAAAATGATGCCAAAATGCACACAATATATATATATATATATATATAAATCTATATAGATAGAATAAAAAGTGTGAGAAGCTGTGAACGTTTTCTTTAAAGTGTATATTTATTGTTTTTGTTATTATACATGTTATGTTACATTAAGTGTCCATAATGGTGTTTCATGTTATATACATGTTTTGATACATTAAGTGTCCATAATGGTGTTTCATGTTATATACATGTTTTGATACATTAAGTGTCCATGATGGTGTTTCATGTTATATACATGTTTTGATACATTAAGTGTCCATAATGGTGTTTCATGTTATATACATGTTTTGATACATTAAGTGTCCATAATGGTGTTTCATGTTATATACATGTTTTGATACATTAAGTGTCCATGATGGTGTTTCATGTTATATACATGTTTTGATACATTAAGTGTCCATGATGGTGTTTCATGTTATATACATGTTTTGATACATTAAGTGTCCATAATGGTGTTTCATGTTATATACATGTTTTGATACATTAAGTGTCCATGATGGTGTTTCATGTTATATACATGTTTTGATACATTAAGTGTCCATGATGGTGTTTCATGTTATATACATGTTTTGATACATTAAGTGTCCATGATGGTGTTTCATGTTATATACATGTTTTGATACATTAAGTGTCCATAATGGTGTTTCATGTTATATACATGTTTTGATACATTAAGTGTCCATAATGGTGTTTCCTTTTATATACATGTTTTGATACATTAAGTGTCCATAATGGTGTTTCATGTTATATACATGTTTTGATACATTAAGTGTCCATAATGGTGTTTCATGTTATATACATGTTTTGATACATTAAGTGTCCATAATGGTGTTTCATGTTATATACATGTTTTGATACATTAAGTGTCCATAATGGTGTTTCATGTTATATACATGTTTTGATACATTAAGTGTCCATAATGGTGTTTCATGTTATATACATGTTTTGATACATTAAGTGTCCATAATGGTGTTTCATGTTATATACATGTTTTGATACATTAAGTGTCCATAATGGTGTTTCATGTTATATACATGTTTTGATACATTAAGTGTCCATGGTGGACACTTAATGTATCATAACATGTATAATAACAAAATCAATAAATATACACTTTAAAAAACGTTCACGGCTTCTCACACTTTTTATTCCATACCAAGTTCTCTCGTCGGAACAACCCTATTTCTTTATCCAATATATATATATATATATATATATATATATATATAAGGAGAAGACATTTCACTATGAAGAAAGTCTTACAGAGTGCCTTGATTGCGATAATAGAATATCTGCCAAGAATTATGAAACGTTGTCAGAACCTAGACGTAAATTTATTGTGAATGCGTTAAAACACTTTCTAAATTCTTTCGTCTTAGTGAATTTTCTTATTATGAACAATGAATCTACTGTATTCTAAGTTATTTATTAAGTATTTCTAAACTTTTCTAAAAAAAATAAGAGCATAAAAAAAAGACTCCAAACTTGATAAAAACTAAATTTTATCTTCAAAATGGTTATGTTATTATAAAGTGAAAAAACCAAGTTATTTTATAAAAGCTTTTAATCCATTCTAGTACGTTCGAAATTTCATTTTTTTTTAAGTCAACGGGTTGGCCAAAGATTGACATAGGAAATTTGTTCGAATTCCAGTTGAATTCGTTGCATATCAGCTACGGGCAAATACCGTTGGGAAAAGTACTGATCCGTCTCTTCTCCCTCAAGCTATGAGTTAAATAACAGGACAGATTGGGTTCTATAACAAGTAATTTACCGAAGAAATCAAATAATGGTCGGATTTCAATAAAACTTTCAGGACTTATTCGTAAATGAATTAAACTACTTTTTTTGTCTTGGTAATTTTTTTTATTTTACATTTGGACACTCACCTAATTTCATGGAATTTAGAGAAATTAAAATTTCCGCCTTTTCATATTTATACTAATTAAAAGCAGAACTCCTTAGAGAATTTAAGTCAACAATTTGTTTTCGCAAAAACAGACCCTATTTACTGAAAACCTGAATCGTAAAATAAAGAATGCAATAAAACCAAGACATTATTTAAATAGAAAAGCTTTTAATTGCTTTTATAGATAAGATATATTAAGGTCACTATTGTCCTAAGAACAAAAATTTCGAGAAATAATGAATTATTTCTGGAATTATTTTCACTTTTTAAAATTTTAATTAGAAAAGGTATTAATCTGTCTCTTCCTTCCAATTACGGCATATCACGTTGAATACACCGGTTCTCGTTCGATCACCGAAGTTAAGCAATGTTGAGCCTGGTCAGTACTTTGATCGGTGACCGCTTGGAAATACCAGGTGCTGTAAGCTTTTAGTGACGGATGTGCGTTGTGGTGCAGTGGATATCGGCTCGGAAAAAGAAATCGGTGAGCCGAGTTCGATTTCCAGTTGAGTATCCTGCATTCATTTAATGGTACCCTTAGGAAAGGTATTAATCCGTCACTTCCCTCCAGTTATGGGTTAAATAACAAGGGTAGGTGTCACAATAAAAACACCCTTGGTAGCCCTGGCGAAACATCAAGTATTCAGCTATTTGACAAGATTATGGATTTCGGTGCAAACTGCTCCCGGATTCCAAATGCACTGGAGATGTGTAGTGAGTTCTATCTCGGCCAAGGACGACAACGATAGGTTAAATAACAGGAGAGATTGGGTTCTATAGCATTGGCTGGTAACCAGTCTACCGCAGAAAGTAATGGTAACCTACTGCGCGATAATCTTCTTCTTCACATTTACGTTCACGTGTGCCGTAACCCATTAGGGTCATAGGGGCACCACGTGTGCTATAGCCGTAGTAGCCATGAGCAAATAGAAGGGCAAGATCGCTCAACGGAGCGTGACCCTCTCCAGGCTGATTTGAATTCGACGGTTTGTTAGGAGAATACTTTTGTCATATCTGGTCGGGAGCCCTTGCTGGTCATCTCAGTGCTCTCGACAGGCTCCAAACGTGAATCTGTAATGTAATTGGTCCCGACCTGGCAGCTCAACTCCGGCCATTTTCTCACCGGCGGAATGTGGCTTCCCTCTGTCTCATCTACAAATATTTTCATGGCTTCTGCTCTGACGAACTTAGGTCACTGGGGCCCCCTCCACAAGAATTTACTCGTGCAACCAGACTGGCAACAAGGTCCCACTCTTTTTACAGTTAAACTTACCAATTCTACAATTCTACTTAATCAGCTTCTTTTCTCACACTTCCCGCCTGTGGAACTCCCTTCCATATACTTGCTTTCCTGACGACTACAACCTCCAGGAATTTATATGCAATGTCAGTTACCATCTCTTATCCACTTGAATCCAGTCCTTTCGACATCACCCCGTGTATCTTGTTCTTTTCTTTTCTCTCTATCCTCACAACTGTCATCACAACTGTGTTCCCACCATTCTCTTGTACTTTCTTTGCCCCCCCCCTGTAACTGGTTCGTCTTTTTCTTCACTCCCCTCCTGTCTAAACTTTTACTCTCTTATGTAGCCCCCTGCGCATTAGTGACGGTATCACCTTGTTTGGAGTGAAACGATTAAAAGAAATGAGCTGGATTTGATTTGATTTGTTTACTTAATGGCATATCGACACCTTTATGGGTTATTTAATGCCAAAATTTAATTTTTGGGGGTGCATTGAAAATAAAAATATTTTTCTGCTTCCGCAACTGAATGCATTGCAGATGATTCTCAGCTTATATTTTGGCATTAAATAACCCAGAAAGGTGTCGATATGCCATAAAGCAAACAAATATCTCCGCTTTTATGCATATACATATTTGTGCGGACCTGATTACTAGAGACGGTGATATGTATGTTTAAAGTTGTAATTTTGTTAATGTTATATTTTGGAATATATAGAGTCCATAACTGCATCTACTGCTAGGAAGGTGTCAAGACAAGTTTTTTTTTTTTTTATCACAATCCATTTTGCACAGTTATAAATCTAGCATTCGTCTGTGCATTAAATACAGTTGCCATATCTAGTCGGGTGCTCCTGCTATTCATCTTTAGGTTCTCAACAAAATCCAAAGGATCTGCAATATAATTGATATTGACCTGGCAACCCGCCTTCAGTCACTTTCTCACCGACGTGATTTGGCTTCCCTCTGTCTTTTCTATAGTATATTCATGGCGACGATCTGACGAACATTTTACCCCGATCACATATATTTACTCGTGCTACTAGATTGGTATTAAGGTCCCTTTGAAATAGTTAATTGTGAGCATCCTCTTCCATTCTAACAGCTTCTTTTCACGCACTTCCTACTTGTGGAACTCACTTCCATTCGCTTGCTTCCCTGATAGCTACGATCGTCAAAACTTTAAATGCAGCGACAATCGCCATCTTTTATCTACTTGATTCCCATCCATCTCTTATTTTTTCTTCAACATCCCCTGTACCTTTTTTTTATTCTCTCACTCTAACCCCCTGAGCACCAGTGGCATTTCTGCCTTCCTTGGGGTGAAATGATTATAAAAAAATACAGTTTGATTTTTTAAATAAATTGTATATTATATGGATTAATGGCATGAAAGGCTGTTTTCGTCTTTTTCGATTGATTTGTTTAGCGGCATATCAACACCTCTATGGGTTATTTAATGCTGGAATCTGAATCTTTTGAACCCAATTATATGGCTTTAATTCAATATATTTCTAATGCCTTCAACTACAGATGAAATGTATCGTTAGTCATTTTGCTATAGAATCATTTTGTTGACCATTTTGCTTGAAAACGCTGTCGTCGTTAATTTTACTTCAAATAGTCATTGTTGGTATTTTTATTACTACTACTTTTACTGTAAACGTATATTTTTATGCTTTCATAGTAATTTGTTTTTGTTGGGAATTCACTATTTTCTCATAGTCGGGACCATAACAGGTGCTATAACAGCAATTAAGAAGTGGGTCCACGCTTCCCCCAAACCTCCAGTCTCTCGATCAGAGGCCTTGCTGCCAGATGTAGTTTGTCGTCACACCCAGGACTAGGATAACAGATGGATTCATGGATTTTTCTCAAGGGTACGTAAGTGAGCGTAACAGGATTGAAATTCGAACTCAGCACCCCCCCCCCACCGATGTGCGTTGTGGTGCTTGGAACGAGAAATCGGGGAGCCGAGTTCGAATTCCAACTGAATTCCTTGCATTCACTTACGCGCAAATACTCTTGAGAAAGGTATTAATCCGTCTCTTCCCTCTCGTTATGGGTTAAATAATAGGAGAGTTTGGGTCCTATCACATTGGCTAGCAACAAGTGTACCGCAGAAAGTAATTAAGAATCTACTGCGGGATAATCTTCTTCCCAGTCAGTCTTGTCTCTTTCGAGACATGATCTCCCAAAGCATGTATCACGTATGGCACTTAACTTAATGACTGACCCCAAGCAAGGCGTTTCAGCCACTGATGTGCAGTAATATCTCGTTTACAAACGAAGAATATATATATATATATATATATGAGAAGAACACTTAATAATAATACTTATAATAATATGAGAAGAAAACTTAATTAAGGAGAGAGAACAATAAAAGAACAAGAATTAAGACAGAAGATAACGATTGTCATTGCATTTACTCTTTAATTAAGTTTTCTTCTCATATTATTATAAGTCCTATGCTAACAGTTTCTTCTTTCACTTGTGGAATTATCTTCTGGATTCTTGCTTTCCAGTCAACTTTGATCTTCAAGAATTTAAATACAATGTTAATCGCTATCTTCTGTCTTCTTAATTCTTGTTCTTTTATTGTTCTCTCTCCTTAATTAAGTTTTCTTCTCATATCATTATAAGTCCTATGCTAACAGTTTCTTCTTTCACTTGTGGAACTCTCTTCCGGCTTCTTGCTTTCCAGTCAATTTTAATTTTCCAAAATTTAAATCTAATGTCAATCGTTATCCTCTGTCTTCTTAATTAATGTTCTTTTATTGTTCTCTCTCCTTAATTAAGTTTTCTTCTCATATATGTATAATATAATATATAATATATAATAATAAGTCCTATGCTAACAGTTTCTTATTTCGCTTGTGTAACTCTCTTCCGGCTTCTTGCTTCCCAGTCATTTTTGATTTTCAAAAGTTTAAATGCAATGTCAGCTCTGTTACAATGATTAATCAGACTTCTTCTTCTTCTTCTATGTGCTCTCTCCCTTCAGGACGTAAGCGATCATGATTTTCCACGTTTCCCTATCTCTGGTGGCTCTTAGTATACTTTTTCTGTTCCACCTCGCAACCCCCATTCCGTCATATATGTTATCCGCTGCCTTCCTCTGTCTCTTCCTTCTATCTGGCCTGTCAGTATCAAGTTCTCCAAGCCAGCCTTCCTCATTGCATGTTCCAGGAACTTCAGTTGTCTCTTCCTGATGATCAGTATTAATTTTCTTTTGGTTGCTATTCTTTCCAACACCTCATCATTGCTCACATGCTCAGTCCATGATATCCGCAGCATCCTTCTGTAGAACCACATTTCTACTGCTTCCAGTTTTGTCCTCATCTTCGATTATATTGTACAGCATTCACTGCCGTATTGAAGAACTGACATCACATAGCAAACTAGCACTCTCTTCTTTGTTTCTAGTGAAATTTTCCTGTCTCTTAGTACTTTACTTAGCTTCTGGAATGCGTCCTTCTAATTACCATAAATATATTCATGGAAGTTAAAAATGCAGAAGTATCAACTAACTTCTCTCTCTATTCTATTCCACTGCGATTATTATCTCGTTACTGACATGTCACGATGACTGCTAAATGAAAAGTGGGTTAGTGCACATGTTCTTCTGTAAACAAAGTGTTTGTTTCTTTGATTCCTGTTCTTATATTTTTACCGCTGTTCTTAGTCTCTGTAGCACAGTGGCTTTATTGCCTTGCTAAGGGTGAAACGATCAAAAAATATAAGTGAAGATAAGCATCATCAGGCATATATATATATATATATATATATATATATATATATATATATATATATATCAGAGAGAATAGAAACGCGGTTCAGCTGTGTACTATTGAAATGTCAGCCCGTTATGGACCATATAAAATGGGTGAGACCCTTTATTGAGAAGGTCGAGCCGGCAAGTAAAACAGAAGAAATGGTTTTATGTGAAATGGCTGAGCTGGGTGGTGTATATATTCTGTTTATCTGTAAGCCCGATACAGACATTCCCCTACCTCTCATCTAACCATCTCCCCATCCCGGGTACCCGCCAACGTACACGCATGCTCACATTAGATACTCCGACTAAGCAGTGTGTTATTACTTAGAGACGTTTACACAAGAACTTGGGCCCAATGTCTATTTCCGCACCAAATTCAACTGTACCGTCACTGCCGGAAACTGGCAACAACCCCACCCGTGCCCATTCCGACAATTTTTGTTTTTTTCCTTATATTTTCCTTCCCTCTCACCTGTTCTGATTTTTTTTTCCTTTTTTTTTTTTAATCTCTCTTCTATTGCAACAAGCAAAAACTAGCGCCGCCTGGTGTTGATGATAGAAAGGGGAAATAACAAATTTATACCAGCAATCCTTGGCACATGTAAGGGAATGAGTTCATGCAATGGAGGTAGGGTGAAACGTTTGTCGATGCCAAAAATAACCTTATTTTGACCATGATAAATAATATTTTATTATTTCATATTAAGGATAAGAAGAAAAAAAGCCGTATCGTGTGACGTGTTTATATATTCGTTGCAGCAGTCAGTATATTAAACACTTTTTTAAAACGTACAAATAAATTATTTTTAGCTTTGAACACTAAAAAAAAAAAATCGGTAATACAGGGCCACATATTCAAACACGTACCCACTAAATATAAGCTTTACAATCATAAGAAATAAACTCGAATTTAAGAGTCCATTGGTTGCCGATATAACGATTTGATAGGCGCAGCTTAGAAACGTGGCCTAAGGTCGAAAGAGAAAAACCTGGATCTTAGTGGTTGCAAATAAACAAAAAATGTCAAAATCACTGGGTTTTTTTTCGCATGACACCGCAATTATTTTAACTACTTTCACGCCTCAGCAATGTATATTCTTTTAAGAAGCGATGATTAAAATCAAACTTAAATATTTAAATGTAAATTTATACATTTTCTTTGTTCTTGAGAATTGACAACAAATATAATCAACAGTATTTACTTTATTCGCGCCATTGTCATCATCTTTGTTGCCATTTGTACGACGTTTCGGCCGTTGTACGCTCTGGCCTTCTTCAGGTAGGAATTTCAAACCGAACCCCTTATAAAAAACACTGGGGTATATGATCTTCATTCCTTGCGTAGTAGTGCCTTTTTTGGTAATCATGAGTTATCTCCCTCTAACCTTATAAGTTACTTGTTTACCGCTGCTCTAGCCTGGTATTGAACTCACAACTCCTTGGGTAAAGACACAGGAACTAACCAACGTCTATATCCACTGGGTCATGAACAAGAACAACTGCATTTTGGGGACTTATAAACCTAACCCTTTAAAGAATTTGCAATTTTTTTATGTTAATGGTTTTCTCTAGTATTTTTACCCGAGCTCATATTGCAATTTTGACACTAATTATTTTCTCTGGCACTCCGTATTACTGGTTCCCATATTGTGTTCATCTCTATGCTTGGTCGGCTTAGGAGATTTTTATAGCCTAGCATTTGTGCTGATTCCTTAGGTTTATGTAGTTTCCAGTGGCGTTCTCTATCTGTTATTTCAACTTCATCCCATAAGGAGCGGTGATCCCTTTTCTCGCTCTATTCAGAGCGTACAACGGCCGAAACGTCGTACAAATGGCAAGAAAGATGAGGACAATATCCCGAATAATGTAAATACTGTAAATACTACCTCATCTCAGAAATATAGACAAATAGAATGATCTATTATTAAACATCGTACAAATGGCAACAAAGATGAGGACAATAGTCCGAATAATGTAAATACTGTAAATACTACCTCATCTCAGAAATACAGACACATACTAAAAATAATCAACACTATTTATTATGTACTTTATCGGAATGATCTTGAAATTATTTCGAACATTTGTTCTCATCTTGGTTGATATAGGTGTTATAAAAGACACAACGTTTCGATTAAGTACCTTCTGGTCATCATCAGGTGTCCTTAATTGGCTGGTGTGGATTATCTCGTTGATTACTGCGAAATATCCAGTGAAATCAATGGATTTGGTTCGTCACGACCAGGTCCAAGGATCATGACCACTAGTTGTTACTAACACATGTATAACCAACTACTATACCCACTACGCCACCGTCCCGAACGACTTTAGTGGTGTATATTTGGAGTCCTTTATATTTAGTGTCAGATGGTTCAAACAAATGGCGATTTTATTGAATAAATTAAAAAACAAACATTATTAAGGAGCAATAACAAAATAAAAGTAATCAGGAGGACAGTAGAAAGCCACTAAGCCACAAGGGGTAACTGGGTGTGGAAGAATTAGAAAACAGAAGCATTAATAAGGAGAAAGAACAAAAGAAGAGTAATCAGGAGGACAGAAAAGTCACCAAGACACAAGGAGTTACTGGTGTGGAAGAATTAGAAAACTGACATTAATAGGGCAAGAACAAAGAAAGAGTAATCAGGAGGACAGTGAAAGTCACTAAGACACAAGGAGTTACTGGGTGTGGAAGAATTGAAAACTGTAAACATTAATAAGGGGCAAGAACAAAAAGAAAGAGTAATCAGGAGGACGGTAGAAAGTCACCAAGACACAAGGAGTTACTGGGTGTGGAAGAATTAGAAAACAGAAACATTAATAAGGAGAAAGAACAAACGAGTAATCAGGAGGACAGTAGAGTCCCACCCAAGACACAAGGAGTTACTGGGTGTGGAAGAATTGAAAACAGAAACATTAATGAGGAGCAAGAACAAAAGAGTAATCAGGAGGACAGAAGAAAGTCACCAAGACACAAGGGGTAACTGGGTGTGGAAGAATTAGAAAACAGAAACATTAATAAGGAGCAAGAACAAAGAAGAGTAATCAGGGAGGACAGTAGAAAGTCACTAAGACACAAGGTACTGGGTGTGGAAGAATTAGAAAACAGAAACATTAATAAGGAGCAAGAACAAAAGAAGAGTAATCAGGAGGACAGTAGAAAGTCACTAAGACACAAGGAGTTACTGGGTGTGGAAGAATTAGAAAACAGAGAAACATTAATAAGGAGCAAGAACAAAAGAAGAGTAATCAGGAGGACAGAAGAAAGTCACTAGAACCCACAAGGAGTTACTGGAGTGTGGAAGAATTAGAAAACAAACATTAATAAGGAGCAAGAACAAAGAAGAGTAATCAGGAGGACAGTAGAAAGTCACTAAGACACAAGGAGTTACTGAGTGTGGAAAGATTAGAAAACAGAAACATTAATAAGGAGCAAGAACAAAAGAAGAGTAATCAGGAGGACAGAAGAAAGTCACTAAGACACAAGGGGTAACTGGGTGTGGAAGAATTGAAAACAGAAACATTAATAAGGAGCAAGAACAAAAGAAAAGAGTAATCAGAGGAGGACAGTAGAAAGTCACCAAGACACAAGGAGTTACTGGGTGTGGAAGAATTAGAAAACAGAAACATTAATAAGGAGCAAGAACAAAGAAGAGTAATCCAGGAGGACAGAAGAAAGTCACCAAGACACAAGGGGTAACTGGGTGTGGAAGAATTAGAAAACAGAAACATTAATGAGGAGCAAGAACAAAAGAAGAGTAATCAGGAGGACAGTAGAAAGTCACTAAGACACAAGGAGTTACTGGGTGTGGAAGGGTAGAAAACAGAAACATTAATAAGGAGAAAGAACAAACGAAGAGTAATCAGGAGGACAGTAGAAAGTCACCAAGACACAAGGAGTTACTGGGTGTGGAAGAATTAGAAAACAAGAAAAAACATTAATAAGGAGCAAAGACAAAAGAAGAGTAATCAGGAGGACAGAAGAAAGTCACCAAGACACAAGGGGTAACTGGGTGTGGAAGAATTAGAAAACAGAAACATTAATAAGGAGCAAAGACAAAAGAAGAGTAATCAGGAGGACAGTAGAAAGTCACTAAGACACAAGGAGTTACTGGGTGTGGAAGAATTAGAAAACAGAAACATTAATAAGGAGCAAGAACAAAGAAGAGTATCAGGAGGACAGTGAGAAGTCACCAAGACACAAGGAGTTACTGGGTGTGGAAGAATTAGAAAACAGAAACATTAATAAGGAGAAAGAACAAACGAAGAGTAATCAGGAGAGACAGTAGAAAGTCACCAAGACACAAGGAGTTACTGGGTGTGGAAGAATTAGAAAACAGAAACATTATTAAGGAGCAAGAACAAAAGAAGAGTAATCAGGAGGACAGAAGAAAGTCACCAAGACACAAGGGGTAACTGGGTGTGGAAGAATTAGAAAACAGAAACATTAATAAGGAGCAAGAACAAAGAAGAGTAATCAGGAGGACAGTAGAAAGTCACTGAACTAGGAGTTACTGGGTGTGGAAGAATTGAAAACAAGAAACATTAATAAGGACCAAAAACAAAGAAAGAGTAATCAGGAGGACAGAAAAGAAAGTCACTAAGACACAAGGAGGTAACTGGTGTGGAAGAATTAGAAAATAGAAACATTAATAAGAGACGAAACAAAGAAAGAGTAATCAGGAGGACAGTAGAAAGTCACCAAGACACAAGGGGTTACTGGGTGTGGAAGAATTAGAAACAGAAACATTAATAAGGAGAAAGAATAACAGAGAGTAATCAGGAGGACAGTAGAAAGTCACCAAGACACAAGGAGTTACTGGGTGTGGAAGAATTGAAAACAGAAACATTAATAAGGAGCAAGAACAAAAGAGTAATCAGGAGGACAGAAGAAAGTCACCAAGACACAAGGGGTAACTGGGTGTGGAAGAATTAGAAAACAGAAACTATTGACAAGAACAAGAACAAAAGAAGAGTAATCAGGAGAACTGGTAGAAAGTCACTAAGACACAAGGAGTTACTGGGTGTGGAAGAATTAGAAAACAGAAACATTAATAAGGAGCAAGAACAAAAGAAGAGTAATCAGGAGGACAGAAAGAAAGTCACTAAGACACAAGGGGTAACTGGGTGTGGAAGAATTAGAAAATAGAAACATTAATAAGGAGCAAGAACAAAAGAAGAGTAATCAGGAGGACAGTAGAAAGTCACCAAGACACAAGGAGTTACTGGGTGTGGAAGAATTAGAAAGCAAACATTAATAAGGAGAAAAAAAGAACAAACGAAGAGTAATCAGGAGGACAGTGATCACCAAGACACAAGGAGTTACTGGGTGTGGAAGAATTAGAAAACAGAAACATTAATAAGGAGCAAGAACAAAAGAAGAGTAATCAGGAGGACAGTAAGTACCAAGACACAAGGAGTTACTGGGTGTGGAAAGAATTAGGAACATTAATTATGAGCAGAAACAAAAGATGAGCAATCAGGAGGACAGTAGAAAGTCACCAAGACACAAGGAGTTACTGGGTGTGGAAGAATTAGAAACATTAATAAGGAGCAAGAACAAAGAAGAGTAATCAGGAGGACAGTAGAAAGTCACCAAGACACAAGGAGTTACTGGGTGTGGAAGAATTAGAAACATTAATAAGGAACAAGAACAAGAAGAGTAATCAGAGGACAGTGAAAGTCACCAAGACACAAGAGGTTACTGGGTGTGGAAGAATTAGAAACATTAATTATGAGCAAGAACAAAAGAAGAGTAATCAGGAAGACAAGAGATAGTGATTGACATTGCATTTAAATTTTGTATATTAAGTTGGCTAGAAAGATAAAATCGATAAAAAAACAAAAAAAAAGCAAATTAAAATAGAAAATCTATCTGCGTTCCATTATTATGGCTGATGCTAACCTCCACGACGATTACTAGTTGCGCTTTCTCTGTCTATCGTTCTCAGCTGACATAATGTGGAATGACAATATTGAATCCATTGCTAGTTCAGGTAGGCAATCTTCCACTCCTGAACCTATCTTACATATCTATAATCGATTCTATCCCAGGAAAGGCAGTAAAGACGAAAATGTTCAATGGGTGTGGATGAATTAAAAAAATATAACTTTTATTATTTGTTTACACTTCTGAGATGAGGTAGGATTTACTTTGTTCGGACTATTGTCCTCATGTCGCTCTCTTTTTTTTTTTTTTTTTTAATCATTTTACCCCAAACAAGGCAGAAATGCCAGTGGTGCTCAGGGGGTTATGTAAGAGGTGAGTGACGAGAAAGTATATTTACCCTACTCCCATAGTGGAGCGAGATGTGACACAAAGTCGGTTTTTAACGTGGGGTGCCCGGACGCGTACGAGCGGGCAAAAGAACGAAAGTCCCTGCAACCGCCGGTCGCGCTGCCACCGGGGACGAGAATCTGGTCTACTCCTCTGATGCAATGGGGTGGAGCGGCCTCTAGACACTGTTCCCCAGGATTGGCCATCTACACAGTATGATTTTTCTCAGTTGCATATCTGTCCTCGGACAGAGCAACAACTGAGCCGCACTCTATCTTCGAGGACAGGGACGCAACTGAGAGATGCTTTAAGGTCCCTACCCGACACAAAATGTACCAGGTAAAAAGGAACAAGTTATGGGAGTGTCCTAGAATAGGTAAGAGAATGATGAGAACACTGGTGTGAAAAGGGCAGCATAAGAAAATAGAGTGGAAAGGGAGCAGAACATGATACAAGCGTTGTCAGGGAAAGGATGTTAATCAACGAGATAAGGAATGTCAATTGACTTTGCATTTATATTCTTGAAGATTGTAGTTTTCAGGGAAGCAAGAATACTGAAGGGAATTCCACAGGCGGGAAGAGCGAGCAAAGAATCTACAAGAGTAGAAATTGGGGTTACACTTGATTGATTTAACTGTGCGTGGGACCTAACCGCTAGTATTGCAATTTTTGACACTAATGATTTTCTCTGGCACTCTGTATTACTGGTTTGCATATTATGTTCATATCTATGCTTGGTCGGCTTAGATTTTTAAAGCCTAGCATATGTGCTGATTTCTTAAGTTTACGTATTTTTCATTGAGGTTCTCTATCTATTATTTCAACTTCATCACATAAAGGGCAGTGATCCCCTGTTTTCCTCCATATGTGTTCAGCAGTGGCGAACAAGTAACTTATAAGTTTAAAGGGAGATAACTCATGACTGCACTACCACGCAAGGAATGGAGTTCATATACTCCAGTGATTGTAATAAAGGGTTCGGTTCGAAATTCCTATTCGATTAAATTCATGCAGGGGGGGGCATCAAGGAGCTAAGCTAACAGGAGCCGTGAAATTATTTGTAGAAGAGACAGGACATTACGTCGGTGAGAAAGTGACTAGAGTTGAACTACCAGGTCGATTACATTGCAGATTCTCCACTAAATTTTGTCAAGAAGCCCAAGATAAATAGCAGGAGCACCCGACCAAATGTGACAGCAGTATTCAATGCACGGGCGGATGGTATATTTATATATGATTCAGACGAGAAAAACTTCATTGCCATGTTTACAACGTTTCGGCCGTTGTATTCTTCTGCATTCTTCAGGTGCTAAGAGTTTCGAACCTCACCCTTTATTTCAATCATAGGGATATATCACAGCAATGGTGGACAAATAACTTAGAGAATTAAGTTAAAGGCATATATGTCTTCCGGAAGTAGCATCGCACATAGAACGAGAATGATATACCAGTGTTCAAAATAAAGGGTTCCGTTTGAAATTCCTAGTGCTTGAAGAAAGCCGGTGCGTACAACGGCCGAAACGGCGTAAACATTGCAGTATAAAGGACGACAATGTTCTGAACAATGTAAATAATGTAAAGTGTTTTTCCTTCGCTTTTTGCGGTTAATGTGTTACACCCCGCCTCCTGCGAAATATGTTACACCCCCCTCCCGCGAAATGTGTTACATCCCCTCCCGCGAAATGTGTTACACCCCCTCCCGCGAAATGTGTTACACCCCCCTCCCGCGAAATGTGTTACACCCCCTCCCGCGAAATGTGTTACACCTCCTCCCGCGAAATGTGTTACACCCCCTCCCGCGAAATGTGTTACACCCCCCGCCCGCGAAATGTGTTACACCCCATCTCGCGAAATGTGTTACATCCCCTCCCACGAAATGTGTTACACCCCCTCCCGCGAAATGTGTTACACCCCCTCCCGCGAAATGTGTTACACCCACCTCCCGCGAAATGTGTTACACCCCCCTCCCGCGAAATGTGTTACACCCCTCTCCCGCGAAATGTGTTACACCCCCTCCCGCGAAATGTGTTACACCCCCCTTCCGCGAAATGTGTTACAGCCCACTCCCGCGAAATGTGTTACACCCCCTCCCGCGAAATGTGTTACACCCCCGCCCGCGAAATGTGTTACATCCCTCTCCCGCGAAATAGGACAAACCGCGAAGTACGTACACAATATTTATTTTATTATTTAGATATATTTCAAGCCGATATAAACCCACCCCATACTAATATTAACTCAACCTCTGTCTGTACTACCCTTTCCCACTCTCTTGTATTTCATGTGTAAAGGCTTTGTATTTGTGAAAATATATAGTAAGATATTAGTTTACAGTAGTAAATATCTGAGGAGTATTCTAACCGAAGACGAAAAGTGCGACACAGAGATCCAAAGGCGAATTGGCATGGCGAAGGACGCGTTCCAGAAGCTGAGTAAAGTATTAAGACACAGGAAATTGCTTCAAGTTTTCCCTTCATTTTTGTTGATATTGTCCAACATTTACTGCCATATTGAAGAACTGACATCACATAGCAATTTAGTACACTCTCCTTTGTTTCTAGTGAGAGTGTACTAGATTGCTATGTGATGTGAGTTCTTCAATATGGCAATGAATGTTGGACAATATCAACAAAGATAAAGGGAAAACTTGAAACTGCTGAAATGTGGCTCTACAGAAGGATGCTGCGGATATCGTGGACCGAGCATGCAAGCAATGACGAGGCGTGATAGACGACTTAGGATGTACATAGGGAGAGAGTGGGTGTGAGTTAGTGTGTTAGGAGGTGTCTATTGACCTTACATTTAAACTCCTGGAGGTTGTAGCCGTCGGGGAAGCAAGCATGCGGAAGGGAATTGCACAGGCGGGAAGTGCGAGGAAAGAAGCTGTTGGAGTAGAAATTGCGGTATTTCCCACGGATTTTCCGCTGTTTTTCGTAATATTTGCGATATTAAATTATATATATATATATATATATATATATATATATATATATATATAAGCACAGCGGGACTGCAAAAGGTGAACAGGGAAATGGCGAGAGAATAGTGTATAATTTTTATTAAAGAGCAAGAACAAAAGAAGAGTAATGAGGAGGACAATAGATATCGATTGACATTTTTGATTATTAATAGGGAGTACTTTAGTGTTGTGTTGTGGTACAGTGGAACGAGAAACCGGGGAGCCGAGTTCGAATTCCAGTTGAATCCATTGTATTCACTTACGCGCAAATACCCTTGGGAAAGGTATTAATCCGTCTCTTCCTCCCAGTTATGGGTTAAATAGCAGGACAGATTGGGTTCTATAGCCTTGGTCGGCAACCAGTCTACCGCAGAAAGCAATGGCAACCTACTGCGGGATAATCTTCTGCCCAGTCAGTCATGTCTCTTTCGAGACATGATCGCCCAAGCGTGTATCACGTATGGCATTTAACTGACTGACTTTAGTGTTGATATTTTTTAAGAATAAAAATTCACGGAAGGTAAGAATATAAAAATTAAGAATGTAAAATTATGTATCATTTTAAAGCTTATTTTATTTTGTTTATTCAAATTTAACCCATTTTAATGGAGACTGCTTTTTTATTAATTTTCGGTTCTTTGAAGTTAGGGTGTCAAAACAGGATATGCGCCAAATTTATTTCTATGAGTTTAAACTCGACCGCACAAACGAATGAAAGACATCAATGGAGTTCGAGGCCAAAGGAGTGCTAATGAATGCACAATTCAACGTTGTTTTAAAAGTATTTCCTCTCGGTGAATTTACTCTTAAAGATGAAGAGGGATGAAGACGTCCTTCTCTCTTTGCCGTCGTTGAAGGCTTTGGCGGAAGCAAAGCATCGCGCAACTGTTCGCGAGCCCACTGAAGAGGTAGACAGAGTCAAGGAAATAATTTGAGAAACTCTCCTACCACTCATCAGCATGGATAAGGCTAGTCTTCCAGAAATCAATACACTGAGCCTCCTCAGCCTCACTCTCTCAACCGACTTCATGTGGAACGACTACATCGAATCAACAGCTACAGCTAATGCTAGTAATGTACGTTGTGTTGCATTAAATATCGGCTCTTTCCGAGCCGAGTTCGAATTCCAGTCGAATTCGTTGCATTCACTTACGCGTAAATACAGTATTAATGCGTCTCTTCTCCCTCCATCTATGGATCAAATAGCAGGGTAGATTGGATTCTATAGCCTTGGTTTTCAAGAATACAATATCCAATTGTTGGACAACTTTTGTCTTTATTTTCATTTGAAATTAAAGCCAACATCAGATGTTTAGAACGGTTCATGATTAAACATAATAGACATTCATTGTCTGTTATATTTAACAGTATATGTTAGAAAATTATTTACTGTCTCGATACACCAAATATATATATAGATTATTTACTATTACGTTGTCATTGTTCTATTTTTATACTGAGCACTGTTTTAAATTAATGTTTGGAAGGTTGCAATTATTTTCTATTCTACGTTCTTCGATATATATATCTATATAAACTTTATAAATGGAACTTTGCCTGTGTGTGTATGTGTGTGTGTGTGTGTGTGTGTGTCCGTTACCTATAGACTCCGAAACGGCTGAACTGATTTTCTTGAAAATTTACACAGTTGTACTATAAGCGTCTGCGAGTGTTCTTAGCTAGGTTTTGTGTTGAGGTACCTCCGATAAATATCGAAAATCGATAATCGAAAAAATCGGGTTATAGAAGGAGTGGTCCGATTTTAATCAAATTTGATATACTCATAGACAAAGACATAAGAAACGATATTCAGAAGTTTCAAGGTTGCAGTTCTTACAATAGTGCAGAAAATCGATAATAAATATATAAAAGGCAAGATGTTTGTGTGTGTGTCTGTTTATCTGTCTGTATGTCCTTTATACAAATCCACAATTTTTATCCGATTCTCACCAAACTTCACACAAATATTCTTTAGTCTGAGTCTGAGCTCCAGAACCATGGATTAGTTTTAAAGCTTTCATTACACCCGAGCAACGCCGGGGTATACTGCTAGTATATATATATATATATATATATATATATATATATATATATATATATGCAGAATAGACACAAAATTCAAAACAATTGACCTCATAGTCTCTAATAACGCAGCAAGCACTAAACTAAATTCTCTACAAAAAGACAATGTAGTGTACCAATTTACATGCCCATTCAGAGATTGCATCTCTGGTACTAATAAAAAACTCAGTACATATATTGGTTTTACTACAACCACTCTCTCCCGTAGACTTACATGTCATCTTTCTGATCAGAGTACAATTAAACAACATTTTCTCTGAAAAACATAAACATGTAGGTAATATCAGACAGATCTTAGTCAACAATACAATAATCCTTACTCATACACACAGTAAAAAGAACCTTCAGATATTAAAGGCCATGTACATTAAATCCAAACAACCCACACTTAATAAGATCACGTTTAAATCTGGCCATAACACATTATATTGCATTTGAATACATGGTTCTGTTGTCATTTCGCGCTATCACGCGGTGTGACGTCATAGAACCGCATTGCAAATTTGCGAACTGCGTTTGTTATTTTTGCTAACTATTGCCATTGCATAGCGGAGTTTTATGTCAACACAATATAAAATTGTCGGTGGTAGTGGATGTTACTGTATTACCGTCTTATTAACCTCTCTGAAGATGGCTCATGAGAGCCGAAAGCTTAGAACCAAATTAATAAAAAATTATCTAAATATTGGAGAACTTTTGTCTTTATTTTCAATTGAAATTAAAGCAAAACTACGACGTTTAGAACGGCTCATGATTAAACATAACTGACATTCATTGTCTCTTATATTTAACAGTATATGTTTAGAAAATTATTTGCTGCCTCGATACACTATATATATATATATATATATTCCATTTTTAAACGAGTTATTTTGCTGCCTAGGTTTCTACCATGAGTGCCTTAAGGCGATTTTTAATAAGACAACACTAATGGTAGAAACCTGGGTAGCGAAATAACTCGTTTAAAAATGGAAAATATTCAAAAGTTCTAGAATATAATTGTATAGGACAAGTTTTAATACAAATGTGTACTGGTCTAACCCTATTAGGACCAAAAACTAAGTATTAAACAATCAATCAATCAATCAATATATATATATATATATATATATATATATATATATATATATATATATATATATATTACACTAATTATGCCTGTTTGTTGTGCACAATGCACTGTAAGCCCTGAAATTAATTTGCTTGAATGGAGATCTCATAGACAGTTTTTTCTTTTTGTACATATATTTTTCAACTAATCCAATTTAAATGAAACTATGTAATAACGTCATAGGAAAATGAATTTTAATGCTTGTAAACCCATTATAAATGCAGTTACATCAGCAGACAAAATCAACGTGAAAAAGTCGATCACCAAAACAATGGATAATTGCCATCAAAGAATAATTCAAAATCGTCATCTCTTGAGAATCGACAGCGCCAAATGTAATTATTTTTGCTCTAAAAATAGAGAAAATTCATTTTTATGGTTTCTACTGCTTTCGATAAACTTCAGTTTATAACAAAGATGGCGCTGGTTATGTTTAAGCGTCTTCAAAAAATGTTCTGTACTCAAGAATCAACAAAGAACAAAATTGGCGATATATTTTGCTTTGTTTTCTTTATTCTTATTCGTTGCCTCTCTTCAGGTCATAAGGACTCGTGGCTCTCCATGACTTCTCATCCCTTATGGCGTAAAAAATGTTTGTCTATAGGTTGTCATCCATTTACACAAACTCATTTGGTAAATTAATCGCTGTTCCTCTTTGCAACTCTAGTTTTCAATATGTCCTATGAGTGTCAGATTCTTCAAGCCTTCTCTCCTTATTATCTGTCGCAGAAATCTCAACTGCCTCTTTACGTTCCTTCGTATTTGCTTCCATTTTACTTAAAACGTTCTCGTTACTCATATAGTTTGATCATGGTATTCTCAGTATCCTCCTGTAGAACGGTATTTTTAAGTCTCTATTTCATCCATGAAAAAATTGTACAGTATTTACTGTTCTAACGGAGGACAGCTATTGCATGACAGCTATTGCATGGTAAATTAATCGCTGTTCCTCTTTGCAACTCTAGTTTTCAATATGTCCTATGAGTGTCAGATTTTTCAAGCCTTCTCTCCTTATTATCTGTCGCAGAAATCTCAACTGCCTCTTTACGTTCCTTCGTATTTGCTTCCATTTTACTTAAAACGTTCTCGTTACTCATATAGTTTGTTCATGGTATTCTCAGTATCCTCCTGTAGAACGGTATTTTTAAGTCTCTATTTCATCCATGAAAAAATTGTACAGTATTTACTGTTCTAACGGAGGACAGCTATTGCATGACAGTTCAATAATCTTTTTTTGTTTCTAACAAAATCTCTGTTTCTTCGGATTTATGTGTCACCTTTTCAATCAACTGATACATTACTTCACAGGTAGTTCAATTTATTTCTCTTGTTTTTAATGATCTAACTCCGTGAAAGGCAATAAAGTCACTAAGATTAAAAGCTGAGTGGGAAAGAATACGAGAAAATTAAAAACATTATTAAGGAGAACAATCACATAATAGGAATTAAAAAGACAGAAGATAACGATTGAGATTGCAGTGAAATTTCTGAACATCAAAGTTGACTGGGAGGTAAGAAGACAGAAGAGAGTTCCACAAGGGAGAGAAGAAACTATTTGCATAGGACTTAGATTAATATGAGAAGAAAACTTAATTAAGGAGAGAGAACAATAAAAGAACATGAATTAAGAAGACAAAAGATAACGATTGACATTACATTTACATTTTTGAAGATCAAAGTTGACTGGGAAGCAAGAAGCCGGAAGAGAATTCCACAAGTGAAAGAAGAAACTGTTAGCATAGGACTTATAATAATATGAGAAGAAAACTTAATTAAGGAGAGAGAACAATAAATGAACAAGAATTAAAACGACAGAAGATAACAATTGATATTGCATTTAAAGTTTTGAAAATCAAAATTTAGCTGGGAAGCATATCGTCGAAAAATTGTTCCACAAACGAGAAGTGTGAAAAAAAAATTTAATGCAAAATTATGATCATATCTAGACATTACAGCCTTAAAATGATGAGACCTTGCCACCAATCGAGTACTGCGCTTAAATTTTATAAAATCTCAGTACTAAAAAGGAAAGCTCCTCAGAACAATTAACATAACAGTGTTTACAGAAAATGTAAGTTATGGCGGCAGGAAAATGACTGTAGCCGAAATACCAGGTCAGGACCGATAACATTGCTGATTATTCTTTAGATGTTGTCAATAATCCTTAAATACACAGCAGAAGACCCGGACCAGTTGTGGCAGCAATCTACTCCCGCATCGATCATAAACCAGGTCTGGACGACAAAGTGAACCTCGCTGCCGCACTGGAAAGGGACCTCCAATCCGTAGTGACCTGGGGTAGGAAATGGTTGGTAAATTTCAATGCCTCCAAAACAAAGCTGTTATCAACTAACCACCATAGACAATCGCATCTACCTCCCATTAGCATGGGACAGGCTAGCCTCCCAGAGAGTAAAATACTACGCCTCCTTGGCCTTACACTCTCGGCGGACCTCAAATGGAATGACTATATTGAATCCATTGCCAAATCTGCTGCTATGAAAGTGGGCTCTCTGTGCAGGGCCCGGAAATTTTTCCCACCTGAATCTATTCTGCACATATACAAATCTACCATCCGCCCGTGTATTGAATATTGCTGCCATATCTGGTCGGGTGCCCCTGCTGCTCTCCTTGGGCTTCTTGACAAAATACAAAGGAGGATCTGTAACGTGGTTGATACTGACTTGGCAGACCGGCTGCAGCCGCTCTCACACCGGCGTGATGTAGCTTCCCTGTGCCTCTTCTACAAGTACTTTCATGGCTTCTGCTCCGATGAGCTTAGATCACTGGTGCCGCCCAAGCACGAATTTACACGAGATACTAGATTAGCAACTAGGTCCCACCCTTTTACAGTTAAACAAATAAGATGTAACCGTAAATTCTACTCCAACAGCTTCTTTTCTCGCGCTTCCCGCCTGTGGAACTCCCTTCCACAAGTCTGCTTTCCCGACAGTTACAATCTCCAGGTGTTTAAATGTAGGGTCAATAGACACCTCCTATCACACTAACTCCCAACTATTCTCACAACACTCTCATCTACCCAACCCTCATTCTCGGTATCCTCACCCGCCTATCACCCACCCTCTGTTATTTCCTATATTTAACCAGCCTTTCTCCACTCTACGTAGCCCCCTGCACAGTAGTGGCAGTGACATGCCTTGCTCGGGGTGAAACGCTTATAAAAAAAAAAGAAAAAAAAAAAGAACAAATGGTAGACTTAGCAATGTACAAAATATATTCTGTCGTGAACAGTATGGCACAACGAAGTAATTTTTTGTTGTAGCAGGCTTTGCGCTTGATTCGCTAGACTTATTTCACTTGGTGTCAGCAGAACGGTTAGCCTGAGTTAGCGAAAAGATTTAAATTTACCAACCTTTTCTTGTCCCAGTTAACAACTGACTAGAAGTAATTTTCAAAAGATGCTAACAGTTTAACTTTGTCGTACATACCAGAGTTACTATAAAAGGAGTAAATAGAACAGGAGTAATGAGTCGTGTGTACAGCTCAAATAGCGAGCTGAGAACTGACGACACCGGCATTCATTTAAAAGGATCTAGAAGAGTAGCCGTTCAAGATAACTTTCATTTCTCGCAATTTGATAAGAAAGATTTTAAAAAATCGTTCAGAAATACCATAGCCTTTGAATTTGTGAAGAACATCAACATGCCAAACCATTATTAATTGGAGTAGATAGACTTAACTATCGCCCGGTTCACACTCCACCCACGTCTTTTGAACAAGTGAAGAAGCTCATCCCTTGTTTCCTGTTTAGGATGTGGTTCCCGGCTTTCTTTTTTTATTTTTTTTCCAATCATTCACTTTTTTCTCTCTTTTTTTTTTTTGGTTTCCATTGGAGTAGATAGACTGAACTATCGCCCGGTTCACACTCCACCCACGTCTTTTGAACAGGTGAAGAGGCTCATCCCTTGTTTCCTGTTTAGGATGTGGTTCCCGGCTTTCTTTTTTCTTTTTTATTTCCAAACTTTCACTATTTTTTTTCCTCAATTGGAGTAGATAGACTTAACTATCGCCCGGTTCACACTCCACCCACGTCTTTTGAACAGGTGAAGAGGCTCATCTCTTGTTTCCTGTTTAGGATGTGGTTCCCAGCTTTCTCTTTTCCAATCATTTTACTCTTTTCTTTCTTTTTTTTTTTTCAATTGGTGTAGATAGACTAAACTATCGCCCGGTTCACATTCCACCCACGTCTTTTGAACAGGTGAAGAGGCTCATCTCTTGTTTCCTGTTTAGGATGTGGTTCCCAGCTTTCTCTTTTCCAATCATTTTACTCTTAAGTAGCCCCATGCGCCTCAGTGGCGTCACCGTCTTGCTTGGGGCGATATGATTAAAAAAAAAACCCTATCGAGATATCCAAATTTGAAGCCAGCGTTTTTCCATATTTATCTAAAGCCTGACTGCGCAAGGATGAAGAGGTCTACAATTAAAGCCATGATTAAATCTCGATTGATGAAGTAAGTACAATTTTCATTCGTCGCTCCAACTCAGCGCAAATGTGATTTAATATCAATTTCCATAACTATACATAAGCCTCCACCGATGACGTAAGTAAAAATTATCTTTAGTCGTTTCAACTCTGTGCGCGGCCGACGTAAGCCCAACCATTATAAAAATTCTCATCATTACTTACCCTTACTTATTTCTCGAGCAGAAAAGTAAAAGCACAGACACTAGAGTTATATATATATATATATATATATATATATATATATATATATTTTAATCATATCACCCCGAGTAAGGCGGTAACGCCACTGATGTGCAGGGGCTACATAGGCGTGGGAAGATTGAAAAAGAGAAAAACGGAAACCGCATCCTAAACAAGAAACAAGGGATGAGCCTCTTCACCTGTTCACTAGACGAGGGTGGAGTGTGAACCGGGCGATAGTTTAGTCTATCTACTCCAATTGAAAAAAAAAAAGCGAGAAGATTGGAAAAGAGAAAACATATATATATATTTCCGTATATATATATATATATATATATATATATATATATATACGGAAATTAACGAAATGGTTATAAACAACCAATAATTTGAAATTATTCGTTTAAACATTACTTTTGATCGCTACTCATATTTAAGTAGATATTCTGTTTATAATCAAACATTATATATATATAAGAAACAATACGTTTGTTATTTATGGATGTGGGAAGACGGAAATATTTATGTGTGTTTAACTAATAAGAATAGAGATTCACTTTAAATTTGAAAAAAATGTATATAGTTTGGGAGACACATGATTTCTTCTTTCAAACTTAACGGCAGAAGTGTCAGTTGATCAAAACCCCTGTCTAGACTCCATTTCCGTTGATGTATCCATTATTGTTAAAATTTTTTTCCTTTAGTTTTCTCTGCATCTCATCATTTTCTAAAACAAAAAAGAAATAAAAGAAAACATTTTACATTTTTGATCTAACTCAAAGGGACCTTTGAGTGCAATTATACTATTTTTATTTCGATTGAGAATGCATTTTATTCTAATTTTTCTAAAACTCTTAAACTGAAAATAACATTTTAATATCTATTTATTAAAAATATTAAAATTCATTTTAATATTTTTATAAAATCTGTTATAATAAATTGAACACACGCATAAATTTTTCTGTCTTCCCACATCCATAAATAACCAACGTATTGTTTCTTATATTCAAAAGAAAATCATTTTCACAACAATGAGCTAAAATTGCCTGATGACGTGTTAAAAATCTTGAAACCCAATACGCAAGCTTAAACTCTATAAATATTCTTGGAAACATCCAAACGATTGATGAGCTTCTATTCAATAACTAATATGGCAGGAAATATAGGTGGTTAGTTATTGAATGAGACTTACTTCACATATGTAAAATAAATTGACAAAATCATTGGTTCCTATGACAAATGCTGAGAATAACATGTATAAAATATGTCACCAACGAAGACGTTCTAAGGATAACAAGGACACTGATGCTAACAATCAGAAAATGGCAGGTGAAATTTCAGTGACATATAATGATTGTTTCATCAATTCATTTTTTTCAGAGACCCTTTCATTTCATCAAACGGATGGAATTATGAGCATATTGTGTCAGGTGATGATGAAGAAATGAAAACTGCTGTAAAGAATTAGCCACATCAGCAGGCAGATAAGCTTTACACGCCCCCATTCATAGGTGGAACACTGCCAATTAAAAGATTGGCGACAATGTTGAAAAGTAGGCATGTGAAACTGTGATGTATAGCTATACTAGCAGTATAGCCCGGCGTTGCTCGGGTGTAATGAAAGCTTTAAAACTAATCCATAGTCCTCGAGCTCAGACTCTTTGGACATTGGCACGAAAGACTAAAAAGCAATAGTTGTTTCCAGTTAAAGAGAAACTGTAGACTGAAAGAAAAATGAATGAATGTAAGTCAAATTTTGATTTCCTAGTATCGATATCAAATAAGTTTTTTTCGTCGTAAACTGAATTTTGAAGGCTAAATAAGTCCTCTGAGTAAATGGTATCATGGCTGAGACTAAGAACTACAATTATACCTACTTAGAGCCAAACCCGAAGCAAAAACTAAATAAAAGGGCTGAAAAAATAGAGACATACAGGCAGATCTTGCCTTATATATATATATATATATATATATATATATTATCGATTTGCTGCACTATTGTAAGAACTGCAACCTTGAAACTTCTGAATATCGTTTCTTATGTGGTTGTCTATGAGTGTATCAAATTTGATTAAAATCGGACCACTCCTTCTATAACCCGATGTTTTCGATTATCGAGTTTCGATATTTATCGGGATTACCTCGACACAAAACCTAGCTAAGAACACTCGCAGACGCTTATAGTACAACTGTGTGAATTTTCAAGAAAATCGGTTCAGCCGTTTCGGAGTCTATAGGTAACGGACGCACACACACACACACACACACACACACACACACACACACACACACAGAGTTCCATTTATAAATAAGTTTAGATATCTTGATGTATGGTGTATTGGAATGCGTTTCTTGTTTCATACCGAATAAAACATATTGCATTACTTTTTAATTCACCCTCGTATATGTCCTTTCAGGGCGTACGCGATTATGGCTTTCCACGCCTCCCTATCCCTGGTGGCTCTTAGCACGCTTTCTCCTGTTACACCATGCAACCATCGTTCGGTCATCCACCTGATCAGGTCCTTCAAATATGTTCTCGGCTGCTTTCCTCTGTCTCTTTTCCCCTCTGTTAGTAACAGGTTCATCTAGCCCTCTTTCCTCATTGCATGTCCCAGGAACTTTAGTTGTCTCTTCCTGATGCTCAGTATTAATTTCCTTTTCGTCTCCATCCTTTCCAAAACCTCGTCATTGCTCAAATGCTCGGTCCATGATATCCGCAGCATCCTTCTGTAGAATCACATTTCAGCTGCTTCAAGTTGTTCCTTCATCTTTGAAGATATTGTCCAACATTCACTGCCGTATTGAAAAACCGACATCTTATAGCAATCCAGTACTCTCCTCTTTGTTTCTAGTGAAATTGTCCTGTTTCTTAATACTTTACTCAACTTCTGGAATGCTTCTTTCGCCATGTAAATTCACCTTCGGAAAGTGTCGCACTTTCCGTCTTCTGTTAGAACACTTCCAATGTATTTAATTTTCTGTACCTGTTTGATTCTAGAGTCCCTCACCTGTAATTGGCACTTTGGGCTGAGGTTTTATCAAAATAAGTTTCGTTTTTTACCGACCTCTGTAGCTTATTTCATAAACACATTTTATGACAGTCGTTCTCAACATTTTTTTCCAAGGCACTTTTTTCACCAAGTCAGAATTCCCCTCTCTACCTTTTCAAGATCGCCAAACTCTCTCTCGGTATTTTCCGAAAACGCGAAATTTATCCTTACATGTAAGGATGAGTTTGTGCGTTTTCGAGAGAGAGAGAGAGAGAGAGAGAGAGAGAGAGAGAGAGAGAGAGAGAGCAATGAGAATGAGAAAAAAGAGAGAGAGTTTGGCAATCTTGATAGGGAGCGGCTAAACCCAGACGAGCCACAAGACAAGAAGGGACTACAAATAAACTTTAAGAAAACTGAGTGCATGGTCATCAGCAAAAGATACAACCCAAAATGCCAAATACAGGTGGGGGATAACAGAATCAAACAAGTCCAAGAATTTAAGTACCTAGGAAGTGTTCTAACAGGAGATGGAAAGTGCGACACGGAGATCCGAAGGCGAATTGGCATGGCAAAGGACGCGTTCCAGAAGATGAGCAAAATACTAACACACAGGAAGATCTCAATAGAAACGAAGAAAAGAGTGCTAGACTGCTACGTGATGTCAGTTCTTCAATACGGCTGTGAATACTGGACAATATCATCGAAAATGAGGAAAAAACTGGAAGCGGCCGAAATGTGGTTCTACAGAAGGATGCTACGGATATCGTGGACTGAGCATACAAGCAACGACGAAGTGTTAGAAAGAATGGCAACAAAAAGGAAATTGATGCTGAGCATCAGGAAGAGACAACTGAAGTTCCTGGGACATGCAATGAGGAAGGAGAGCCTGGAGAACCTGATACTTACTGTTCAGATAGAAGGAAGGAGAGACAGAGGAAGGCAGCGGATAACATATTTGCAGGGTCTGATCAGGTGGATGACGGAACGGGGGTTGCCAGGAGTAACAGGAGCAAACATACTAAGAGCCACAAGACGTGGAGATCCATGATCGCCTACGTCCTGAAGGGACAGGGCACATAGAAGAAGAAGAAACAAATAATTTAACAATTCTTTCCTTTTTCCGTGAAATCAACTTAAAAAAACGTCTGCTAAACTTAACACTTGTATACATAATCTTTTTTAAATTTTGATATAAAATACAGTGTATCAATAAAATAAATACGACAGTTTAGTTCCATACGTGATAAACGCTGGGGCGATCATGACTCGAAAGAGACATGACTGACAAGGCAAAAGATTTGGTGGAGGTACGTTGTCATTACTTTCAGCGGTAGACTGGTTTCCAGCCAAGGTTACAGAACCCAATCTGTCCTGCTATTTAACCCATAGATGGAGGGAGAAGCGACAGATTACTTTTCTTAATGGTATTTGCGCGTAAGTGAACGCAACGAATTCAAGTGGAATCTGAACTCGGCACTCTGGTTTCTCTTTCCGAGCCGATATTCACTGCATCACGACGCACATCAGACGTAACAACAATAAAATGATCTTTTTTTTTATTATATTTAATTTTCGACATATTTTTATCATATCAGTCATTATCATTGTTAATCAGCTGTTCCGTTTTTTTTGCACTATAATGTCGGGTATAAGGGCTTAGCTTTGGGCGCACTTTTAAAAGCGGAACGTCACAATGTGAAAGAAAATGAAACACTGATCGTGATGTTGAAAACTGATTTCCGCATTTTACTTGAGTTGACTTGTCTTCTCAAATAAAGTTCCGAATTTAATAAATATCAATACTGAATTATGAGGCCTTAAAAAGTTATAACCATTCGGGACATAGGAACGCTACTCTCCACAGCTTCCATTCTTTAATATCTGTGAATTACGATGACTTCTTGGGAAAATGTTGAGAACTAGAAGATGAGGGACAGTTGTTAGCAGTTCGGATTGCAGAATCGGATAATTATATGGTTAAACTAGCAGGACACTTTGGCTGGCAACCAGTATAGGAGAAAGAACGCTGAATTCAAACCAGCCTGAAGAGAGCTGTGATTCGTCAGTAAATGTTCAGGAAACAATACCAAAATGAAGATCCTTCTTCTTCTTCTATGTGTCCTGTCCCTTCGGACGTCAGCGATCATGGTTCTTCACATCTCCCTATCCCTTGTGGCTCTTAGTATGTTTGCTCCTGTTACACCTCGCAACCCCCGTTCCGTCATCCAAGCGATCAGGCCCTTCAAATATGTTATACGCTGCCTTCCTCTGTCTTTTTTTCCTTCTATCTGGCCAGTCAGAATCAGGTTCTCCAAGCTCTCCTTCCTTATTGCATGTCCCAGGAACTTCAGTTGTCTCTTCCTGATGCTCAGTATTAATTTGCTTTTTGTTGCCATTCTTTCCAACACCTCATCGTTGCTTGCATGCTCAGTCCACGATATCTGCAGCATCCTTCTGTAGAACCACGTTTCCGCTGCTTCAAGTTTTGTCCTCATTTTCGATGATATTGTCCAGCATTCACTGCCGTATTGAAGAACTGACATCACATAGCAATCCAGCACTCTTTTCTTTGTTTCTAGTGAAATTTTCATGTGTGTTAGTACTTTACGTGACTCTATTACGATAAGGGGTTACGGGATTGGTGATCACGAGAGGAAAAATGCGTAGTCATGTCTTAGTGCGAAAGGTACTTTTTTTAAAAAGAGTTATCCTTCTCACAGACTGGCTGCTATTTAAATGTAATCCAGTCTAACTTGCTATTTAACACATAGGTAGGGGGGAAAATGCGTAGCCATGTTTTCCCAAAGTCGTTAGTGAGAAAGCTACTTTTTTTTAGCCTTCTCACAGACTGGCTGCTATCTAAATATATCCCAGTATGACTTATAGCATTTAACACATAGCTAGGGGAAAAAGCTGCCGAGTCATGTCTTTCCCAAGGGCATTAGTTCAAAAGTGAATGCAGCATTGGAGTAGATAGACTAAACTATCGCCCGGTTCACACTCCACCTACATCTATTGAATAGGTGAAGAGGCTCAGCCCTTGTTCCCTGTTTAGGATGTGGTTTCCTGCTTTCTCTTTTCCAATCTTTTCACTCTTTTCTTTTTTATTTTTGTTTCAATTGGAGTAGATAGACTAAACTATCGCCCGGTTCACACTCCATCTACATCTATTGAACAAGTGAAGAGGCTCAGCCCTTGCTCCCTGTTTAGGATGTGGTTTCCGGTTTTCTCTTTTCCAATCTCTTCACTCTTACGTAGCCCCCTGCACATAAGTGGCGTTACCGCCTTGCTCGGGGTGATATGATTAAAAAAAAACAACTGATCTATTGTATCGGACTGGTCGTTATCAATTTCACTCGCCGATAAGCGTTATGGTACCCATACGGTAAAAAAAAAAAAAAATTGCATAATATAAAAAACAATGTCTAATGTTAATTAAAAACGGAAAATATTTTTGATACACCTTAATATTTTGAACGCGCGCCAATATTGAAACATTTCCCGACCAGTGATATTGATAAATTCCTTTACTCGAACAAGAATGTTTTTCAAAGATTTGTTGGAGATTTCTTAGACGAGGCTAGACATTGAATTAACCAATGACAAAACGATTACCGTGTCTGCAGATTTAGCGTCTGGGTAAACAGTATCAGAATTATAATACTACTCCTAATAATAATAATAATAATAATAATAATAATAATAATAATAATAACAATAAAAATCAATAAGAAAGAGAAAACGTTTATATAAGGTCACTACTGTTTGGTCAGCAAGGCGTCGGTCTAATCAGATATATTTATCAAATAGTCTTAGCGATAGGGTGAACATCTTGGGCGAAGTCCAATTAGCATATTGGCAAGAATAAGAAAAGGGGGTGCGCTTCTACAACCAAACATTGACGAAATGAAAATAAAACCAAGGTTTTGTTTGCAAATAATTTCGGTACGAAACTCTAACATTTTTTATTTACCAAAAGAATATTGGAATAGCTAAAAGAAACGTCTCCTCGAAGCTAAGTAATGTATTAAGAAATTGTTGAAGAGGGAAACAATTCTAACAGGATTAATTTTTGGTGGTCACCTTTTAAAAAACATACACCCTTATAATACTAACCTAAGATTTTGCTAGAAACAAAGAAGAGTGTACTGGATTGCTATGTGATGTCAGTTCTTCAATATGGCAGTGAATGCTGGACAATCTCATTGAAGACGAAGGAAAAACTTGAAGCAACTGAAATGTGGTTCTACAGAAGGATGTTGCGGATATCATGGATCGAGCCTGTGAGTAATGATGAGGTTTTAGAAAGGATGGAAAAGAAAAGGAAATTAATACTGAGCATCAGGAAGAGACATCTGAAGTCCCTGGGACATACAATGAGGAAGGAGGGCTTGGAGAACCTGATGCTAATAGGCCAGATAGAGAGAAGGAGAGACAGAGGAAGCAGCGGATTAAAATCTCATCTTCAGAATGGCAGTGAAGCTTTTATTTGTCCGGACTTCTTCAGGCTCCACTGCTGCTGTACGTGTGTGTGTGTGTGTGTGTGTGTATGGGTGTGTATGGGTGTGTATTCTAGCTGCTGAACGTGTGTGTGTGTGTGTGTGTGTGTACGTGTGTGGATTCTAGTTGGGGCCCTTATACACACATACCATAAAGGCCCCAACTAGAATACACACACATACACACACACACACACACGTACAGCAGCTAGAATACACACACATACGCACGCACATACACACACACACGCGCGCGTGCGCGCGCACACACACACACACACACAAACACACACACACACGTACAGCAGCAGTGGATAGCCCTTAACAGCCATTAATAGAGAGACCCTGAAGAAGTCCGGACAGACAAAAGTTTCTCTGCCATTCTGAAGATGACATTTTAATCTCGAAATATTAATGTTTAATAAATAGGTAATACAAACACTTCTTTACCTTCCTTTATTTTACTCGACGCATTGTGACAGCCTTTAAAACATAACCCATACAACTATTTTACACAATGCTTCAAGCAAATTACAAAACTTTACTATATATATATATATATATAAACTGCGTCTAGAGATTATATGCTAGTCATGAATTGGTATAAAGAGTTGCGTCTTTAATATTAAAAGCCCTGTTATGATGTTGTTTAGATTCTACTCAATATATACTTTAATATATAGTGATAGAGAAAACTATTGTTTTTGGTTGGATTTTACTAAGTTAACAAAACAGACTAATTTGACTGTCAGGAGTTTATTTGCAACTATTTATTTTGATACTTTTACATTGTTATACCTTGTAAAACTAATGTATAAAATAATATGAAAATATTTTAGAACAAATTCGTCAATTTCTTAAAGGAAAAGCATAAAAACATTTTATTTTAAAAATAAAAGATATATTAACAAAAATAATAAGAACCTTCTAAAATGTATTGCCCAAATGCTCCTTTCTTTTCAATAACTCATAGCAGCCTATTGTCAATATCTGATGTAAGATTTGCAATTTTAGCGTCTGGTAAGTTGTTTGCAGAAAATTTAACTGCCTCCCAGAGGTCACACTTGCTGTTGAATTGCTTTCCATTAGAATAAATATCTCTCTTGAGGATGCTCCACAGCTTCTCAATGGGATTCAAGTCAGTTATTTGAAGGCCAGTCCATAAGAGAATCTTCAACAAATCCCTTTTCTATCAATCAGGATTTAGTAAACTTTGATGCATGACTTGGTGCGTTGTCTTGCATAAAGATCATAGACCTTCGCTTGGCTAAAGACTGGTTATCAAGTCATTCAAAGAAATATTTTTCTAGAAAATCACAGTAACTTTTGGAATTCATTTTAACTCTGTCTTTCACTTTAAATGGACCCACGAGCTCATCACCAATAATCCCATCCCATATCATGATCCCACCGCCGCCTTGTTACCGTTTAAACATTTTTCTTGAGTCATGTTACTTGCAAACCCATCCTCGAGCCCATTTATCGGGTGATCCTTGATTCGTCTGTAAAAAGCACTTTACTGAAATCAGTTTTCATGTATTTTTTGGCCCACTGCAATCTTCTTTCCTTATTTTTTTTGTTAAAATGGGTTTCTTTATTTGATTTTTTACATCATCAAACTTCCTTAATGCTTTACACCTTGTTTCCCTTGACACCATAAGAGCTCCAGATGGCCTCAAATATGAACGCACTTGACGCATTTGGGTTTCTTATTAATTCTCTTCAGATATGTGATAGATCACGCTTTGTTAAATTCCTGAATTCAGCCTGAGACTTGTTTTTCCTTGGTTGAATTCCCATTTGACATATTTTCTTGATTGTTCGATGATCCCTTTTCAAATCCTTAAAAATTTGAAGCAAAGACTTTCCTTTGCTAATTTCTTTGATTTTACAGTTCATTTTATTGTTAGTTCTTATTTACGAGCCATAATACTAAATTTTAGTTCTTGCAAATAATCTCTTGACACTGAAAATTGCTATAATTACTGAAAAAATACTAAATATCAATCTGAAATTGAAAAATAGAACTTAATTTCTTTCATACTTACTCGCTATACATAACAGTACAAATTATTTCATTGGATAACACATATCTATGAATTTTACATAAAATATTTGACAGTACCTCTTTTGCATATAATCTCTAGACGTAGTTTAGAAATAACAGAGCATTTATACAAAATAAGAGTGTTATTAATTAGTAGATAGAAGTGTCCGTCCGAACTGTCAAGTTACACTGCGTCTCAACTGCCTCAGGTTAGTATTTATGAAGGAGGAAGAGTTCATTCCACTATAGATAGGGCACCGTATCGAAAACAAGGACGTGTCTTCTAACCGGACTTCACCTATACATTGAGGCGATTCTGAGATAATTACAAGTCCTACACGGATTTATGACAACCTAAATATCATAAGATATGCAGTAGACACAACGTTGATACCAGACACAGAAAAGGAACTGCAATAACTTCTACATAAGGTAATGAAAGAAAGCAAGAAGAAAAGACTAACTATCATTTGAAAGAAGACTCACTGAATGGCTGTTTGCAAATGAAACATTCAAATTACAAATGGAAGATACCAAATCAGGCAGGTACAAAAATTTAAATATCTAGAAATTTTTTTTTTTAATCATCTCACCCGAAGCAAGGCATTCCACTGCCACTATTGCGCATGGGTCTACATAGGGGAAGGTAAAGAGAAGGAGTGGTTAGACATAGGGAATGTCAGGAGGAATGAATGTTAGACATAGGGAATGTCAGGAGGAATGGGAGCAGGTTAGTGTGTTAGGAGGTGTCTATTGACCTTACATTTAAACTCCTGAAGATTGTATCCGTCGGGGAAGCAATCGTGTGGAAGGAAATTCCACAGTCGGAAAGTGCGAGGAAAGAAACTGTTGGAGTAGAAGTTGCGGCTGCATTTTATCGGTTTCACTGTAAAAGGGTGGGATCTAGTTGCTAATCTAGTATCTCGTTCAAATTCGTATTTGATCTAAGTTCATCGGAGCAGAAGCCGTGAAAGTATTTATAGAAGAGACACAAGGAAGCCACGTCGCGCCGGTGGGAGAGAGACTGCAGACGGTCTGCCAAGTCGGTATCTATCACATTACAGACCCTCCTCTGAACCTTATCGAGAAACCCGAGGAGAATAGCAGGAGCACCCGACCAGATATGGCAGCAGTATTCAATGCACGGGCGGATGGTAGATTTATATATATGCAGGATAGATTTAGACGGAAAAAACTTCCGGGCCCTACACAGAGAACCGACTTTCATAGCAGCGGATTTAGCAATGGATTCGATATAGTCATTCCATTTGAGGTCCGCTGAAACTGTGAGACCAAGGAGGCGTAGTGTTTTACTCTCTGGGAGGCAAGCCTGGTCCATGCTAATGGGAGCTAGGTGAGATTGTCGATGATGGTTAATTGAGAGTAGCTTAGTTTTAGAAGCATTAAAATTTACTAACCATTTCTCACCCCAGTCCAATATGGATTGGAGGTCTTTTTGAATCAAATAGATAAATATTTATATATTTATCTAATAAATATATAAATGGCTTTGATTTTAACTGAATGTAAGTAAACAGAATACCAGTATAAATCAGAATTTTCCAAATTCAGTGTCATGTAAGTGGTGAAGGGAATATTTTTTTTTTTTTATTTTTTTAAACGTTTCACCCCGAGCAAGGCATGTCACTGCCACTACTGTGCAGGGGGCTACGTAGAGTGGAGAAAGGCTGATTAAATATAGGAAATGTCAGAGGGTGGGTGATAGGCGGGTAAGGATACCGAGAATGAGGGTTGGGTAGATGAGAGTGTTGTGAGAATAGTTGGGAGTTAGTGTGATAGGAGGTGTCTATTGACCCTACATTTAAACACCTGGAGATTGTAACTGTCGGGAAAGAAGACTTGTGGAAGGAAGTTCCACAGGCGGGAAGCGCGAGAAAAGACGCTGTTGGAGCAGAATTTACGGTTACATCTTATTTGTTTAACTGTAAAAGGGTGGGACCTAGTTGCTAATCTAGTATCTCGTGTAAATTCGTGCTTAGGCGGCATCAGTGATCTAAGCTCATCGGAGCAGAAGCCATGAAAGTACTTGTAGAAGAGGCACAGGGAAGCCACATAACGCCGGTGTGAGAGCGGCTGCAGCCGGTCTGCCAAGTCAGTATCAACCACGTTACAGATCCTCCTTTGTATTTTGTCAAGAAGCCCAAGGAGAGCAGCAGGGGCACCCGACCAGATATGGCAGCAATATTCAATACACGGGCGGATGGTAGATTTGTATATGTGCAGAATAGATTCAGGTGGGAAAAATTTCCGGGCCCTGCACAGGGAGCCCACTTTCATAGCAGCAGATTTGGCAATGGATTCAATATAGTCATTCCATTTGAGGTCCGCCGAGAGTGTAAGGCCAAGGAGGCGTAGTATTTTACTCTCTGGGAGGCTAGCCTGTCCCATGCTAATGGGAGGTAGATGCGATTGTCTATGGTGATTAGTTGATAACAGCTTTGTTTTAGAGGCATTGAAATTTACCAACCATTTCCTACCCCAGGCCACTACGGATTGGAGGTCCCTTTCAAGTACGGCAGCGAGGTTCACTTTGTCGTCCAGACCTGGTTTCTGATCGATGCGGGAGTAGATTGTTGTGTCGTCGGCATACATGCCAACTTGGGATCTAATGGTGTCGGGGAGATCATTAATGTAGATCAGAAAGAGCGTGGGACCTAGGATACAACCTTGAGGGACGCCCGCGTTCGTCTGGTAGTAGGCGCTATAAGATTAGATATGCGTGTTGTATGTCTTACGGCCATATCACGTTGAGAAACCGGTTCCTGTACCTTTACTGAAGTTAAGCAACGACGAGCCTGGTCAGTGTCTAGATGGGTCACCGTTTGAAAACAAAAAGTTCTGTAAGCTTGGATATACTTGTGGAAGGTCTTACGGCGATAGCATTTTGAGACACCGGTTCCCGTACCATTACAGAAGTTAAGCACCAACGAGCCTGGTCAGTATCTAAAGGGGTGACCGCCAGGAAACAAAAAGGTCTATAAGCTTGGATATGCTTGTGGTAAATATTACGGTCATATCATGTTGAGGCACCAATTCCTGTACGATCACCGAAGTTAAGCAACGACGAGCCTGGTCAGTATCTAGATGAGTGACAGCTTAGAAATATCAGGTGCTGTAAGATTAGATATGCGTGTCGTATGGCTTACGGCCATATCACACTGAGATACCGAATCCCGTACGATTACCGAAGTTAAGCAACGATGAGCCTGGTCAGTATCTAGATGAGTGACTGCTTAGGAATATCAGGCAGTGTAAGCTTGGATATTCGTGTAGTATGACTTACGTCCATATCACGATGAGATATTGGATGCCGTAAGATTATTAAAGTTAAGCAACGACGAGCCTGGTCAGTATCTAGATGAGTGACCGCTTAGGAATATCAGGTGCTGTAAGATTAGATATGCGTGTGATATGACTTACTGACATATCACATTGAGATACCGAATCCCGTACGATTACCTAAGTTAAGCAACGATGAGCCTGGTCAATATCTAGATAGCTGACTGCTTGGAAACAAAAGGTATGGTAACAAAATATAACTGCAAAACTGTGTTGCTAAAAATGACTGTAATTTTTTTTTCCTCTTCAAATATAACGGTTGACAAATTGCTTAGCGTTAATTATTTTTTGTTACCATAACTCACGCACCTGAAGATGATCTCGGAAGGAAATAAAAAGTACGTGGGTACATTAAGAAATGAATGACAATAACATCTGTCAACGTTACAGCTCATTTCTGAAATCTTTCAATTATAATACGTGAAATATTATCCGTGACTTTGAACGGATTTTATTAAAAATAAGCAGACACAATGTTTGCAATTTATTCAATCTGACATATCTGAAAGTCTTTGATAGGTGTCTATTTATTTGATTAGTCCTTGGTCTGCCATTGCCCTGACGAGCCGTTGTGCGAAACCGCGGTAGGTCTTGGCGATCTTGCGATTTTTTCTCGTGTATATATATATATATATATATATATAATTTCAAATTTCTGTCTTTAGGCAGCAAATTTTCTTTTAAACATGTCAGATTAAATAAATTGCAAACACTATGTTTGCTTATTTTAAATAAAATGTAGACATCTGCAACAACATTCCTGTATACATACACAACATAAAAAATCGTGATCGATAATACAACTCTCCTAGACCGAGAAAACAACAAAAGCAAACTACAGATTCTCGAGGCAATAATCATGAAAAAAACACTTACGCTGTCAATTAATAGAATCAGTTATGTATACTGTAGTAATGTTCTAAAATGTTTGTAAAAAAAAAGTTTGTTTATGCTTTAACACGTGCATGACCATGACATTACAACATACAAAAAATTTCCATTTCGGATAATTTCCACGTTCTAATGAACGCTAGCAATTTGCCAACCGTTATATTTGAAGCAGAAAAAACAGTAATTTTTAGCAACACAATTTTCCGGTTACATTTGTTACCATAACTCACAACCCTGAAGATGATCTCGGAAAGAGGTTGAAATACTTTGGTACCTTAAGAAATGAATGAAAATAACATGTGTCAGCGTTACAGCTCATTTCTGACATTGTAATGCGCGAAAGATTATTCGTGAGTATGAACGGATTTTATTAAAAATAAGCAAACATAGTATTCGCAATTTATTTAATCTGACATATATATGTGTATATATAAAACTTATTAAACATTCTCAGCGTCCTCGTTCCGTGTTCATGTGTACTCGTATCGCTTTAATTTAATGAAGGCCTAAAGACGGAATCGCGTCATATAAAAACATTATTACACTTTGTGATACATCTTTTTCCTATAGTTATTTTTCATTGTTTCTATCGAAATATTTCCTGTTTCATATTTCATTATTTCAGTGGGACATCGGATTTCTGTGTCACATATCCGTCGTCTATTAAAACATTAGTTATTTAAATGTATATTCTTGTGGGTTAGTGTACTGTTATTAGTTTATTAGATTAATGTTTTTCTTTTTGTCTTTGAATTTAATGTTGTACAAAGAATCAGACGGCCATTGTGGTCATAATTGATCTAAAAGGGACATCACTTGTGTTTTCTTTTGACAACGTGTAAAAGTTTATCGATACCAGAACAAATATCTTTCATTGAAACTCTTTTTTTATTTGTGGTCATATTGTCTTTCTTTCTTTTTTTTTTCAAATGAGGAAAGCTGGTGCAGGCGTGAAAAAAATCGGCCATGTTTTCCGGCTCTTATCGATTGGTAAAATCAATTAATAACGTATGGAACAATTAAACGTTGGAAAAATATCTGCAAACGCTGAAGATAGAGAAGGGCAAATATTATCAAATAGTCGAACAACAGTGGTTTTGTCCCACCTTTTTTTCCCAGTGCACCGATATGGCTGAATGTTATCCCCCCACTTTCCAAGACTGCCCGATATCAAAAGTGCCTCTGTTATTAATCTTGAGCTCCTTGATAAAATCCAAAAAAAAAAAAAAAAGAATCAGCAATATTATTGGTCCTGATCTGGCAACTCAGATTCAATGCCTTTCCCTCCCCCGTTGCCTCTCTGTGTCTTTTCTATAAATACTTTAATGTTAATTTTTCGGATGAAATCTTCGCTACGGTATCTAGACTTTTTGAATTTAAGCACAGTAAGCTAAGCAATGGATGTGCGTTGTGGTGCATTGGATATCGGCACAGAACGAGAAATCGGGGGTTCAAATTCCAGCCGAATTCATTGCATTCACTTACGCGCAAATACCCTTGGGTAAGGTATTAATTCGTCTCTTCCTTCCAGTTATGGGTTAAATAACAGGACAGATTGGGTTCTATAGTCTTGGTCGGCAACCAGTCTACCGCAGAAAGCAATGGCAACCTACTGCGGGATAATCTTCTGCCCAGTCAGTCATGTCTCTTTCGAGACATGATCGCCCAAGCGTGTATCACGTGTGGCACTTAACTGACTGACTGAAGCTAACCAGAAAGACAAAAGTCTGATTAGAAACAAAGAAAAGAGTGTTGGATTGCTATGTGATATCTGTCCTTCTGTATGGAAGTGAATGTTGCTCAATCTCATCAAAGATGAAGGAGAGGCTAAAGGCAGCAGAAGTGTGGTTTTACAGAAGGATGCTGGGGATACCATGGACAGAGCACGTGTGCAACAATGAGGTGTTGGAAACATGTGGATGCAAACGTGAAGATAACTGAAAAGACAAATAAGGTTCCTGGGACACGTAATGAGGAATGGGGGCTCGAAGTTCAGACATCACATAGAAATCCAGTACTTTCTTTTTTGTTTCCACTGAAATTTTCCTGTCTCTCAATTTTTGGGATGAGTCCTTGGCCATACCGAATACATCTTCAGATCTGTGTCGCACTTTCCATCCTCTGTTAGAATAGTTCCCAGGTATTTGATTTCTGTATCCCCAGGCTATAAATACTCACAGGTCGGATAAATGGAAGGAGAGACAGGTGAAAGCAGCGCGAGACGTACTTGTTATGTCTGAGCAAATGGTTGACGGAGTGGGGCTTGGAAGAGATACCAAGAGAAAAATTATTGAGAGCAACAAGAGACAGAGCCAAGCGGAAGTCCATGATCGCCTATGTTTTGAAGGGACACGGCACATGAAGAAGAAGAAGAAGAAGAAGAAAAAGAAGAACGTTACTTCTGTGCAGGGCTACTCTTTTATTCAGGCCTTGTGTCACACCCACGTATATTTTTGCGCATCCATCTCATTTTAGAATATAAATTACGTTTTTAGAATTGCAGTTCAGGTTCGGTTTCATTTTGAATGTAGATGTGTTTTCGAACTTGAAGTGGTTTCCTTCTATTTTTATGTTCCGTACCCCACATCTTTTTTATATATATATATGCAGGGTATTCGAAAAGTCACTATACACTTAATCACTGACAAGTTTCAATATAGAATACAGGAGGAGAAAATTAATGAAAATTGAAAACAATGTCGAAAGTTACGCCCGTTACCATCAAAACAGGCTTGGAGTCTTCTTATTTTGTTTTTAAACACCGTTTGGCATCGTCCGTTGATTCTATTCCTCGAAATTTATTAACAAGTTTGTCAACTGCATTGCTATGCGGAAAAAGTATATCTGAAAATTGATCAGCAAAACATGTCGTATCAAACCTGTGTATTTACGAGGGTCTTCCAAAAAGTTCTAAGCTTCACCCTAAAAGAAGAGCCATAGCTGAACATTTTTGTTGTGGCAACACACTCGCACTTCCTCTATTTCCTGTGAAACTTCAGGACGTAAGCGGTCATGGCCATCTACATTCCCCTCTCCCTTGTTGTTCTTAACGCACTTTCTCTTGTTACCGTTCCCAAACCCTGCCCTCTCATCAGTTTGCTCAAGCCCATCAAGTATGTCAAGCGTTGCTTTCCTCTGTCTCTCGTTCCCTATTTCTGCCTTGAGAGTATTAGTTTCTCTAAACATTTCTTCCTCATTATATGTCTCAGGAACTTCAGCAGTCTTTTTCTGATGTTAACTATAAGTTTCCTTTTCGTTTCCTTCCTCTCCAAAACCTTGTCATTGCTAGCATGTTCGGTGCATGTTATCCTCAGCATCCGTCTGTAGAACCACATTTCGGTTGCTTCAAGTCTTTCCTTAATCTTTGAGGAAATTGTCCAACATATACTGAAGGACAGACATCACATAGAAATCCAGTACTTTCTTTTTTGTTTCCACTGAAATTTTCCTGTCTCAATTTTTGGGATGAGTCCTTGGCCATACCGAATACATCTTCAGATCTGTGTCGCACTTTCCATCCTCTGTTAGAATAGTTCCCAGGTATTTGATTTCTGTACCTGGTTGGTTTTAGTATCCCCAGGCTATAAATACTAATTCAAAATTTTCTTTTAATTTCTGTGCAGGTGAGTCAGTCCGTTAAATGCCATACGTTATACACGCTTGGACATGACTGACTGGGCAGAAGATTATCCCGCATCAGGTTGCCATTACTTTCTGCGGTAGACTGGTTGCCAGCTAAGTCTATAGAACCCAATCTGTCCTGTTATTTAGCTCATAACTGGAGGGAAGAGACGGATTAATATCTTTTCCAAGGGTATTTGCGAGTAAGTGAATGAAAGATATTAAACTGGAATTCGAACTTGGCTTCCCAATTTCTTGTTCCGAGCCGATATTCACTGCACCACAACGCACAGCCGTGCATGTGAGACCGATACAAAATTGAGAGGTGTGCGACAACTCTAAAAATGGACGAAACAGAGGCCCGAGCAGCCATAAAGTATCTGCAAAAAAAAAAAAATGATATGGTATCCGAAGAAATCCACGAGGACATTGTACAGAAACGTGCTGTAGACTTCTCTTCTAATACAACTGTGAAGAAGTGGATTGCGGGACTTAAGCGAAACAGAGATAGCACATAAGTTGACCCTCATTCAAAAACCCCAACCATAGAGAAATAAATTTATTCCACTCATCGTATGGTTATGGATGATAAACTGGTTCTTACTATCTAGCAAAGTCCATAGACATTAGTTCTGGTTCGGTCTATACTGTTTTAACTGAGATCTTGGCGATGAGTAAGCTGCCTGCAAGATGGAAGCCAATAATACTGACACCAGAGCAGATGCTGAAAAGGGTTAAGATTTCCAGATTTCCAGAACACTTCTAACTCGCTTCTAGGTTGATTCTGAGAATTTCCATCGCAGATTTTTAACTCAAGATGAAACCTGGATTCACAACTTCGAACTTGAATCAAAGCTTCAAGCTGTGGAAATATTAATTCTCCAACCCCAAGAATTTCAAGCAGGCAGCGTTTGTTAGCAAGGTGATGGCTTTTATTTATTTATTTTTTATTTTAACGGTATAATGATTGACTACATTTGAAAGAAAACAGAGCAATTAATAGATTAATGTAACAGGATTAAAACATTTGAATGAAGCAATCAAATTGGAACACGGACAGAATGAGGATTGGCGTGTTTTTGCTCCAGGATAAGGCGCTCATTCACACTAATTAGGTTGCAGTAGAAGAAACAGCTAACTCTGGTTTAAAATTGTTACCCTATTTTCCTTACTTACCAGACTTAGCTCCATTGACTTCTTCCTGTTTTCTAGATCTCAAATCTCATCTGCTTGGTCGACATTTTTGAAACAAAGATGTGATCATATGTGTCGTGGAGGAGTTTGTGGAGAACCAGGGTGCCATCTTCTTCCGTGATGAGATTGCAGCGTTTAAGCATTGTTGGACCGAGTGTATATATATATATATATATATATATATATATATATATATACTATAGTCATCCGCAGATAGATCTGTTTCGCTGTATCACAGCTCGTCAGTACGGCTTAGACTACGTTCGATTCCTAGGGAGAGAGAGAGATAGAGAGAGAGAGAGAGAGAGAGAGAGAGAGAGGAAAGAGGAGAGAAAGATATTGTAAATTCATTGTTAATTACTTTAATTTTTGAAAATCAGGAAGAAATGTATTGTCAGTGGTCAGGAATGAATTTAAGCATTTTTGATAGAATAGGGTTATTAAATGTAAATCATAAATGATTTGCTAATGATTTGACTACAGGAATGCATTGGAACTTAGGAAGAAAGGGGTCAGAAAGGGGTCATTACTGATGGTTGGTTGGTTGGTTGGTTGGTTGGTTTTTATGGCATATCAACCTTGGCGGGTCATTCCTAAGGAGACAGTCGAAACACAGTGTAATTTGGCAGTTCGGACGGGCACGTCTATCTTCTGACAAATAACACTGTTATTTTGTATATATCTTCTGTTATTCCAATACACTGGTTCAACCTACCTTATTCTTTTCGTGTCTTTCTTCTTGGCCCTAACAAGCCACAACAATTTATAAAAGAAAAAGATTGTCTGTCGTCAGGAAGGAATGCAAGTAATACTGATAAAAAAAATAGACATCTGTGAATTTATAAAATATTTTTTCCTGTTGCAAGGTTTTGTCTGTGCGACAAAGGTTGGAGAGTTTTTAAATATTTTTTCACCTACAGGGCTGTTTAATCGCATTTGAACTCTGAATTTTCCCTCCTAATGTGGGGATGTGTCTTTTCACCGGATTTGTTCAACCTATAAAGCGAGAATATTTTGAGGACCCTAGATGACACACCAGGATTTGTTATTGGAGGCCACAACCTGAACAACATAAGATATGCGGACGATACAGTACTGATTGCTGACACAGAAAGGAAACTTCAAGATCTCATACAGAAAGTAGCAGTGGAGAGTGACAAGAAAGGACTACAAATAAACTTTAAGAAAACTGAGTGCATGGTCATCAGCAAAAGATACAACCCAAAATGCCAAATACAGGCAGGGGATAACAGAATCAAACAAGTCCAAGAATTTAAGTACCTAGGAAGTGTTCTAACAGGAGATGGAAAGTGCGACACGGAGATCCGAAGGCGAATTGGCATGGCAAAGGACGCGTTCCAGAAGATGAGCAAAATACTAACACACAGGAAAATCTCAATAGAAACGAAGAAAAGAGTGCTAGACTGCTACGTGATGTCAGTTCTTCAATACGGCTGTGAATGCTGGACAATATCATCGAAAATGAGTACAAAACTGGAAGCGGCCGAAATGTGGTTCTACAGAAGGATGCTACGGATATCATGGACTGAGCATACAAGCAACGACGAGGTGTTAGAAAGAATGGCAACAAAAAGGAAATTGATGCTGAGCATCAGGAAGAGACAACTGAAGTTCCTGGGACATGCAATGAGGAAGGAGAGCCTGGAGAACCTGATACTGACTGGACAGATAGAAGGAAGGAGAGACAGAGGAAGGCAGCGGATAAGATATTTGCAGGGTCTGATCAGGTGGATAACGGAACGGGGGTTGCCAGGAGCAACAGGAGCAAACATACTAAGAGCCACAAGGGATAGGGAGACGTGGAGATCCATGGTCGCCTACGTCCTGAAGGGACAGGGCACATAGAAGAAGAAGAAGAAGAAGAAATGGAAATTCACTGTTTCTTGTTCTATGTTTGGAACCCATCATGTTTATCAAACAAAAACGGTATGATGACTTTTATATTCAAGATAGATTTTCATTCGCCTTCTCCAGTCGGAATGTATTGTCTCGCTAAGTTTTCTTAAATGATTCTTTGAAACCAAAAAAGTTGAAGAAACGTTCTCAGAATGTTCTTCCCAACACAAGAACGAGAATAAAAAAAATTTTCTGAACCACAGAGAAAGGCTTTAATAATACATTTCTCAACACATATTCCAGTTTAAAAAACCAGAAGCATTTTTGTTGTATCGCCGAAGCGGATACAATACACCGAAAAGGTGTATATTAGACACAATATCCGGTTCTAAACAGATATACACAGAACAGTTGAATAGTTAAAATGACAGACAAGACAGAACTTACAACACACACAAGAAGGGTTTAGATCGCAATAGTAGCCGAAGTAATCAATCTAAATAATACTCTAATGACACTCGAACATTACGCCTCCAATGCTACTATTCTTTACTTAAATAGACCATTTCAGGTCTTGGGCCAGCCCATCATTGACAGTGCTGCAGGGGTATCATCCACTCTACAACAATTTTCTATTGCCATGAAATTTGCACTGCCGCTTTATAAAGCTATTCCCTTTAAATCTATTTTTTTAATCAAATAGCCATAAGGATGGCGAAAATGCCAGAAAAACACTAGGAGGTTACAGTGAATGAGAAGACATTAGTGAGGAAAATTAAGAAAAAGGTAATAAAGGGACAAGAATGGAGACGAATATATATATATATATATATATGATTTTTTTCTTTGAAAATCATATCACCCCAAGCATGGCGGTAACGCCACTGATGCGCAGGGGGCTACGTAAGAGTGAAAAGATTAGAAAAGAGAAAGCCAGAAACCAAATCCTAAACAGGGAAGAAGGGATGAGCCTCTTCACCTGTTCAATAGATGTGGGTGGAGTGTGAACCGGGCGATAGTTCAGCCTATCTACTCCAATTGAAAAAAAAAAACAGAAAAGAGTAAAAAAGATTGGAAAAGAGAAAGCCGGAATCCACATTCTAAACAGGGAACAAGGGATGAGCCTCTTCATTTGTTCAATAGACGAGAGTGGAGTGTGAACCGGGCGATAGTTCAGCCTATATATATATATATATATATATATATATATATATATAATTATTTGTTTGAACATTATTTTTGATCGATACTCGTATTTAAGTAGATATTCTGTTTCTGATTAAACAGTTTATATATATATTTATTTCTATCGGCCTGATTATTTACGATAAATTTTTGTGACGAAAATGTGTGTCATTCGGCAAGATTTGAACCTGATATATATATATATATATATATATATATATATATATATATTAGTCATCCACATACAAGCTCGTTTCGCTGTATCACAGCTCATCAGTGTGGCTAGACATATATATATATATATTAATCGTATCACCCCGAGCAAGGCGGTAATGCCACTGATGTGCAGGGGGCTACATAAGTGTAAAAAGATTAATTAGAAGAGAGTGAAGAGGAAGACAAACCAGTTAGAAAGGTGCAATAGAAAGATGAGAATGCAGGTGTGATGACAGTTTCAAAGGTGGAGAGAAAGAAAAGGATATACAGGGTGGGAAAAGAACTGGAGTCAAGTGGTTAATAGATGAGTATTGACCTTGCATTTAAATTCCTGGAGGTTGTAGCCGTCAGGAAAGCAAGAATATGGGAGCGAGTTCCACAGGCGGGAAGTGCTAGAGAAGAAGCTGCAGGAGTAGAATTGTCGTCTGCATTTGGCTAAGCTAACTGTGAATGGGTGTGACCCACTTGCCAGTCTGGTTGCACGAGTAAACACCTGCTGAGGAGGTACCAGTGACTTAAGTTCGTTGGAGCAGAAGCCATGAAAGTATTTATAGAACAGACAAAGGGAGGCCACATTTCGTCGGTAGGGAAGTGGCTGTAGTCGAGCCGCCAAGTCAGTACCTATCACATTACTGATTCTTCTTTGGAGCCTGTCGAGAACACCGAGATGAACGGCAGGGGTGCCTGACCATATATGGCAGCAGTATTCCATGCACGGACGAATGGTTGATTTGTATATATGCAGGATGGATTCAAGCGGGAAGAGCATCCTGGCCCGACACAATGACCCAACCTTCTTAGCAGTGGATTTAACTATGGACTCGATGTAGTGGTTCCATTTGAGATCAGAAGAGAGGGTGAGGCCGGGGAGGCGCAGTGTATTGCTCTCAGGGAGAATCGCTTGGTCCATGCTTATGGGAGGCAGGAGAAGTTGCCTGTGATGATTGACAGACAACAGCTTGGTCTTAGACGCATTGAAATTGACAAGCCACTTCTTGCCCCAATTCACCACAGAGTGTAGGTCCCGTTTAAGGTCAGCAGCTAGATTATCTTTGTCCGCCACGACGGGTTTCTTACTGATACGGGAGTAAATTGTGGTGTCATCTGCGTAGATGCCTACTTGGCACTTGATCTCATCTGGGAGGTCATTGATGAAAATAAGGAAGAGCGTCGGGTCCAGGATAGAGCCCTGTGGGACACCAGCATTTGTGCTGTAGGAGGAAGAGGCATGCCCATTCAAAACGACCTTCATTTTGCGCTTATTTAAAAAAGATTGGATTAGATTAAGGAAGCATCCGGTAATACCGTAACCTCGTAGCTTGCATAGAAGGCCAGAGTGCCAAACCCTGTCAAAAGCCTTGGAGACGTCCAGAGCAATAGCACGAGCCTCGGCTGACTCATCAAGGGCCTGGAGCATGTACTCCGTAACGGTTGTTAGCATGTCGGCCGTGGACCTGGCAAAGCGGAAGCCATACTACCTGAGTTTGTGGGCAGTACGATGTTGAACGATCAGCATTAATTATGGCCTCGAACACTTTCTCGAAAATTGGTATATATATATATATATATATATATATATATATATATATATATATATATATATTTTAATTCAGATACTTCAATCCAAGGGAAAAAAGCAGGAAGGTAAATTCCAAAAACCCGATCCTAATTAATATTAAAAATTTTATTTTAATATTAAAAAATGATACAGGAAGAGAGCTCCATGTAATAAAATATTACAGAGCAAATATATATTAAAAAAGGATTAATTCAAAGATGTTGAATGGCCATTTCGATATGAAGATCCCCATGATGTGTTATCCCCCGTGGGGATCTTCATATCGAAATGGCTATTCAACATCTTTGAATTAATCCTTTTTTAATATATATATATATATATATATATATATATATATATATATATATACTTTATGTTTTGAGTGTTCTTTTATGCATTTCATATTGTTCTGGATAATATTAATCTATATTAATTAGATAAATTTTGGGGATTATGCCCTTCGTCTTACATATTTGACATCATTTCCTCTCTCTCTCTCTCTCTCTCTCTCTATATATATATATATATATATATATATATGGCCTGGAGTGGTAGTACCTGTCAGGTCTCCATCTATTGGTCAAATACTTTGCGTGTTTGTTATGTGAATACACTGTGTACGGGTGTGTCCATGTGAGATGGCTATGTTAAATATGTACAGTCGATTTTTGCATCATGTATATTTGTGTGCGTACGCGTGTAGGGGTTTTTCAAAGCAAAGTGCGCTCCTAAACCACCAGCTTTCGTACCAGTGATGGCAAACTGTGACAACAAAACCTCTTATATATATTGTGTGGTTCAACATGCTCCACCCAATGTATTTAAGGCCTCGAGGAAGTTAAACTCCGTGATAATATAACGTGCGATCCTCTTAAACACTTAACGCGTGGCATACAATGCACCTGTATGGGTTATGTTGTTTTGATGGAGAGAGTGTGCTTTGGGCCATACAAGCAACTGACCAGTTTAAGCAAATCTTAGTGTAGGTTGATCAGTTACTGATCAACCTGCTGGATGGCTAATAGTTTAACTCAAATGCATGCAGGACAGAATTCCCATGCATAAGTGTAAAGTGAAGGGCACTATCTACTGCTGACTCTCATTTATCGTTTTGGGGAAGTTTATAGGAGTTCTAGAGAGTTCTTTAGAGTTCTATTGGAGTTCAGTAGACCTACTAGGCAGTTGATATTAGTCGGCAGTTAGCCGAATACTAAGGAGTCAGCTTTCAGTGGCAGATTATCAAGTTCCTAACATTTAGGGTCGATTAGCAACCGACATAGCACGATTATGAATGCGGAAATTACTCCAAAACACATATATAGTGCCGGAAAGGGATATATATATATATATATATATATATATATATATATATATATATATATATATAATTCGAGGTAGTTAATTGGTTTAGGCAAATGCAGCCGGGTAGAACAAACTAGTACGTAAACGTAATGGACGGTACTCGTCGTATGCCGTATCGTGAGACGTAGGCGTAATCAATAGTCGTATATCCCTAATGGAAGATCTCCAGTGGAGGATCTCTCGACGTCCTCGCCTTAGTCTATATTTATGGCTGACACCAGCTAATCACATTCCAGTTAGGGGGAACCAAGGTGTATACATATTCATTACCTATTCATTACATCAGAATATTATATATATATATATATATATATATATATATATATATATATATATATATATATATATTAAAAAAGGATTATATTTGCTCTGTAATATTTTATTACATGGAGCTCTCTTCCTGTATCATTTTTTAATATTAAAATAAAATTTTTAATATTAATTAGGATCGGGTTTTTGGCATTTACCTTCCTGGTTTTTTCACTTGGATTGAAGAATCTGAATTAAAATATATATATATATATATATATATATATATATATATATATATATATAGCCTTTGAGATTTGAAAAAGAAATCACTCGAACGAGGGAAAATTCACTCCCCACAAAATCATTTTATTCGACCGACTCCATTTTCTTTATAGTTGCCTTACATAAAGATAGCGTGAATTGCTGACGAAAAACAAAACATCTAATTTTAATTAAAATTCCGAACGTGTTAGAAAGAATTTAAGATATTTTCTAAAATAATAACAACAAAATTTGATCTTTCCTCTTAATAACAGCATGAACATTTTGATGGTAAAATTTTGTTTTTATTACGTTTGAGCCCTTTTAACATCATGATATACTGATTTTTTTGTTTGTTTTTTTTTTGCCAATTGAGGGGAGGTACCTAAATTCGGAGTTTCTTTCTTCTGTTTGACTACAACCTCCATCTCATAGATGATAAAAAATAACAAATCTGATTTTCTCAGCGATGTTTTGTAAAAAATTACTTACTTGTATAATTTATTTTTCGGTGCGTGGTTGAAAGAAGTATGAGTATTTTTTTTTTTCAAATGTTTGTTTTTACTTTTCGTAAGCGGAGAGAAAATATTAATATTCAGTTAATGATAATGTTTTCCCACATGAATTTCTAAAAATCTGCGAGCGTCTTTAATCTGGGCGACAGAAACATTTTGGCTCCACTCTAGAAGCATTAATTAAACGGATATTTTCACTGACAGGGACGATAAAAGCAAGACAGGAGCTTATCAATCTAAATTCCAATTGTCAGATCTTGCATTGATGATTGCGGAATGTCACTGTCTTTTGTTTAACCATACATTTCGACGTAAATCAGACGCAATGCATAAGACCAAAGAGTTCAAAAATGTCATTGTATGTCATTCTAAGAAACTTGTGAATCTTTAACGGCATACTTTTTGGTTGTAAAAAGAATCAGATTTCTTTTTTCTATATTTAAAGGAACACGTGAGTCGATTGGGCGAGTGAAATCTCAAGGGTTATATATATATATATATATATATATATATATAAGCACAATCCCAGAACTATCACATAAATATATAAACGCTCAATGACGAAAAACAAAAACAACTGAATAATATTTGAATCATCGAACCAAGCTCACAAACAGCATAAAAACAACAAACACTAATATACATACGAACATAAATTTAAGCGGGCATACATTAACATGGTAAAAAAAACAAAAAAAAAAACAGGTCGACTTCCTAGAGTAAAAAGAAATCCACACAAAAAGGGTCAACAATTAAACTGACAAACATTTAGGCACGCTATAAAGAGAAGCAATAAAAAGAAATGAACCATTTACCAACACTGCATGACTTAAAAAGCAATAAAAAAAAAGCAATTAACCACTTGAAACATTGAAGAAATAAACCCTACACCAACCAAAAAAGCTAAAAATAAGCCAGGTCAACAAAAAGCAATTAAGAAACAATTAACTATCTAACACCATTAAAATACAATTAAGAAACAATTAACTATCTAACACCCTTAAAATACAATTAAGAAACAATTAACTATCTAACACCCTTAAAATACAATTAAGAAACAATTAACTATCTAACACCCTTAAAATACAATTAAGAAACAATTAACTATCTAACACCCTTAAAATACAATTAAGAAACAATTAACTATCTAACACCCTTAAAATACAATTAAGAAACAATTAACTATCTAACACCCTTAAAATACAATTAAGAAACAATTAACTATCTAACACCCTTAAAATACAATTAAGAAACAATTAACTATCTAACACCCTTAAAATACAATTAAGAAACAATTAACTATCTAACACCCTTAAAATACAATTAAGAAACAATTAACTAGCTAACACCCTTAAAATACAAATTCAGCTAGCGAAAAAAAAAAAACAGGAAAAACAACAACAACAACAACAACAAAAACAACAACAACAACAACAACAACAACAACAACAACACTCTCATGCAAAGCCAACAAAATATAAATACGGGGAAACCCTGGGAAGCAACAACAGTCAGTCAGTTAAGTGCCAGACGTGAAACACTTTTGGGCGATCATCTCTCGAAAGAGACATGACTGACTGGGCAGAATAGGTTGCCATTGCTTTCTGCGGTAGACTGGTTGCCTGCCAAGGCTATAGAACCCAATCTGTCCTGCTATTTAACCCATAACTGAAAGGAAGAGACGGATTAATACCTTTCCCAAGGGTATTTGCGCGTAAGTGAATGCAATGAATTCAACTGGGATTTGAACTCGGCTCCCCGATTTCTCGTTCCGAGCCGATATCCACTGCACCACAACGCACATCGAAGCAACAACAAGCTAAACGAAATCCCTGAAGAGTAAAGATATTACAATGATGCCTTCACGAAACTTCGAAGTCAGCAGGACTAAAACAACATTGAAAAGGGAAAACATCCCCACATTATACCTACCGACCTACCCCCCACCAAATATATAAATATATATATTTATGCTATATGGGTAGGTTTGGGAGGCCATCAAAATGCGTTTAGAAAAATAAAGGAAGGCAATGAAAGTCTTGGTTATTCAGTCAGTCAGTCAGTTAAGTGCCATACGTGATAAACGCTTTGGGCGATCATGCTTTGGGAGACATGACTGACTGGGCAGAAGATTATCCCGCGGTAGGTTACCGTTGCTTTCTGCCGTAGACTGGTTATCAGTCAAAGCTATAGAACCTAATCCGTTCTATTATTTAACCCATAATTGGAGGGAAGAGACGAATTAATACCTTTTCAAAGGGTATTTGTGCTTAAGTGAATGCAATGAATTTAACTCGAATTCGAACTTGGCTCTTGGATATTACCTATTTATTAATCATTTTTATTTCGAGCACGGACCACGAGCAGACATGATAGTAAGCTCTCCAAACATTCTGAAGATGAGACTATGATCTCGAAATATTAATGATTAATAAATAGGTAATACCCAACAGCTTCATTGCCTTCCTTTATTTTTCTAAGTGCATTGCGATAGCCTTCAAAACCTACCAAATATACGCAATACTTCAAGCAAATTACAAGACTTTCCTATATATATATATATATATATATATATATATATATATATATATATATATATATATTGTATTGAGGCAGCATATAATTATTTAAACATATACTTTTAAATATAACTGACAATGAATGTCTGTTATGTTTAATCATGAGCCATTCTAAACATTGTATTTTGGCTTTAATTTCTGTTGAAAATTAAGATTAAAATTGTCCAACATTTGGATATTTTTATTACGCTGGTTTTAAGCTTTCGATTCACATGAGCCATCTTCAGAGTGGTTGTAGGGACGTTAACATAAAGATATCCACCATCAAAGATGAATTTTCTCTTATGCTGACATAAACATTGCTATGCGAAGATAACAGTCACTGAATAGCAAACGCAGGTCGTAAATTAGTGATGCGGTACTATGACGTCACACCACGTGAGAGACCGAAATGTTAACAGAACCATAAATCTAAATGCAATGTAATGTGTTGTGACCAGATTGAAATGTGATTTTTTTGAGTGTGGGTTGCTTTGATTTAATGTAGATGGCCTCCAATATCTGAAAGTTCTTTTTACTGTGTGTATCTGTGAGTATTATTGTGTTATCTAATATTAAGTACGTATATATCCAAATGAATAAGAACGAAAAAATAATTGCAACGCCTAAAACATTAATTTAAAACAGTGCTCAATATAAAAATAGAGCAGTGAATAATTATTATCAATGATTACGTGAGAACATGTGCAAACTACAAACTACTACAAAATTGTACATTTTATTTCGACATTGAAAGAACAATGTCTCATCAGGTAGTTAACAATGATGGTAATAAACGTTTCTAATTTTTTAAAATTCTTTTAAGAACAACACTTCTCTTTATTTTTGGAATTTTTTGTACGAGGTAAAAAGATATTAAAAAATGGAGAAAGAAATATGGAAGAAAAGAGAAGAAAATAAAATGAGAAATCAGAAAAAGATAAGAAAGAGGGAAGGGGAAAATACAGAAGAAATAGATGGTGAAGAGGAAATGACGAGAGGAAAGAGCCAGTGGAAAAGGGCTAAGAGAGAGAAATTTAAATTTTGACCGGAAGTGAATTGGAAATATAGACATCGTTTACAGTGTTTCAAATTGTTTTGTATTAAAAAAATGATGAAAAACAGAAAAATTGTTCATAAAACGTAAAATAAAAGATATTCAAAAACATAACACGAAGATATATAATTCATTGGATCTAATATAATAAATTGGAAAGTAAAATATAATAAATGAAAATTAAAATCAAAATAAAATAAAATAAAAATAAAAATAAAACAAAGTAATATAAAGTAAACATGAAATAAATATATATTATTAAAAAAATAATAATAAATATAACATATAAGCTATATAACAAAATAATAATAATAATAAATATGAAAATAATAAAAAATAAATAAAATATAAAAATATATAACAAAATAATAAAAACTGACGATAATAATAATAGTAATAATAATAATAAATATAAAAATAATAAATTATAATAACAAATAAATGAAAAATGAAAATATAAATATAAGCTCGTCCATGGCTAAAACTACCAACAGCAATTATTGAGTGTAATAAAAATACTTAAGGCAAAAATAGATCCCAATTTGTAATAGAAAATAAAGATGAATAACATAAGAAAACTGATTATAATTGGAGTAAGTTATCAAGACAGTAAGTTTTATACTCTAAAATATATACAATTGCTATAGTTTCATATATTAGATTTAGTAATCCTTGTAAGGTTAATTCTTTAATATGTTTACAATTTACTGTAGTTTCATGCCTTTGATTTAGTAATATGTTACTTTTCATGTACTTTATAATTTCCATTTTTTCTTGAAGACAAAGATCTAGATATCCTAGCTTGTTTGAGAATTTTCAATTTGAGGTTTTTTATTCTCTTTTTTTTTAATTTCCAAAAATATTTAGAAAGTGAGGTTATATCTCGTTTGCTATTATTAGTAAAAGATGAGAGATGATTGTAAAAACGTTTTTTAAATTGGTTCATTGTATTACCAATATAAACTTTAGTAAACCATGGATTTTCTACTGATGAGATAGAGCACATATAGACAAGGGATTTAGTTAAACACTTGTTAGATAAAGGGCATTGGTAGGGATTTCTACAATTGCATAAGTTATTACTATAGCGCATATTAAGATGAATAGTAGAATTAGTGTTGTTATTGTTAGATAATTTCAACATTTTATTGTTATGTAATTTAATTATTTTTTTCTAAATTATTAGTACTGCGATAAATAAGTTTTAGAGTGTTCCGATTTAAAATTTTACATAAAAGATTCTTTTTAAGAAAATTTTTATCAATTAATTTAAGAAATGTATATCCCAGTTTAATATTAATTAAATGGTTAAATGGAGGATTATACCATATGATTTTTCTGTTTCTATTTTTTCTTTCTAGAACAACTATATTCTTCCACAAAATTAATCTCAGAAGATCTAAACCTACTATCCCTAGAACTTTATCTTAAATATGTTTATATTTTTAAATATTTCTTTACTAGAAGAGTGTATGTTTATGCAACGTTCAACCGATGATAGAATGTTTGATAACAGATGGTAGGTAATTAGAGCCAGGCTTTATATAAATTGGGTTAGCATTGTTTTTCATGTAAGGTTGAAAATTATCTGAAACTTAGTCTAACGTTAAGCCTAAGAAGTCAACTTGTTTTATATTAGAATTAATAACTGCTCTAAAACCAAAAGGTTTTTTAAAAATCTGTGGATTAGTTTTCTAAATTTTCTATTGTCACGTGACACATTTTAGCCAATAAGAACGAACCCCAAATCACAACATCGAGGTATACTGTCTCTTTTTTTTCAGTTTTCTCTCAGTCTCTGAAGAAGCTTTAATAAAATGAAACATGCTAAATTGAAATACATTACCGTTTTCTCCTTTTCGTTTTTCTATCATATATATATATAATCAGATAATTTTTATTTCATCAAACGTTATTTTTAATGGATAACCATGTTTGAAATAGACACCTTATTTTTACTTTAAAAAATGTGTGTTACGTCTGCCAGCCTGCACACTGGAAAAATCACAGCACATTTTCTTTAAGATTTTTCAGTGCAGTTTTCTCCACTGTTTAATCCGTAGCGAAGATTAAGATATTTTCCTCTTTGTTCGTTTTTTATGGTATCATCTTGTCAGATTTCGATGCATATATTCAACTGTACACACACACACACACACACACACACACACACACACACACACACACACACACACACAGAGGGTGTCTCAAAAGATGTACTTACACTTTAACTGTCTCGAACATGCTTTTTTTTTTTTTTACTTTTATGCAGGTGTAATTAATTAATCACAGCCTGGCAGGAAAACAATTTAGTTTGGAAGAGAGGAAGTTTGTCCTGAAATGTTAATGGAAGACCGAAAACGCCATTGAAGCGCAAAGACGATTCAGAAGGGAATTCGCAAAACCGGTACCAACGCGCCGGACCATTGCTCGCATCAGAGACAAATTTGAAGCAGATGGAACCGTCCAGAACGTCAACAAGAAACGTTCTGGATGACCACAGACATCCACGAGCCCTGGAAAAGAAGAGCAGGTGCAGGAAACACTCCTTCGATCACCACAGAAATCACTTCGACAAACTGGTCGGGAAACCCACATATAAAAAGATAGCGTCTTTTGAGATTTTTGATCATGAAGCAACTGGACAATAATGGTCATCAATTTGAACATTTTGCGAACATGATTCTTCAATTAGATTTTACTTCTGTATTCAAAGCTATTTCATTTCACTCTATGTTCATAAATAAATGTTTTCTCGTCATTCAAAGTGTGAGCACATTTTTTGAGACAGCCTATATATTGGTGCTTAATTGTGATAATGTCTAGCGCCAAGGTTGTTGTTTTTCAGTGGTTTACTGATAAAATATATTTTGGCAAGCAGGAATAAAGTGCTCGATATCGGGGTGGAATCAGAGTATTGATAGGTACAAAGAGTTTCTCTCTTTAATATTTAATACAACAGATTCATGCCGACTTCTTTATCTATAAATCTGAATGAATCTTCTCTATTAAAGACACAAACTATTTGTATATATATATATATATATATATATATATATATATATATAATCTAAACTTATTTATAAATGGAACTTTGTGTGTGTGTGTGTGTCTATGTGTGTGTGTGTGTGTGTGTGTGTGTTTCCGTTACCTATAGACTCCGAAACGGCTGAACCGATTTTCTTGAAAATTTACACAGTTGTACTATAAGCGTCTGCGAGTGTTCTTAGCTAGGTTTTGTGTCGAGGTACCCCCGATAAATATCGAAAATCGATAATCGAAAAATCGGGTTATAGAAGGAGTGATCCGATTTTAATCAAATTTGATACACTTATAGACAAAGACATAAGAAACGATATTCAGAAGTTTCAAGGTTGCAGTTCTTACAATAGTGCAGAAAATTTGATATCGATACCAGGAATTCAAAATTTGACTTACATCCATTCATTTTTCTTTCAGTCTACGGTTTCGCTTTAACTGTAAACAACTATTGCTTTTTAGTCTTTCGTGTTAACGTCTAAAGAGTCTGAGCTCCAGGACCATGGATTAATTTTAAAGCTTTCATTACACCCGAGCAACGCTAGGCTATACTGCTAGTATATATATATATATATATATATATATATATATATATATATATATATATATATATATATAAATTAAAAAAGGATTAATTCAATGATGTTGAATGACCATTTCGATGTGAAAATCCCCACGGAGGATAACACATCACCTCAGCAACCGAAAAATCCTTTCAGAAACCCTTTATTTATATTGAATTAATCCTTTTTTAATTTATATTTGCTCTGTAATATTTTATTACATGGAGCTCTCTTCCTGTATCATTTTTTAATATTAAAATAAAATTTTTAATATTAATTAGGATCGGGTTTTTGGAATTTACCTTCCTGCTTTTTTCACTTGGATTAAAGTATCTGATTTAATATATATATATATATATATATATATATATATTAGAAAAAGAAATAGGGTTGTTCCAACGAGAGAAATTGGTATAGAATAAAATGTGTGAGAGACCGTGAACTTTTAGTTAAAAGTGTATATTTATTGTTGTATAAAGATATTATACATATGATGATATTTTCAGTGTCCATAATGGTATTTGTGACGCTACACGTGTTTCGAGTCTAAGATTAACTCTCTTCAGACGAATAAATTTGTGGCTTTACATATCGAGTATATATATCGCCGACTGACGCCAATTCGGTCGGGTTTCAATCCTGGGTTTAAAAGCAATCGGATGTTTAACCGTACTGATGAGCTGTGATATAGCGAAAAAGATCTGTCGGTGGATGACTATATATATATATATATATATATATGATTAAATTTTGAAGAGAGGAAACTATGAGGGTCCTTTTGGCCAACACTTCATCGGAGGGTACCCTTGGCAAAGGAAATTGACACAACAATAAGATCTTAGATTATGAAAACAAACTGGAAACGAGCCGTACAACTGAAACACGATTTAAAAAATGATTTACTTGTAAAAAAAAAATCTATCAATAAAATGCAAAAAAAGCTTCAGTAGAGTATAAAAAGGAACAAAACTTACTCACGGTCCATCATGCAGAAAAATGGAAGGTAAAAGGTTTTCTTCTGCAAAACGTTTTTTAGAATTTAAGTACCTAGGAAGTGTTCTAACAGGAGATGGAAAGTGCGACACGGAGATCCGAAGGCGAATTGGCATGGCAAAGGACGCGTTCCAGAAGATGAGCAAAATACTAACACACAGGAAAATCTCAATAGAAACGAAGAAAAGAGTTCTAGACTGCTACGTGATGTCAGTTCTTCAATACGGCTGTGAATGCTGGACAATATCATCGAAAATGAGGACAAAACTGGAAGCGACCAAAATGTGGTTCTACAGAAGGATGCTACGGATATCGTGGACTGAGCATACAAGCAACGACGAGGTGTTAGAAAGAATGGCAACAAAAAGGAAGTTGATGCTGAGCATCAGGAAGAGACAACTGAAGTTCTTGGGACATGCAATGAGGAAGGAGAGCCTGGAGAACCTGATACTGACTGGACAGATAGAAGGAAGGAGAGACAGAGGAAGGCAGCGGATAACATATTTGCAGGGACTGATCAGGTGGATGACGGAACGGGGGTTGCCAGGAGCAACAGGAACAAACATACTAAGAGCCACAAGGGATAGGGAGACGTGGAGAGCCATGATCGCCTACGTCCTGAAGGGACAGGGCACATAGAAGAAAAAGAAGTATCAAGTCTCTATTCAAATATATATGATTTAATATCAATCTAATTATAGTTCCTTATTTTATTTTAATTTAATAAAATATTTATATATTTATTTATCTTAAACCTTAGACAGTTCTGATTTAAGCACTTTCTTTTTAGCTTGATAAGGGAATTTTTTTTTTATTAGGAAAGGAATTATTTGAAATAAATCCGAGGCGCAAGTTAACATATTGACAGGATTCGATAGCCCACTATCAGGCTTGGCTTCGTTTTGTGAACAAGTTTGGATGGCCATTTTAAGAAAATTAATGAACAGCTGTTTCCCTAGAGAGACCCACCCATTCCAGTCCGGCTAGGGTTAGATGGGAATGCGTTTGCTAAAGCCAGTCTCCCCCATTAACCTCCTCATCTCCCTCTCTCTCTCTCTCTCTCTCTCTCTCTCTCTCAATGTAAATTCTCACCTTTTACTCTCCCACTTTTCTTTCTCTCTAACATTCCTCTATCTTTTACTCATTTCTCACTGACTCTCATTTATCTCTCTCTCCCATTTTCTTTCTCTCTCACTCTCATTTGTCTCTCTCTCTCACTTGCATTTAGCAATAACAATTTCATTTCTCTTTTTCTCATTCTCATTCTCTCTCTCTCTCTCTCTTTCACGCACATATTGCCTAGTTTTTTGGTGTAATGGTTAAAATTATCAAAACTTTTGTCCTTATATCAACTTAAGCTAATGTTTTTTTATGTATGTATGTATGTATGTATGTATGTATGTGTCTCTCTCTCTCTGTCTTTCTGCACATATGTGTATATAATAATAATGTAAATAATGTCACCACAAGCAAGGCAATAAAGCCACTAAGAAACAAGGAGTTATTACGTGTCAGAGAAAATGAAAAAATACTATTAAGGAGAAAGAACAGCAAAACAACAAGAATTAAGAAGACAGAAGATAACATTTGACACAGCATTTAAATTTTTAAAGATCAAAGTTGAGTGGAAAGCAAGAAGCTGGAAGAGAGTTCCACAAATGAGAGAAGAAACTGTTAGCATAGGACTTATAAAAATATGAGAAAAAAACTTTATTAAGGAGAGAAAACAATAAAAGAACAGGAATTAAAAAGACAGAAGATAACGATTGGCATTGAATTTAAATTTTTGAAGATCAGAGTTACATGGTAAGTAAGGAGCCGGAAGAGAGTTCCACCAACGAGAGAAGAAACTGTTAACGTAGGACTTAAAACTTAATTAAAGAGAGAGAACAAAAAAAAAGGAAAGAGAATTACGAAAACAGAAGATAACGATTGACATTGTATTTAGAGTTTTGAATATTAAAGTCGATCGGGAAGAAAGAAGCCGGAAAAGAGTTCCACAAGCGAGAGAAGAATCTATTATCATAGGACTTATAATATTATGCGAAGAAAACTTAATTATATGGAGAGAAGAATAAAAGAACGTGGATTAAGAAGACAGAATGTAAAGATTAAAGATTAACACTGAATTTAAATCTTTCAAATCAAAGTTGACTGGGAAGCAAGAGGCCGGATAAGGAGTTGCACAAGCGAAGACTTAAGAAGACAGAAGAACAATATTGATTGGGGAGCAAGAATCCGAAACGAGAAGTGTCAAGTATGTGTTTTTACTTAATATATATATATATATTAAAAAAGGATTAATTCAAAGATGTTGAATGGCCATTTCGATATGAAGATCCCCACGTGGGACGACACATCACCTCAGCAACAGAAAATACCTTTCAGAAACTGGAGAAAAATTAGTCTACTTTTCCTTTTTAAATAGATTGCAAAGAAATTAAAAAATAAATAATAAAATAAAATAAAAATAAAAATAAAGGGAAAGAAAAAGAAAAAGAAAAAGAAAATGATAGAATAAAATCAAATAAATAAGAAAAGAAAAAAAATTAACATCGTCTGGGTTCGCAAAGAAAAGGGAGAATGTAACTAAAAATTAACAGACAGCCGTGTTAAATCGACGTAAGTTTAAGCAACACGGAAAAAAGGTGGTAAGAGAGATAAAAGAAGGAAGGGAGGGAAAAAGAAAGAAACTAAAGAAAAAAAATTTTTTAAATATTACAGACGCTGGACAAATTCAAAAACCTAATTTCCCCAAAACGTTGAAGTATTAGAAAAAGGCCTTTACTTAAAAAGGCATAATTATTAATAATATTTTATTACATGGAGCTCTCTTCCTGTATCATTTTTTAATATTAAAATAAATTTTTAATATTAATTAGGATCGGGTTTTTTGGAATTTACCTTCCTGCTTTTTTCCCTTGGATTGAAGTATCTGAATTAATATATATATATATATATATATATATATATATATATATTAATAATAATAATAATAAAACCGACTCTGTACGTATTCTAATCTTAAAATGTTACACAAGAAACTTTTAAAGACTATGAATAAACAGCAGAATCTAACTCTATTATTATTATAGGCTCTGGATTTATCCATCGAGCACTTTTTACCAACTAGTGATGGAGCAAATATATATATATATATATATATATATATATATATATATATATATATATATATATATAAAATCGAAAATCTAAGAGCGAGCCCACAACCTACCACGGTTTCGCTTAACAGCTCGTCAGGGAAATTGGCTAAAGACTTAGAAATTACGCAGCCTATATATAGAATTTCAGCTTAAACAAGAAAGACACCAAACTCAAGAAAAGGGGGGAGTAAACTTTATTATGCCAAAAAAAAGAAGGTTTGAGTACAATTAAACAGGAGGCTAATTGAGCAAACAGTTTTTCATGTGAAGAATTTCAGTTTTTGAATTTAATAAAAGATTTTTATTGTTAAGGTTTTCGTCTTGGGTTATTTTTTCTTTCTTACGAATGCTTGACTTTTTGTTCAGGTACTTCGTTTGTTTCTTTTTTTTCTTCCCTTCTTTTCCTTCCGGATTTGCTCCCGGTGGGTTTTAAGACGATTTCATTTGTAGTTTAATTATTGCTAGTCTTGACAGAATTAGTTCTGTTAATATTGGTATTATCACTTTAATTAATATTACTATATATATATATATATATATATATATAGTGATGATCATCCACGTATACTGTCTTAATATGTATAGGAAAGAATATTAATAAAAAGTTTTGAATTTAAAAATGTACTTTTTTTGAACAGTATTTGTTTATTTTTATTATATTTTATATTTCAGACCGCCCTCGGTAAAAAATATTCGAACGCTATCGTGAAATACGTTTCTAATTCAAATTTAAAAATCAGTTGTTTCTGATGAAGGACCGAGGGCGGTCTGAAATATAAAATATAATAAAAATAAACAAATACTGTTCAAAAAAAGTACATTTTTAAATTCAAAACTTTTTATTAATATTCTTTCCTATATATATATATATATATATATTATAAATTATAGTTTAAAACATGTACAAATTATAATCTACACTTCTAAACTATAATACCTTGCATTCACTTACGTATTAATCCGTCATTTTCCTCCAGTCTACCGCAAAATATAATGGCAACCTACTGCGGGATAATCTACTGCCCAGTCAGTCATGTCTCTTTCGAGACATGATCGCCCAAAGCGTGTATCACGTATGGCACTTAACTGACTGAATGAAGATAATAGTTGGAAAAATAAGTAAAGCTTCTACTTGGCATAAAGTGGGGGATCGGTTTTATATTGTTATGAAGTATTAAACTGATCCCCCACTAATTATTAATACAATCCGTCTCTTATCCCTTCAGCTATACTTTAAATAGCAGGATAGAAAATCTTCAGCCCAGTCAGTCATGTCACTTTCGAGACATGATCGCCCAAAGCGTGTATCACGTATGGCACTTAACTGACTGAATGAAGATAATAGTTGGAAAAATAAGTAAAGCTTCTACTTGGCATAAAGTGGGGGATCGGTTTTATATTGTTATGAAGTATTAAACTGATCCCCCACTAATTATTAATACAATCCGTCTCTTCTCCCTTCAGCTATATTTTAAATAGCAGGATAGAAAATCTTCTGCCCAGTCAGTCATGTCTCTTTCGAGACATGATCGCCCAAAGCGTGTATCACGTATGGCACTTAACTGACGTGTTACTCACCTGTTCTGCTTCTCCTATGCCTTCTGTAGTCATTGACAATGGCTCCTCATACTAACAATTTTAATTCTAACTTATGCTGACAATTTTAAGAGCCATTATAATTAGCAGCTCTTCAACGCTGACTGCATTTTGTAGGTCATTTGATAAATAATAATAATAATCAGTCAGTTATGTGCCATATGTGATACACGCTTTGGGCGATCATGTCTCGAAAGAGACATGACTGACTGGAAAGAAGATTATCCCACAGTAGGTTGCCATTACTTTCTGCGGCAGACTAGTTGCCAGCCAAGGCTATAGAACCCAATCTGTTCTGTTATTTAACCTATAACTGGAGGGAAGAGGCGGATTAATACTTTTCCCAAGATATTTGCGCGAAACTGAATGCAATGAATTCAACTGGATTTCGAACTCGGCTCCCCGATTTCTCATTCCGTGCCGACATCCACTGCACCAAAACGCACATCGGCAATAATAATAATAGTAATATCTAAAAATATATATATATAACACATGAAGTCATCAATAATTCCTCTTGGAACCCTTAGTTTGATTGGAAAAAGATTTGATTGACATATTGAATGAATCCCTGGTAGCTGAAGCTTTAAAGGAATACAAAAATATTATCATAGGTAAAGTTCACACTTTCAGAAGATTTTTGTCGATGTAATATGTGTGTGATCTTAAGTAGTTTTATTTTTATGTTTTCTTACAAAAATATTCAGAGAAAATATTATGATGCTATTTCGGTCAAAGACCCGGAAGAAAATTAGTATAGACCAGAAATCAAAGTAGATAATAATACTAATGGTCATCATCATAATACTTGTTATTATCTAGACCATCTAATCTCAGGATGTTCTGTACTTGAACCAAATGAATATAAAAATCGTCACGATAGAGTGGGGCAATATTTACACTGGACAATGTGCAAACATTATGGAAACCATATAAACAAACACTGGCATGACTATCATCCAGCACTGGTTACAGAAACAGATGTCACAATTCTATGGGATTTTACACCATCTACACAGACAGGAAAATTGAAGCAAATAGGCCGGACATTATTCTTAAAAAAAAAACAAAAAGAAAAAACTTGCCTACTAATTGATATGGCTTGTCCAGCGGATTGTAACATAACAACCAAAGAATTCGAAAAACTCTCAAAGTATAAGGACCTGGAAATTGAAATATAAAAAAAATGTGAAAATTGAAAACAAGAATCGTGCCAGTGATAGTAGGTGCACTTGGAATGATAAAAAATGGAACAAAACAACACACTGAAAGAATTTTTGCAAACCCCAGCTTAAGAGATATACAAAAAATTGTCTTCTTAAATACAACCCACACACTAAGGAGAACTTTGTCTATGTAACGCTAGTGATGTTATGACAGACAGAAAAAAACATGAAATGGAGCCATAACAACATGCCACAACCTGCTTTAGGTCTATCTGCAGATTTGGTAGGGAGTGCGACCATAGCAGAAATAGAATTATGATGACAGATGACATAATTATTATTATTATTATTAGACAAAGAGACAAAAACAGAAGCACGACGAAAAAATTGAAAATCTAAATTTTCGGACAAACCTGTGTTCTACTTAATTTACTATTAAATTAAGTTTCTTTTTCCCTATATATATATATATATATATATAAGAAATTAAATACATATATATAGTAGTGGGCATAATATATGGAGCGGGAACAACAAAGAGATTAATACTAATAATCATTTTTCTTTTAAAATTTAACTTGATTGTAATTTTTTGTCCCCCCGCCCAACACATTTAATTTCATAAACAGGACAGTAAAAAAAAACAACTTTTTTTAAAATCTATTTTTTCTTTAAAGTTCTAAATACTGATTCTGGTTCAGGTAGATGTTTTGGGCTTGTTCCCCACCCCCATCTCCCCATCTCTCTCTCTCTCTCTCTCTCTCTCTCTCTCTCTCTCTCTCTCTTATTTGTATACAAGCATATATAGAGCAGTGGCCATAATATAAGGAACGGAAACAACAAAGACATAAATATGTGTATTACTTAAAAAGTAATGCATGATTAGCAATGAAATTTTTACCAAATAAAGATTAGGGTGTGATGGAATAAATATTATACAAAGTTACAAAAAATTACATAATAATTTTTTTTTTTTTTAAATAAAGATTAAATGGAACAAAGGAAATAAGCTACTGGACAAAAGTTAAAGGACGATTTTGTTAATACTTGATTGTGAACAAAATATCAACAAAATTCGATATTTGGTAAACATACCCTTATTTTCAATGATTTCTCTGCATCGTCGACCACATGATCTAATTAATTTCTTGCAAAAATCAGCAGTAATTCCCTCCCATTCGTCTTTCAATAACTCCCGTAGTTGATCCTGGATTTTCGGGTTTCTTTTCTGAGCCCTTTTCTCCAATTATCTTCCAAACACTTTCTATTGGATTCAGATCGGGGCTCTTGGCTGGCCACTTCATTCGGGTGATTCCTTCTTCTTCAAATAAAGCCATAACCCTCTGAGCCTTGAGCCTTGTGACAAGGTGCATTGTCATGCACAAAAATAGGAGATTCATAAAGACTATGGTGTAATATTGGTACCACATGCTGCTGAAGAAGCCTTTTGTAAATCTCAGCATTGATATTGCCATTTACGCGGGTGATAAGGCCAACTCCTGCAGATGAAATCATTCCCCACACCATCACACTGCCGCCACCAAACAACTGTTTTCTTGACACATTGTGAAGACAGTCTTTCACCTGTTCTACGGTGTACGTAGTGTACGTAAGTTTTACCCTCAGAATCAAATATAGTAACTGGTCACTGAAATGAACTGCATCCCATGGTGCGTCAGTCCAAACTCCAGGGCGTGCCTTTTGGTTTCGCATTGAAATGAGAAGCTTCGAAGATGGAATACGGGCATGCAATCCTGCATTGTTTTTAACCTGCGAGCAACCATTTTCCTTGAGACCTTATTACCTGTGTCTTCATTAAATTTACGGACAATTCAGGTAGCAGTTTCAAAACGGTATTTTGTATATATTTTAACAATTCTTTGATCTTCTCTTAGCGATGTTTTTGGAGGCCTGCCGGTTTTTGGTTTTGCATCTAACGTTTTATCAGGTTTTATACCTGCTAATTACACGATGAACGACACTTTTAGACCTATGAACAATATCAGAAATTTCTGAAATTGACTTTTTTTCTTAATAGATAGCGTTAATGAGTTTTTATTTAAAACAGAGTTTTGCTTGGAGAATTTGCCATATTGCTTAAAAATAAAGTCCTAAGGATAAATGAACTTTTTGTTGAAAAATTCCATCGAGTTTTTTTAACAATCTAAATTAAAAGTTAATGCAAATTATTAACATCGTTCCTTAACTTTTGCCCAGGAGATTATTTCCTTTGTTCCATTTAATCTTTATTAAAAAAAAACTATTATGTAAATTTTTGTAACTTTCTGTAATATTTATGCATTACACCCTAATCTTTATTCAGTAAAAATTTCATTGCTAATCATGCATTACTTTTTAAGTAATACACATAATTATGTTTTTGTTGTTTCCGTTCCGTTATGGCCGCTACTATATATATATATATATATATATATATATATATATATATATATAGAGAGAGAGAGAGAGAGAGAGAGAATGAGATAGATAGATAGATAGATAGATAGATAGATAGATAGATATAAAATGAACAGACTGAGATAGATAGATAGATAGATAGATATAAAATGAACAGACTGAGATAGATAGATAGATAGATAGATAGATAGATAGATAGATAGATAGATAGATAGATAGATAGATATAAAATGAACAGACTGAGATAGATAGATAGATAGATAGATAGATAGATAGATAGATAGATAGATATAAAATGAACAGACTGAGATAGATAGATAGATAGATAGATAGATAGATAGATAGATAGATAGATATAAAATGAACAGACTGAGATAGATAGATAGATAGATAGATAGATAGATAGATAGATAGATAGATAGATATTGAACAGACTGAGATAGATAGATAGATAGATAGATAGATAGATATAAAATGAACAGACTGAGATAGATAGATAGATAGATAGATAGATAGAGAGATAGATAGATAGAGAGATAGATAGATAGATAGATAGATAGATATAAAATGAACAGACTAAGATAGATAGATAGATAGATAGATAGATAGATAGATAGATAGATAGATAGATAGAAAATGAACAGACTAAGATAGATAGATAGATAGATAGATAGATAGATAGATAGATAGATAGATAGATAGATATAAGAAATGAAAAGTTGCATGTTATTTCAAATACTGTTTTCTAAGGTTTGATTTCTCAAAAATCTACAAACTGTTGTAAATGTTTACATTTAAAATGTTTCATGCTTGAAAAAATCTGTTCTATTTGACTTTCTTTAAAGAAGTAAAAACATAATCATTGCACCCCCCACACCCCCACACCCCCACATACATGTTTATATATAATAATAATAATAATAATAATAGTCTATTAATACTAATGATCTTTATTTTAATCGAATATTAATGTTAAAGCCCCAATATATTATTTTTATTCACTGATTCTATATTTTTCAAATTAGAAATTGCTTTGTTTTGATTGGTCCACTCTGTCTCTGTAACAATGCCTCCCTGATTAAGAGGGTTTGGTTAGTCTTGAACCTTTTAAAACTTCCCAACTTGAAAGAAACTTCATCACTTGATAAGACACAAATTGTGTCGAAACAAAATTGCTACTTTTGTATTCATATTATAACATATATATGTTATGAATATATATATATATATATATATATATATATATATATATATATAAGGATTGTGGAGTCGGTCTCGATTGTTTGGCGTAAATCCTCTCTCTGTCGACAGAAAGAGAGAGTTTGTTAGGCGTTGTGGTACAGTGGATATCGACTCGGAACGAGAAACCGGGGAGCCGAGTTCGAATTCCAGTTGAATTCATTGTATTCACTTATGCGCAAATATCCTTGGGAAAGGTATTAATCCGTCTCTTCCTTCCAGTTAAATAGCAGGACAGATTGGGTTCTATAGCCTTGGTCGGCAACCAGTCTACCGCAGAAAGCAATGGCAACCTACTGCGGGATAATCTTCTGCCCAGTCAGTCATGTCTCTTTCGAGACATGATCGCCCAAGCGTGTATCGCGTATGGCACGTAACTGACTGAAGTCGTTGGGCTTGTTCGGGGATATTTTTTACCCTCACCCCAACTTTTTCACCTATTTATTTTTGTACATATTTTTGTAGATATTTTATCCAATTGTATATATTTAATCATTTCCCCTCAATTTTCTCCCCTCTTGCTAATTGTTTACACGCCTCTGTTTTCCCACCTTTTTGCTCACGTGAATATTTTTTCATTCTTTGATCACTACCAACGGTTTTCTCCTGATGTGTGGTTGGCGAAAGGGATCCCTTGAGAGCTGTTTCCGTTTGTGATTTTTAAGCAATTTGCAGGTATTGTACCGTCAAACAGTAATATATATATATATATATATATATATATATATATATATATGTGTGTGTGTGTGTGTGTGTGTGTGTGTGTGTGTGTGTGTGTGTGTGTGCAGGTTTTTATTAAAAATGACAGACAGGTTATTATGGTTAAGATTTTATGTAATTTTTCATGTGATCTTATGATTTTTTTTCTTTTGAGGAGATAAATTATGTAAAAATTGTTTAGATGTTTTGTTTATCCGAGTGCTTTCGGCTATACTTTTAGCCATTATCGAGAATCGATGTTACTTTACGTGTAACAGAATCTTTGTGTGATTAAATGAAAACGAATTGAGCTCAGCTGAGAGAGATGCAGCGTGAGTTTTTAGTCAGTTTTGTAATTCTATCTATCTATCTATCTATCTATCTATCTATCTATCTATCTATCTATCTATCTATCTAATTCTGTTCATATCTATCTATCTATCTATCTATTTATCTATCTATCTCTCATTCTGTTCATATCTATCTATCTATCTCATTCTGTTCATCATCTATCTATCTATCTATCTATCTATCTATCTATCTATCTATCTATTATCTATCTATCTATCTATCTATCTATCTATCTATCTATCTATCTATCTATCTATCTATCTAATTCTGTTCATGTCTATCTATCTATCTATCTATCTATCTATCTATCTATCTATCTATATATCTATCTATCTATCTTCTATCTATCTATCTATCTATCTATCTATCTATCTATCTATCTATCTATCTATCTAATGTTCATTATCTATCTATCTATCTATCTATCTATCTATCTATCTATCTATCTATGTAATTCTGTTCATATCTATCTATCTATCTATCTATCTATCTATCTATCTATCTATCTATCTATCTATCTATCTACCGATATAATTATTTACGAGATTATGTGGCTTAAGAATACAGTCATTCAAAGGACATCTAATTTCGTAAACAATATTGGTTCGCTGTAGTTTGGACCTTGCGGGTGAATTGTTATTTTTGATGATGAGGTTAGCCGTTTTAAATTTTGTATAATAGATGATTAATTTATACTTTTGATGAGTATTTATATCTTTGTTTAAGTCGACGGGAGTTGCGTATTTTCGTATGATGTTTTAAAGTGAAGATTCGTCTTGTTTATAATTGATATGCATTTGGTTTTGTAGACGATATCAATGTTATTATTATTATCAATGTGTTTGTTGTTGTTATTGGTCAAGTTTGAAAGAAAAAGTCTAATGTGGCAGTCTTCCAAATAATTTGGAAATCCGTTGTTGACAAAATTTTTGTTTCGAGTTATGATGTTCTTTGAAGAAAACTACCGAGAAGATGAATTCTCGTAGGCTCTCGTGAGGAAATTTTAATAACAACATTTTTATATATAAGAGGACATTGACTAATAGTGTGAAGGTGGTAAGAATTTTTACTTGTGGGCTTTTTATATAGTGAAGTAATGAAGGTATTATTACGAGACTCTACTAGGACATCTAATAACGGGGTTTTATTTTTTTGTATAAGCTCATATATGAAGTTTGATTTTTTTTTTTCAAATGTAGTTTTTATACTATCAATTTCGTTTTCGTTCCCGGCTAAAATGAAAATATCATCTTCGACGTATATTGTCAGTTTGGAAATTTTTTAAAACTGTGTTTTCTACATGGAACATGTAAAAGTTAGAGAAACATAGATTATTTTTCTTATATAATCATATCGCCCCAAGCAAGGCAGTTTACTGCCACTGTTGCACAGGGGGTTACATAGGAGGAAAGTTATGAGAAAATGTGTCAGGTTATAGGGGGTGTCAGAAAGTGGGTAAGAGAAGGATGATAATACTGATGAGTGGAGTAGACGGAGAAAAGAGCATGAGAGAGAGAGAGAGAGAGAGGATGCAGGTTAGTGAGATAGGAGATGACTATTGACTTTACATTTAAATTCTTAGAGATTGTAGCTGTCGAGGAAGCAAGTAAACGGTAGGGAATTCCATAGGCTGGAAATGCGAGAAAAGAAGCTGCTGGAGTAGAATTTGCGTTTACATTTTATTTTATTTTTTTTTAATCATATCACCCCGGGCAAGGCGGTAAGGCCACTGGTGTGCAGGGAGCTACGTAAGAGTGAAAAGATTGGAAAAGAGAAAGCCGGAAACCACATCCTAAACAGGGAACAAGGGATGAGCCTCTATTGGTTTCACAGTAAAAGAGTGGGACCTAGTTGCCAATCTTGTGGCTCGAGTAAATTCATATACAGGGCGCACCAGAGAACTAAGTTCATCGGAGTAGAAGCCGTGAAAGTATTTGTAGAAGAGATGCAGGGAAGTCACATTGCGCCCGTGAGAAAGTGACTGTATCTAAGCTGCTAAGTCAGGATCGATCACATTACAGATTCTCCGTTGGATTTGTCAGGGACCCCTAGGTGGATAGCAGGGGAACCCGACCAGATATAGCAGCAGTATTCAATGCATGGGCAGATGGATGGTAGATCAAGAGAGTTTCACATACTTACTCCGTTAGTTTGTGTGTAAATGTTGCCTTCATAATCGTAAAATGAGTCCTGGTTTGTACATGCAAGAAAAAGATTTTTTGATAGTATTAGAATTCATAGATGGTGTTGGGGTTGAAGTATGTTTATAAACGGAGTTAATGATTATCTCAACAGGACATTACTAAATAAGTTTTCGGCGTCGGGGCCTTGGTTTGGGATTTTAGATTTGAGAATTTGAAGAAATTCGTAGGTGGACATGATGCCATAATTAGTAGGTAGGTATGCGTCTCTAACTTTTTCATGTCCCACGTAGAAAAATATATATAGTACGAAATTCTCAACAAATTTCAAAGGATCTGAAATTTTATCGGGTCTAATCTGGCATTTCTACATCAGTCATTTTCTTAAAAGCCTGACGTAATTTCCCTGGGTCTTTTGATAGATATTTCCATGATAGTTGTATTAATGGGGTGTTCTCTTTTCATTGTAAATACTTATTAGGTTTATTTTTAAAAGTTGTCATTTTATTCCCTACCACCAACAGACAAAATTATACAAATGGAGACGAGTTAGAACTTCATAGAGACACTGAGGTATTATGGTAGCTGTAATAAAAATAAGTAAGACTGTTTGGTGTCAGTTATTGTGGCTAGCTAAGTTTAAATGTCAGATAGATGAAGACCAGCCTTTCCTCATCGTCTTTTGTGGCATTGTGTCACTTTTTTGTATATTACCAAAATAAATATCGTTTGTCCATTGGTCCGTCGACCGGATGTGTTGAATTAGTTTGGAAAATAGGTCTCATCGTTTTACTGGTGGAATAGGGAGCTAGAACCGTAAGTTTTATTCCAATAGTTTCTTCTCTCACACTTCTCTCCAGTGGAACTTTTTTCATGCCACTTACAATCTTCAGAAATTTAAATGCAATATCAAGCAGCATATTTTGTTTTCCCGAGACCCGTGTTTTATTGTCCTTTTACAGACCATCGCGTTTTAGTAGCTTTATTGCCTTGCACTGGGTGAAATGATTAAAAATTACAGTCCAAATTACGCACTTAAAATGTGTTTATTTTGTTTCATTATGCTCTCACGATGACCCCACAACCGCCGAGTTCCATCCTTCAAATTAATTTGGCAAGTATATATATATATATATATATATATATATATATATATATATATTGTGTATTTTGGCAGCATTCTTTCATTTATACAGGTTTCGTTGAATAATATAGACAAGTTTTATCTATTTATTTTGTGTAGGATCCGTTACGTATCGTCTAATAAGCTTGATGGTGCTATCGTTGAAAAAAAATCAACAATTACTGTGATTTCTTGTTGTCTTTCAACGATAGCACCATCAAGCTTATTAGACGATACGTAACGGATCCTACACAAAATAAATAGACAAAACTTGTCTATATTATTCAACGAAACCTATATATATATATATATATATATATATATATATATATATATATAAGAAGAACTTTATTGAGATATAAAAACCAATATGATAACCTGTGATCTGCTACCATTGATCAAGCCAGCTCCAGAGTAACAACTCCTGGTCGAGCCAGCCTTAGTTCTGCAACTCCTAACCAAGGCAACCCTAGAGTTGCTCGAAATCCACAAGACATAAGGAATGCAGCTGGACATGATAGTCATACACCTAAATGCAATTGTAGAATTAAAAATGAGTGTCCCGTGGGTGGAGAATGTATGACAGAAGGGGTGGTATATTAACCTATGATATACCCAAAAGAAAATATAAATTTGAAG